>WBNH01000058.1:6491-136618 GCA_013401255.1 Urocolius indicus | reverse complement strand
CCCCCCCCCCCCCCCCCAAGGTGCTTGTCCGCGGGGCTTGCCCCGTGTGCTGGGTTTGAGGGTTGTGGTGGCCGGAGATCTCTCGGTTCAATGGGTTCCTTGATCTCCGAGAAAGCTTTGCTCGATCTCGAGGTGGGTGTAAAGATGAAATTTCAGCTTAAAAAAAGGAGTAAAAAATCCTTTCTGCTGCCCATCTGGCGGCGTTGACAGCACACCGTGCTCGCACAGCCGTGTGGGCAGCAGCGAACGGCCTCCAGCGTCCTGGGGCAGGTGTGTTTCTGAGGAGAAATTCGCATCTCGGGTTACTAAACACCCCCAAAGGCCAAAAAAGCAAGAGCAGAGAAGTTCAAATGCGGTGTTATGGGTATGGTGAGAGAGGAGAGCTGGAGGCAGCTGTTGGGATCAGAGCATGGAAGCGGTGGCTGATGTCGTTGGAAAGGCTTTTGCTGCAGAAGTTGGCAAAATTGTAACTAATTCTCGAGGGAGGGAGGTTTTGTTTGGTGCATCTCATTGTGAACCCCTGCTGGTGCATTTCAGCATGGTCTCCTTTCTTTCATGGAGTAATATGAAGAGTCTAGACACTGTAATTCAATTATCAGTTAATGATACTAGTGCATAATGAACCTGCAGCCGACTCAGCTTAAGGAGGAGGAGAAGAATGCTGCCCGTGTTGCCCTGCCTTTCACCTTACAATGACAGAATGCTTGCCAGCAGGTGTAAGGAGATCTTCTGTTTGACACCAACAGCATTCACGTGCCTCAAACGGGTAATAAAACAATCTCCCAAGTCTGTACGTGTTTGGTATTGACAGCAGCGTCTGAGAGGTTGTTACGGACTCTTGGGTGAATGAAGTGGAAGAAGCAGGTGTTGAACTATGGTGCAAAGCTTGTGGTAGCAGCTGCCTCACGTCCTTTTAGTCGTGTGTCCCACTGCTGCGGTGACCCCCCGTAGAAGCCCTGTCACATAATGAAGTGAGCTGCATTCTGACAGACCCTCTTGGTTTGTTGGTTTGTCCTTCTGTCGTTTGTATGTGGCTGGCTTTAAATACTGTAACTGTAAAGCTGGCTCATCAGCTTTTTAAGGGGGGAAATCAAGTTTTAACGTTTCTGCTACTGAGAGCTTTCCCTTAAGATGACAAAAAGCAACTTGTCAGAAGTCCCAGGCTGTGAAACTCGGAGCTCTCGGGGATGAAGTCGTTGATTTTTTTCAGAAGGTATTTCTGGAAAGGGAATTACTCTTCTCTAACAGGCTGGGGTGGTTGTGCACAGCTTGGTTTGTGTAGGAACATTAACAAGCCTAGTTTCCCCTCTCTGTTACTGAAAATCCTGGTTTGGTGGTGGTTTGGTGGTTGTGAGGGGAGGCTGCAGGTGCTCTGAGCAGCCGTGTCTCAGTGGTACCAGGATGGTGACTGGAGGCCACAGAAGGGCTGCTGGAGCTGATCCCTTTGCATGCTGCTGGGAGGCAGCTGAGGAAGGTTTTCTCCTGTGGGGAGGGTGCGTGTCCCTTGGAGGTGTTTGGTGCCGTGGATGAGTTTTGCTCTTCAAATGCCTCTAAAACGAGCCTAGTGGGTTTAATTTGCTGCACATCCATTTGCTGTTACTGCTGTTACAGTGTTAGATGTTGCACAGCTTGGCAGCGGGATGTCAGTGTTCAGTGTTTCCCTGTATTGCAACACCGTGTGTCAGCTTACCACAGCAGGAGCCAAGTGCTGGGTTTGGAGGGGGCTGGGAGGTGCTTTTCATGTCCCGTACTTCAAGCCCTTACATGAAGGGGGTGGTGTGGAACTTGTCTGCTCCTATGGCACCGTTTCTCAGGTCACAATTCTAAACCACAGTGAGGACCTTTCATGCCCAGTGGTTTGAAAGGTGACGTTTTGGCCTGGCCCCAGTTGTTAAGCCCCACAAATGTAACAGGGTGATGTTTGGTTCACGGGAAATGTGATGTAGAAATTAGTCCAGTTCCTGCAGGAATTAAAGCACCACCGTTACTGAGCTGCAGTGCATGTTCTGCTTGGATTAGGTTTTACAGCAAGAACCACCAGTCTCAAAAGTAATGATTTTATGTCGTCAAGCTCTGAATGAAAACCAGAACAGCTTTAACTTGGCTTCATTCTGAAAGGAACCCCTGAGGTTTCTTTCCGTGAGGCACATGACAGTGATTAAACATGTGACCTGAACGACTTGGGTCCAAACTCCAGCTCTGTAGAACGTGCACTTCTGAGGGGGGGCTTTGGCACTAAAGGCTTTCAAGGGTAAATAAGCAGCAATTTATTGATGTATTTGGTATTTTAGTGGCGTTTCAAGATTAAATTCTGTGACTCAAACCTGAAATGCAGTCAGTGCAGAGTGAGTTTCTGTAGTTATTTAATGTTAGGTATTCTGCAGCTCCAGGCAGTCTTTGACAAACATTCTCTCTCAGAAAAACTAGACCGTAACTAGTTTCTAATGGAAACTGGTTTATCACTTGGAAGTCTGAAGATCCAGAAATGGGGTTTATTTAGAGCAAGTTTCCTTGTGAGCCAAACAAAAGCTGCATGAGTTCTGCAGAAGATGTTGCAGGGGGACAGCTCTTGCTCTAATGATGATCAATTGTGGTGTTGCTGCCTGCCATCAAGGTTTGTCCTCTCCTAAGACTGGCTGTTACTCGCTTCCTTCTTTGTTCCACTACTGCGTTACCTCCTCAGACTCCTTTTTGTGTGGATCACTGTGACAGAAGGAGCTGTGAAAGCGAGCTCAGAAGCAAATCTCACTGCTTGGCTTTGCAGCCGGGCAGGGGAGGTTCTGGGGCCGTCAGACACTGCTGTGCTCGGCTGCCGGCGCTCTGGGGGTCCACGCCACGTGCTTTGGGGATGGTGCCAGATGGAGCCGAGTAGCTCACAGGAACAAGCCCCATCTGATGTGGGCTTTCTGATAGTCTCTTTATGCTCTGTGAACGTTTTCAGGCGGGAGCTACTTCCATGTGGGCTTCCTGCTGTGGCCTGCTGAATGAAGTGATGGGCACCGGGGCTGTGCGTGGCCAGCAGGCCGGCTTCGGGGCAGGCGCCGGCCCCTTCAGGTTTGCACCAAACACGGACTTCTCGGCCTATTCCTCCCCCACTGCTGCGGGCACCAACGTCGTCTGCAAAGCCTGTGGAATCTCCTTTTCTGTTTTTAGGAAAAAGGTGAGTATGCTCCTGTTCTGTAGTGGTTTTACTGCTGTGAACCAAGCTGTAGGCACAGGGGGAGGTGAGCGTGTGTTTCCCCCTCAGATACGGCAGGTAGCCAGGGAGGTCACAGGAATTAACGTCAGACAGGATTAGGAGTTAAGAGGTCTGACATTCATTAATCAGTGACACATTGGATCTGGTCTGACCTAAAAATTAGTAGATCTGAATTCCTAAGGTATGTGTTTTAGAGTCAGAATCTTGAATGTTAAAACAAGCCTGATTTTGAAGATGGTGCCAAACATGTTGTTTGGGTCCTGGAATGAACAAAAGCCAGGGATGGAGCAGCTGGAAACTGGCAAGATGATGTCCCAGCTTCTTTCTGGTGTGATTCTGTTTGTTTCCTAGCCAGGTTTAGTTCTGTTAAATGCCACTGCACCCTTCATTTGGAGGCAGGTTAGTGGGTTAATGCAGATAAATGAAACTGAGATGGGCAATATTAGTTCACTGTCCAGCAGTGTTATTCTGTCCATTTACCACCTAGGTAAATCACTCTGAAGGCTTCCTTTGAATTCCTTCAGTTAATAGTGGAAGAAACATCTTCTTTAAAGTTTGGGGACTGTTGTTCAGCCCTGTCAAAAGAGCTGGGACACTCAGTATATTCAGAAGTACACTAAGTCTGCTAAGAAAGGCTAATGGCAAATCCTGCAGCCTGAGGGAGGGAAGAGCGGGGCTGAGATCTGTTTCCTGGGACACAGAGCTGAAAGGTTGTTTTTCCTCTTTCCCCTCAGCATGTGTGTTGTGACTGCAAGAAGGATTTTTGCTCTGTTTGCTCGGTCTTACAAGAGAATCTCAGAAGATGTTCCACTTGTCACTTGCTGCAAGAAACGGCCTTTCAGCGACCCCAGCTCATGAGGCTGAAGGTAAAGGATCTGCGTCAGTACCTGCTCCTCAGGAACATACCGACAGACACCTGCAGGGAGAAAGAAGATCTGGTGGATCTGGTGCTGTGCCACCACGGATTAGGGGCAGAGGAGATGGACGCTGGGAGTTTGCATTCGTCACGGTCACAGACCTCAGGGTTTTTTACCCATCCCTTTGCTATGTCGGTGTCGGTGTCGTCCCAGGGAGAACTCGCCAACAGACGCGGGAGCGCAGGCACTGCAACGCCTCTGCGGGTACGAGTGAGCATCTGCCTGAGGGTACAGCAGAGCTTGGCATAGAGTGGTGGGGGTTGGAAGGGCCCTGCAGAGCTCCTCCAGACCCAGCCCCTGCTATAGCAGGTTCCCCTGGCTCAGGGGGCACAGGAACGTGTCCAGGTGGGGTTGGAAACCTCCTGAGAAGGAGCCTCCACACCCTCCCTGGGCAGCCTGGGCCAGGGCTCCCTCACCTCAGCACCAAAGGAGTGTCTCCTTGTGTTTAAGTGGAACTGTTTGTGTTCCAGCTTTTATGTCCATTACCCCTTGTCCTCTCACTTGAGACAACAGAAGAAAGTGCTGCCCCATCCTCTAGGTCCTGCAGCCTTTCTGTTCTTCTTTAATAGGCACCACTTTAAAATGACAAGCCTTTTGTACCTCTCACCTGAAACCAGAAGATGACTAGACCAGATGACTAACTTAGATGGTAGAGATGACTGAAATAGATACAATTAGTAGCAATTAAGGCTTCAGAATGCCATTGTCACCGGGTTGGCACAAAGGAAGATGGTTTATGAGGGATGATCTGGTTTTATCCTCATCAGTTTTGTTTTGTACACAGGGACAAACGGAAACATCTTCTATAAATAATGAAGAAGAAGAAAGTGCCGAAGAGCAGGTGAGAGATGAAACAATAAACCTGTGGCATGTGACACTGTGAGCACTCAGATCTCTGCCAAGGTTCAGCACCGTGCTCCAGTTCCTCGCAGTGGCTCGCGAGGCGCAGCTGCACATTCTTGCTCTGACAAGAGTAAAACTTCAGCTGAGCTGCTGCAGCTTCAGGTAGCACCAGATCTGGGACTTTGAATGTAATTGGGATGCTTAAAAACAAACATTTGCTCTGTTTCAGACCCCTGGATTGTCCAGAAAGCGAGTGAGGGCATCTTTGTCTGATATCTCGAGCCTGGAAGACATTGAAGGGTTGAGCGTGCGGCAGCTGAAGGAAATACTGGCCTGTAATTTTGTCAACTACTCAGGATGCTGTGAAAAATGGGAACTTGTGGAAAAAGTGAGCAGACTATACCGAGAGAGTGAGGAAAACCTCAAGACACGTAAGTTTTATATTGAATTCTTTCTTAAGACTGCTTACTTCCTGCTTTCTGGGAGCTGCCAGCAGAAAGACTTGGTCTCCAACTCTGCTCGGCTGGAACAGCTGGCAAGTGGGTTGTAACAATTCAAGGTGCATCTCGTGTAGCTGAACCTGCGGGTTCTGGTGATCAAACAAAGCTTTCCCAGGCTTCTGCTGGATTGCTGACTCTTTTTCCAAAGCTCAGACAGTTGCTGTCACTCTGAAGGTAAAAATGCAGAACTAAGAGCCAGTTCCTCAGTCAACACGAAACTTGGCACCTCCGTGTCCTTTCTCAGGTTTTGCAAGGCATTAGTGAGAGCTGCTCAGCAGCTGGCAACAGGCCAAAGCCACTCAGGTCTTTCACTGCCCTCCAGAATTAAAGGCTCCAGTGGCAGGAGTCCAAGTCCAAGGGGTTTGGTCTGGGTCCATGTTTTCAGGGTAAGGTGGCTGTGTGGCAGCAGCTCAGTGCTGAGCATTCTCCTGAGCTCAGGAGCTGTTTGATGTCATTACCAGCTTGAGAAATGGACGCCTGGCTTTTGCCCTGTGGCAACAGGGACTGGAGAGAGGTTTGGCCTCTACAGAGCCAGGTTGTGCCAGCACTAACTGCAGGGACCCTGGGAATCGGGGTGAAAGAATCAGCAAGTGTTGCAGGGGGGGAGTTGGTTACTGAGTGTCAAAATGAGGCATAAGTGAGAGTCTTGGTTTGGTCGTGAACTGGAACTGAAACCTGTCTGAAACCAAGCTCTGACCTCAGCATTCTTGGGTTTGTTTTGGTTTTTTTTCCAACATGGTCTGATGGAGTGATGGGAGCTGTCAGCTGTTGGTAATGAAACTTGCAGGTTTTGTTCAGTTCTGCCACCTTTACAGCCCACTGCTGGCTTCTGCTGCTTCATCTGCTGTATTGTTCCTGTTTAATCTTCTGAGGAGAGGGTTCTGCCACAGGAAGGGAGCTCAGAGGTAGAAAACCAGCAGGCTCTGAATTTTAATCCAGCACCTTAATTCACATCATCATATTCTGAGCTGAAACTGGTCTCTGGCTTAAAAGAACGATGCCAAGGATTGGAAGTTCACTGAGGGAGGGTGTCCTCATTCCTTTGCTTTTGTTGAAGGCACAGAGCTCCACTCTGGGCTGTGATGAGGGAGCAGCACTACTGGCTGCAGCATTAAGCCAGCTGAGGGTAACTGGTGTGCCAGGGCCTGAGTGGGTGACCTCCCTCTCTGTTGCCTTTCAGAGGGTGAGAAGATGCAGCTGAACGACAACGACGACAACCTGTGTCGCATCTGCATGGACGCCGTCATCGACTGTGTCCTGCTGGAGTGTGGCCACATGGTCACCTGCACCAAGTGTGGCAAGAGGATGAGCGAGTGCCCCATCTGCCGCCAGTACGTTGTCAGGGCCGTGCACGTCTTCAAGTCCTGAGCCCAGGCCCGTGGAGGATCCTGGAGTTGCCCTGTGGGTGGCTGCCATCGGCTCCTCAGCTCTCGGTAACCACAGCAGCGGGAGCAGCAGGATGGAGAAGGCTGGGAAAGGCTTTCCCAGGGCATAATGCAGCGTGTGGTGGGGCAGCTGCTGCCCTGGCCCTGGGGACAGCCACGGCGCTGCTGGAACTTCCCTGCTCACCCCACAAACTGAGTCAAAGCGTTTACAGCGGCTCCTGCTCCCTCTGAAGGACATCAGCTCTGCTGCCCGTGGGCAGAGGCAGCCAGCTCTGCCCTTAGTGCGTTACCTTGTCTAGTGCATTAGAAGCAACAAGTGTATCTGTGGAATATTCAGCTTTTCTGTGATTATAGAATGTAACTGTTTGACGCTGTCCCAGCTGCAGTGTCAGCAGCATCAACCATGACTGTAGGAAGCACTGCCATTAACTGTGCCCACCCCGAAGCCCTTAAGCAACCCATTGTACGCCAGGTGCTTGGTTCTGAATGTCAGTCACCACACGTGTGCTGCCTGGGCCCTTCTGTCACAGCACAGAAAGCTCCATCCCTTGCTGGGGCTCAGCTCTGGGGCTGCTGCTGCCCTGTGCTGTCCAAATACCAATTATTCTGTGGGTTTTTTAGTTTAGGAATAAAGTATTTTTATACCAAGGGGCCATGTTAGTGTGGTCCTTGATCCCCTCCTGCCTGTGCTACCTGCAGATCCCAGGTGATGATTGTAGCCTGGTGTTAACTGTGAATCAGGACACAAGCTGCTGCTAACCTGGGGCTGGACAGGGCTAAAGGAAACGGCGCTTGTTGAAACTTTCTCACAGACTTTTCACCAAGGCCAGGTCCCTGTTAACCCATCTTGTGCTCAGCCCTGAGCCCTCTTCATGGACCTTTAATTGATCCTTAAGGAGATGAATGGTCCATGGAGGGCACCTGGGGCACTCATGCTGGGGCTGCAGAGCAAGAACAGGCCCTGGGCTGGGGCCAGACTGCCTCGGGCCGAGTGTTAAAGATGTGAGGAGAGACCTGCTCTGTGCTGGCTGCATTTCCTTGAAGCAGAATTGTAGCTGCAGCCTCTGCTTTGAGTTTCCCAGCTGCTAGGGAAGTGACAGGTTGTGGCAGGGCTGTAGTACCGCAGGACTCTTACCTCTGCTGCTCTGTCACACCTGCTCTCATCCTTCACAGAAAAAAAAAATTAAGGTGGCTTGGAAAAGAGAAAAGTGGCTCCTCCAGCTGAAATCCAAAGCTTAGGCCCTGCTGGTTGTGTCTCAAAAGGGAGCAAAACCTCCTCCTGGCTTTGTGTTTTTTTGAGAAGTGACTTTTTAAACGGTACTGAATTCCCAGAGTCTCGGCTTGGTGGGTGCAGTCCTGGCCCAACCATCCCCTGTTCTTGCCCCGCTGCTGCTCAGCCACATAAGCTTAATAAAGATTTGTGATGGGCTCCCTCAGCCTCTGTCTCTTTTCTTAACTGGCCGCTGCTGACTCAGCTCAAGCTGTAACATTCTTTTTGAGGTGCGTCTGTGCCTTGAGACTCCTTGGGGCACGTCCCCACTGCACGAGTCTGTCAGATGGGGATTTCCTTTCTCACCCCCCCCCCAGTAAAAATGAAGCAGCAGAGGTCAAGGTGCCACAGTCACTCCCCCAACCCCAACTCCAACCCCTTCCCAGCCCCCCCCGTGGAACAGAACCCACAGAGCCAGCGCCTGTTTTTGTACAATTGTTTATACAAATTCAACGAAGGTAAAACTGCATCAGGAAGGTCTACGAAAACAACACCGTACAACAATGGCACTTATGGATGCAGAATCTTACACTCAGGAAATAACCATGTTCTAAACCTCAAATGAGAACTCAACTCACACTTCAAAGAAAGAGAGACTACGGTTGACCATTTATTCTACGGCTGGACTCACTGTATAAATTAAATCTCAGACTGAGTACAAGAGCTCATGCTACAGAGTGAAACCCTCCTATGTGCAAAAGCTGGAATCGGAATTTCTTTTCTTTTAAAACTTTTGAGAAAAAAGGTGATTTCTATACAGATAAAACTTGGCAAAGTGTTTTACTTCAACTATAATTTACACCTTATTTCCACAACATGCTTATGTCACTTCTGAAGTATACAAAGCAGGATATAAACTTCCATTAAAACATGCTTGAAGTTGAAAGTATGAACCTATTTGTTATTTTTTTTTTCTTCTTCTTCTCCTGACCTGGGCACGTTTGTCAATAGATACTGTCTACGAAGTATAGGTTAAGTTCTCGCCTACCATAAGTAAAGATAAAAATTGGCAATCGAAACCGAAACACTGGTGATGCATTCAGACATTGCATAAATAATCTTTAAACAATTTTTTTTCTTTTTGTACAAAAATAGTTCTGCATAATGTTAAGATGTAACAAAACAAAAACGTGTTCAGAAGGCAGAGATGCAGTGCGTGGTCCACTCCAATGACACCAACTCCGTTGTCGTAATCGTCGTCGTCGTTTGTTGTTTAAGAAATGAAAAAGCAGAAATCAAATTTACACTACCAAGCACATGCTGTGGTACTTTAAATAACAGTTATTTCTTGGGAGATCAGTCGTCTTCCGGGTGTGAACAACTCTCACCAGTAACAGTCGCCTCATGGCTTTGCATAAGAGCCAGTGCAGGACACCCCAGGTGGACTGAGCCGGTGGCACAGGTTGGAATCCGTGTGGTGGGTAGTTTCGTGTTGCTTTTCCTCAACAAGAGTCATAAAATTCACTCGCAGGATTTTCCAAGAGTCCAAGTTCCCCGTTGAAAATAAAACCCCTACGTGTCCTCGGTCCCTCCCCCGCCCCGTATTTACACGAGTCCTTTGACTAACTCAGTTTTTGCAGGAGTTTTTCTTCCACTTGCCCAAACTGAACACTTACAGACATCTCTGCAATGAACTGCTCGCAGCCTTCTTTTGTCACTTGCTTGCAGTACCTCAGGTCGATCTGGCAGATGTTTCCGCATCGTTTGAAGTAAGACAGGCACTGGTCAGTCACCTTATTGCAGTCTGCCAGGGAGACAACAGCAGGGGTTTGTGTTTATCCCAACAGCGGTGGCTCCTCCTTGCTCCTCCCATCAGCCCCACCACCAAACTCTGCCCCCGAGACCCCGGTGTAAGTGATGGGACAAAGCAAAGCCCAGCAGCAGCAGCAGCAGCAGCGCTGGAGAAGCCCCTGTGGAGGGCAGGTGTGAGGCAGCAGCGCTGGGGCTGGGGAAGCGCTGTGTGACGGCTCCTGCTGGGGCAGTTCCCAGCCTCCCGCCCTCCCCCTGCTCACCTGATAAGTTAATTTCCGTTAAGGAATCCCGCGTGGTGGTGCCGACGGCGGTCAGCAGGTTGATAGACTGATCTGTCACGTGGTTACAGTAACTGAGATTGAGTTTGGAGAGCAGAGGCATGTGCCTTATGATCAGCCGCAGAGAAGCATCCGTGATGTCCAGGCCGGCCAAGCGCAGCTCCACGATGTTCCGCAGCTTGCTCCGGTTGTCGATCTGACCTGCGGAGGGAGGCAGAGGGTCAGCCCCACGCGCCTCAGCCCTCCTTCCCCAGCAGCTGCGGCTCTCTAGGAGATGCACCGTGACACACACACACACACACTGCACCGTGACACACACACACACACACACACACACCCCACCACTGCCCTACGTCCACCGCTGAACGCTTTTGCCTGTCTGGAGCTTCGCAGGGGCCATCAGCAGGAACACTTGTCTATTTTTGGAACAGGCACGTGGACTAAAGCCACCTCCTGATTGCAAAACAAAAAGGGCTGAAAAGTAACTGCAGGGGCCCAACGGAGTCACGAGCCGGGAGGAAGAAGCAGCTGTGCAGGGCATGCCAGAAAGCTCAGAATTTCACCTGAGCTGTTATCTGGGCCAATGTGGCAGGACCCACAGAACTGCTCCTTCCCTGAACTGGAAGAAAGTGTTTCCATACTCTCTAAAGTACACCCATTGCAGCCTGAAGAGAAGAAAGTCAGACAGAAAACCAGCACGGTGGGCTCAGATGACTGTTCAGCAGCCAGAGAACGTCGCTCGTTGCCCAGTGGCTCCCAGCGAGGAGGTGTTGCCAGTCACAGAGTCACACAGCAGTGGGGGTTGGAAGAGACCCTTAGAGTTCATCCAGCCCAAGCCCCCTGCCAAAGCAGGTCACTGCCCTGGAACACCTCGTGCAGTGGCTCAGCCCAGACCCGCTGCTGGGGGGGCTTCTGTCCCTTTTCCTCCCCAAGGCCCTTCCAGCAGAACAGCCCAGCAGGGCTGGGACAGGGCTCCCGCCTGTTCCTGCCGCCTGTTACCTGGCCGGTTGTCCGTGGGTGGTGACAAGAGGTCTCTCATTTGTGCGTCTTTCAGTCCTTCAGCCCACTGCACGTCCAGGGTTCGGAGTAAAGGACAACTGGAACTACAAAGTGCCGACACCGCTATCCACGAGCACCCTGATAACAGCAGGTCTCGAAGACCTGCAGATACAGAAGAAGTTGGAGCATCGGCCCACCCAGAGGCACCTGTGCTGATCTCAGCCACCACACAAAGGTTGGGCAAAGCCAAGTGCTGCTCTGATCCCTCCCCACCCCATCCCCCATGGCACAGGGATCCCAGGGGTCTCCCCCTGCTCAGCTCTCCCACCCTCTGGAGCTTCATTACCGTGGGGGGTAACAGCAGACTCTCACCCACCTTCCACTCATCACAGGCACTTCCCACAGCAACGTGACAAAGACCTGCCTCAGGTTCGTTTACCCAGAACATCCAGTAGTCACAGTCACTGTTGTGGAGCCTGATGTCATTCCTACCCACCTCAACTGCTCTCCTAGAGGACCCAGATGCCCACAGACATTGCAGCTTAGATACAAAGGGGTTTGCTGAATTCAGAGAAGCTGTCAAACCCCCACCACTTACCTGGCAGTCTGTTGATAAGCCAACTCAGCTGCTTTTTGGATATATTCGTCCAGCTAAGATCGAGGGTTACAGGCTGTCTCCTGATAATGCCGCTGAGCATAAGTGGAGTGATGGATTTACAATGGTTTAAATCTATTTTGGTCCATAATCTTTTGTCACAGCACCTAACCAAAAAGAACAAAAAAAAAGCCAACAGCACTTAATTTAGCACTTTGTAAAGCCTTTCAGAAATGCAACCAAGTGTCTTTATAAACAGGAAGGAAAACTCCAGCATTTAACTGCAAACAGCAAAAACACAGCAGAGCAACTCTCAGCACACGAGGTCATGGAGGCTGGAGTTCCTCATCAAATACATAATGCAATAAAGCCTGGAATTACTGCCACAGAATTACAACTGTCAACAGCTCTGGATCCTGTGTTAAGTCATCACTGTACTTACTAAAATCCCATTTTGTAGCCTGAAGCCAAGCCACACCTCCTCGCTCACCTCCTGAATACACAGACTGGTGTTTAACATCACTGTCCCCATTTCCCCTGCACTTTCCTTAAGAGCAGTGAATGCTGTAAAGCCCAGGAGAGCAGAGGGAGGGTCTGTATCTGCGTTACTCCTGCCCATGTGGTTTATGCAGGCTTCTTTTGCACTGTCTGTGTAGTTCTCTAAAGGCAACAAGAAACCCTGAAGAAATGCAATGTCAGAAAACACTGCACTTAGTGGGAAAGGCATTTACCAGCTCTCTGTGACACCAAGCAGCCCACGGAGGAGCCACTCCAGAGCCATTATCAACCTCTTAACCTTTCTGCCAGTGTTCCCAGCCTGGGAGCCCCCGTCCCAGTTTGCCTGTCTGTGAGCACATCGCAGCAGAACCCGAGACAACAGACAGGGAGAGACTTCACAGAAACGTGTCCATCTGTCCACCAACACCTCCTGCTGCTGTACAGCCACTGACTGTGTCAGTGTTCACACTGGACAGGCACACTGTGAGCACACACAGTTACAGAGGGATTCCACCCTCAGCTCTGCTGGCACAGGACACAGTGATCGGGGTCATGCTCCACGTACCCTCTGCAGGGAAACAATCGGCACAGACCTTCTGAGAACACCGAGGGCACTAGGAGATCTCCCCTCTATCTCAATAGATATTTAATAGCTGAACTGAACAAACAATTGCAGCGAGTCCTGGGGCAGAATGACACCAAGACTTAGCGTGACCTACGCTGTCTGTTCCGGCAGGGAAGAACATTGTGGTGTGTAACGACAGAGCAGCTGCCTGGCAGCCTGACACTGAGCCTCACACACACACACAGAGTTGCCAGCAGAAATGCAGGGAAGGGCTGTTCCTGTTTGAGAAAGCATCAGAAGATGTGCTAACTTGTCCTGACACTACTGGTCACCCCTTCTCCTCAGGCTTAGAGCTTCAGCGACAACCTGCACACCTCTTGCAGGAGCCTTTGCCAACCCCAAAGCCCACCCCGGACTCCCCCCACTCCTTACCATCTGTTCCAGGTCTTGCAAACTCTCATACAGATGCACAAGTCTCTATGACTGAGGTAGCTAAAGACAGCCATCCAGACTTCCCTCTGCATCACGTGGGCCGCCCCGTCATCCAGGGGCAGCGAGTCCGGCGGGGGGCTGATGGGGGGCGGCCGGATGACGTGCCGCTCCATCTGGATGCATTTGGGAGGAGAGAGCGAGGGCGGCGGGCGGGCGATGCCCCGGGGTGTGCTCCGCAGGCTGGGCAGCAGCTGGTGCCTCAGCTCCCGGGGAGTCCCGTTCAGCCCCTTGCTGAACCTGTGCAGTCTCTCGCTGTTGTTCAAAGCGCGTTTGGGCTCCTCGTTCTCGCTCTCGGGTTCGGATTTGATGGGTTGGTGGTTCTCGTTGGCAAGGCTGTTCTCGGTTTTTTGGATCTCCTGGTTAAGCTCCTTGCTGAGCTCCTTGCTCAGTTCCTTATTGGGAAGGCGTCTTTTCCTCCTCATCTTGAACTTCTTCTTGTCCCTGGGCTCGGTGCCCTCCGTGCTGGGACCTGCAGTGGGCGAGCTGGACCGTGACTGGTCGCTGTCCTTGGACCTGGGAGGTGCTTCTGGCAGCTCATCCTCTGGCTCCTGCTTCAGGCGCCGCAGGGGTTTGATCATGGCCGTTCGGTCATCCGGAGCCTTCCACGATCGCCGCTGGAAAGGAACAGACAGGACACGACTATTTGAGCGAGAAGGTTCTCAGCAACACTTCACAGGCTGATGCTCCACACAGGCAGCCCAGCCCAGGGGGTCAGGCTGCCTGCCAGCACCAGGCCTCGCCCAGCTCAGCACAAGGGTACATTCACCGGCCAAAGGTATCGAGTTCAAGTGCCACCATGGATGAGGAGCCCAGCTCTTAGCTCTCAGGACTCCAAGGGAGTGATAAATGTGTTTATTCACCATGCACAATCCTGCGGATGTAAAGGGCCTTAACTCATTACACAGTGGATGATGTACACACAGGAGACAAGCAGCACGCCATCCACAGCTTCCTCCCCAGCAGGCCAGAAGAAACCAGGCTTGGGACGGTCACTGGGCACCCATTTTAAACACAGTTGACAATCAGTTCATGCCCAACAGGCAAAAGGTGAATTTCTGGAACTCCTTGAACCACAATCACCAACTGGCACCGTGGCTGTGCCCCTTACTGCTGGATACTCCCTCACAGCCTCCTTTAATTACACTTTACCTGCTCCTTCACATCCTACTCAACTGCTCATCTTCTCAAGCTTCCCCCCACTTCAGTGCATGCAGAGCAGAGTCTGAGGGGCAGGTCTGACAGTGCCAGCCTGAGGAGACCTTGTGCTGACCAGACCTCCAGCCCAAGGCAGGCTGACAGGGGCACCGTTTCCCTCCCTGCTCACTGTTCCTAACAGCAAACTGCACTTCACTTGCTCATGGTAATCACGTCTCTCTGATGCACACCAGACAAGAGGTGTAAGAGACATACAGACTCAGACCAAGGAAGACTTCAAGTCTAATCTGATCACTAAAAGCAAGAGAGAAGCCACTAGCTGTTAAAATGAAACTGCTGTAGTAAGAAGAGAGATCTGGACTGGCAAGAAAAGGTGAACTGCTGTGACACACTTGCTACATGGGAGGGTTTATGCTTTTGCAATAAACTGACTGGCTGGAGTCAGTGGATGTGCTTCTGTGCTTCAGACTGGGCACACAGCACAGAACACCCATCACTCTGCCTCTAAATTAACATGGTACAAAGGGAGAGGTTAATTACATCAGCAGACTACTGGCAGCTTGCAGCATCCTTCACTCAGGGTACTGATGAGTGCTTGGTTTAAAGGTACCAGACTTTGTTACCCTGCCAGAGGGAAGAAATACCTGTGTGCTGGGTCACCCTGGGTTCCCTGGGGTGCTGGGGGGACTCCAGGGACAGACTGCTGAAGGGCTGTGTGGTGGAACAAGATTTGACCACACAGGAAGAGTGAAACATCAGTAGAGAAGCAGGGTTTTATTCCTTGGGTCGTCAAACCACAGCCTGCTGCTGTATTTTAATATGGGACAGCAGCACAGTAAACCAGACACTGCAGCCAAATAACCCTGGAGTGTAAAGGTTTCCGTGAGGGAGATATTCTGTGCTCTCAAGATGCAAATGGGATAATAAAAACGCCTGCAGTGACACACGGACATGACTGATAGAGAAACTGGCTCACCATTCAGCTCACATGAGGAGAAGGGATTAAAAGGGACTGAGAACACATCTATTAAAAAGGCCAAGTACCTTCTTCCTGAAGAGTTTGTCTTCTTTTCCAAGTTTAAGCTGTTGGAAGAAAGAAAAGTAAAAACCCCAAAACACGACATTTCTTGTGCTGTCTGGTGAAGGTTTGAGGATCCACAAGGCTTCCTCAGACACTGGGTGGGGGGGTCTCATGGAGCAATTCAAGCAATCCATGAGCACTGCAGGGAGTCCAAAGGGATGAGAAAAGGAAAGCATGGCCAGAAAGCAGATGTGCTTAAGCTGGTATTGTGAATTTTGTGCTCTCACTCGATCAAAGCAACCCCAGTCCCTACACTCACTGTGCTGTGGCATTCCCACTGCCAAGCCTTCCAGGGCAGACTGACTGCTGCTCCTTGTGAGCTGCACATGCAATACAAACCAGCCATTGGTTCTGAGCTTAAAGCCATCAGCCACCTACTCATGAGAAACACTAGATCTAGCTCCTCATTTCTACCTCTGCACACCAGCCTTTCTGTATATCCCCCAGTGCTATATTTTGCAATCCACATGACAATTCAGAGTGTCCACGCCTGGCCCAAGAGCTCTGACTCTCAAATTTGTGGAAACACTGTCTACATTGCTGCTATGAGCAGCTTCTCCCCTCTGCAGGCTTCTGAAGGTCTTGAGCTGGGTTAGGAGTACTGCCCATCCCTGAATCCACCACAAAACACGCTGCCACGCGCCACCAAGTGGAAAGAGATGAAAAGGTTTCCATCAAAAACGGCATTTTCGCCTTGTTCCTACTCCCAGCACCTTGCAAAGACTTTAACTGGAATTTCCCAGTGTTCTGAACAACACAACAGTCACAGCCCAGTGCTCTGAGCCCCTGAACATCACCCCAGGCGTCACCGCTCACGCCACTGCCCCGTGAGCCCGGCGGCTTTCAGCAGGGGAGGTAAAACATCGCCGTGCCTTTTGGAACAAGCTGGGATTTCAAGATGAGCCACAAGCCAGAAGGCAAAGAGACATCAGCCCCAACCAGCCCACGCAAGCACACGGAACAGGGTTCTGCCGTACCCGCTTTCTCATGGTGGGTTCCTGGGGCTTCTCAAACTTCCTTTTCCTCCACAGATGCACCTCGTCCGATTTCCTCCTCAGTATTGAGTCAACTGGAGTCTTTTTGGAATGTTCCTCCGATTTCCTCCTGGGAGTTTCTTCACAATCCCCTTTCCTTTTGGCAGCATCTGTTACTTCCTTATTGTCTCTGTTCATCTTCTGCTCCTTCAGCAAGGAGCCCGGGAGGTTTGATGCGTACTTGAATCCTGGGCCGCGCTTTTGCTTGTAGGCCAAAGAGACACAAAACACAAACAAACTTTATACCTTACGCCTTTCTCAGCTCTTTAAGTTGCCTCCAACACTCCAGCATCGGTGGGGCTGATCACATTTGTAAAAGCAAAATGATTTCAGCAAGGACTGAGGGGAGTTTCAACCTTCCTAAAGTTGTTTTTCTAGTGCCTGTCTCAGTTTGCAAAGAAAGAACATTTCACTGATCCCCACAGACACTCCAGCTTTTGCACAACTGCTTCTAGATTTCAGGAGGTTCATTTATTTAGTTTTTTAGAAAGTATTTTCCTCTTAGAAATCACCACCCAGCAGTGCACAGAAGTAACCTAAGTAATCCCCAGGTTCTGGGTGGAGCGTTGGCATGTGGAACAAGAATACAGGAGTTATGAAAGAACAGAATGCCATCAGCTTATTTCCTTCAACTCAACTGAATTAAACACAAAATCAAAAGCTGGTATTGGTTAAAATTAGATCTAGAAGCCAGAGGGAACGTTTGAGATCCTGTATCTCATTCCAGCAACTCTTATTCCCATTAAACTCACTTTTCCAGTTTTCCCTGCGTGGTTGCACTTTGGACACTCCCAGCAGTTCGGCAGCTCATCGTTAACCACACCGTCCGATTCCTTCACCTGGTGAAACAGAGGCACAACTCAAGTCACAACCCTGCTGCAAAAAGCTGAACAAGTCTACAGCTGGATGACTTAAAAGACATTTTGTGCAGCTCATCGTTGCCTCTAATCGGCTGCTGCTGCCCTCCCAGCAGCTGCAGAAAAGAAGCCAGATCAATGCAGGTGCTGCACCATCCACACAATCACCCTCCTGACGATGGCCACAGGGGAGGAAAGCGTGCTGGCCAAATTGGTATGTGACAACAGGGTTCAGGTCTGGCCTTTTTATGGAGGTCACTCACCATCCTCAACTAACAAAGGGCACATTCTGCTCTTGCAAAAAAACCATCCCAACAACCCAAACCAAAGCTCAGAACCGTAATGACATCACCTCCCAACATCCTCTCCCACCACTTATTTGCAAAGCTCAATCCTGTCCCCCTCCCAAGTGAGGCAGAGTCTGATCTTTTAATAGGAAGGGATTTTTCCCACACACACACTCTCACATACATTAATAGTGTTGGGCATTTTTAGAAGCAAAGCACCCTGCACTGTAATCAAGTGTTCCTTGGGAGTATTTTTCTCCATGGATCAGAACTAGCAGTCCCCAAGCCTCCAGCCCTCGAGCTCATGTGCCAATAAAAATGATGGTTGCCAAGTCAGCTAGAGAACAGGCACTTTTATTCAGAAGACTGGACACATGAAGGCATTTGTAAGGTTTCTCACACCCACAGTTACCCAGGCAGTGGAAGGAAGAGAAATGCTTACTACTTCCCTGCCTCAGAGAGACGCTGACATTTTGCCTTTTGAAAGAGAAGACACAAACTCAGTGTTGTTACACTACAATAGCAGCACAGTCCTGCCCTACGCAGTTGAAAAGCTGCTGGTTTCTCAATTTCCATACAAGAGCCAGCAGTACTTTCCAAATGGGAGATAGGTGTTTCTGAAAAGACATTTCAGTGAATGGAACTCAGGATGAAAAGTGGAGCTAAGCTAGAAACACCTTCCACACACACACACAGGCTCACCAGTGGCATATTCACGTGTAAGGCTTTAGCTATATATTCAGAAGAAAGCCTTGGGGAGGAGAAAGAAAGAAACAGATTCATTTATTACTGTTGTAGACAACAAAAACATGTTACTGTTGGGACAAACAGCTGGGCACTGGCATCAGGAGCACGGCAGCAGGAGGTTGCTGCTGAAAGCAGCAGGGGCAGAGATCTGCAGATTTTTCGTGCTTCTGAACCATTTCATCCTCTCCTCCCAGCTCCCAGCTGTGCAGGAGCAAGGCCCTTGGGTTGAGGGCAACTGCTTCCTCAAGTCCCTGAGCCAGACAGCAGCCATTCTAGTTCCACCATCTAGCAAGAGTGATGACATGTCAGTCTCAATCAGCAAGTCTTCTGGAGTTAATAAATGAGTAAATGAAGTGGGCAGAATTTAAATACTGGTTTTATCACAACTGTGAGCCTTTGAACCTTCTTTCCCATGGTAGGTGTAAGATACTCCAGGAGTTGTTGTATACATCTCTGCCTCAGGGGAACAATTCCTGGCCCAAGCCCAAGCTGGGAACAAGTTATTTCCCGCACTGAATATAGAACAAATGCTACTGAAGGGAAAACATTACAGTCCTGTCCTTTCTGTGAAGTTTAAGGAACTGAACAGATGTGAGGAACTGTAAGCAAACTAATTAGACACACACAAACCTGCCACTGAATCTGTCCCAAGCCTTTCAGGCTGGGTGGGAGCCAGTTCTGAGTGTTTGCTACAAACAGCAGGTGGGTGTCTGAGTCGCAGCGTGAGGCATCTTCAGAAAGGTATGTGCAGCACAAGGTCAGCAATTCAGAAAGTCTAAACACAAGACTGTGCAACTGTGAAGTTGTCTTGTTAGGGAACATGGAAACCCTGGGATACTGATGTGATATCACTGAGCAAGAGCCATGAATTCTGGCAGTACCAGGACTGAAACAACACAGGCAGCGAGACACACCTGGGCTGAAGCCACAGGCAGCTGTGCTGGAAAAGGTCTTTGTATTCTTGCTCTTGTGACAAGGCAACTGAATATTCACCCTTTCCATCATATCTCTATACCCACCTAAGACATAAAAGAATAGGCTCCTACTGGGAAAAATTAACCCCTCTGCTTAAGGAAACAGCATCAGATACCACACTCCCTCACACGTGCCAGCCTGCACTGCCAGCAGCGTGAGATGTAGCAAGCAAAATCCATCAATATTGGTGCAAAGGTCTCACCTCTGAAAACAACTCTCTGCTTGCAAAACTCACCAGGACTGTGCCTAAAACCCTTCAGCACAAGGAGCTTCTTTTATTTTCAAGCAAAGCAGCATGTCAGAAACCTTGCACACATATAGACTCATACAATCATTTTTGTTGGAAAAGACCTTTAAGATCATTGAATCCAACCTCTCCTCACACTGCCAAGCCCATCACTGAACCATGTCCCTCAGAATCCTCAGTGTGGATGAGGGTTCCATCCTCTGGGCCCATGTCAAGGGCTCCAGCAACATATAAACATGGCAACAGATTTTTTTTTGTCTCGCAGAAAATGACAGAACCTGGGAATAAAGAGCAAGGAATGATCCAAGGAAGAAGCAGTTCTCTTTTTGCTGTTCTCCTGTGCATAGTCTCACCTTCCAAGATGATCCTGAGATCCTACCAGTGCCCTTTTGTCCCAGTAAACAAACAGCACCAGTGAATTTACCATTTCAGCTCGACAGAAGCATTGGGAAATTAAAACACAAGGAACACTGCCAATCTATCACTGCTTAACTTTAAGAAACACCCAAAGCAACAGCGTTCCTACTTACAAAACAGCACTCAGAACACCACACATACATAGAACAAAAAACAGCACTTGCTCGATTTCACAGATTTGACCCACATCCTGTGCAACTAGTCCCAAATGTGGTATGGGAAGAGGAAACCATACCCAAACTGCCACCAGACAACGATCGTGTCCTCCGGACTCAGCCATGAAGTGTCACTGACACTGCAAAGTGAGACACGAGGGAGCACAGGGCACCTTCAGGAAGGACTGGAATAGCAAAGCAGCAGTTACAAGCCAAAAAATGAGGTACCTCTGAAACTGAGCAGCTCCTTCCCTTGCTTCATTAGCACCTGAAGCCTTGTTTCAAGTAGAGCCAAGCAAGCAAAGCTCCCTTTCAGAGCCCATCTGTGGCAGGAGCTGCAAGCATCAATTTCACAGAGCAAAGAGACAGCCACAGCTCTGGTTTGCCAGCTACCTACTTTCTGCTCTAATACAATGACACACATGTAGCTTGGTGCCATAATACATGTGACAAGAAAAAGAAAAGGCCAGGAGAGCATCACCCCAGGCCTGCATAACGAACATGCCTCTCCTCCCAGAGATCCCAGAAGGGCCAAAAGCTGCTTTTAGGGGCATGGTGTATCAGAACACATTTTCTTTGATCAATCACTTTCATCATAAATACATCAGCAATAGGAAATGGCTGATCAGCTGAAACAACCAGGCTCTGGAGAAAGGAACCTTCCAAATGCTCCCACACAAAGCTATGCCCCAGACGACACTTTTGCTACCAGAGAAGAATACAGTTGCTCACAGGACTCAAGTCAGCCAAGGGTGAGCACTCCTGCAGTCTGAAACTTGCTCGGTTTGTTCTCCAGAGCCGCAGTCTTCCTACTGCAACATTTGCTCATACTAGCTTTAAAGCCAGCTGCCACTGAAAGGCACATCTATGCATGGACAAATATGGAGCAAACTGCTCTTTTGTACTTTGTGGGACACTGAAAGGAGCTACTGACATGGGGACTGTGACTAACTCCTCCCTATCACATGCCAGTTTCTCTGTCCTCTCCAGCTTCCCCCATCCCAACTCAATCTCCTCACTTCCTTAAACACGAGGCAAAAAAAAAAGAGAGAAAGGAAAAACAAAACAAAAAGCCACCCAAGACATTTGCATGCACACACATTTCAGCGGCTGTCCAAAAACCAGAGTCTCTGCTTACAGGGGAAGCTGTTACATCAAAGGATCCCCACCTGCCAGTCAGGGCTGCGTGTGTCACAGCTGTCACCCTGCTCCTCACACCAACTCTTTGCTCATTTAAGTCTCCAAAGATGAAAATGTGAAAGCTTTCCAGTTTCTGTGCACTGCTTTCACATTAAGGTGATAACTAAACCAGTTTTTTGTTTCCGACACGTATCACATCTTTGTGCTCACCTTAAGGCATCCAGGGTGTATGATTTCATTACAAATGGAGCATTCCATTAGCATGAGATTAAACTTGCTCTCTTCCTCTTCCACAGTGTCTTCTTTCCCAGCTTCTCCACACACCAGACACACAGCAGTATGAGGCAACACAGGCTGTTTACACAGATTAGAAAGAAGTGTTGATCAGGACATGGAACACACAGGGAAACAGAAGAACTCAATGTGCATTTACAGTATCTTCACTTCAAAGAGGAGATAAATAGGGATTAATTGTGCAAACTGCTGAAGGCTCCAGCCTAGGAGAGCAAAAAAGGCAAGAAAAACTGGTACCAGTCGAGACTGGGTACCCAGGCAAAGCAGCACAGGCCATGTCTCACAGAATGGAAGTGCCCTCCTTGTAGCAACACAGATCATGGGACATCCCAAGGAGGGTTGAAAACATCTTTCTGTGGGTCCCTTGGATCTGTGAGCTGAAACAGGCATTGGCATGCAAGTCACTTTCCTAGTGTACAATGGGAGGGGGGAAAAAAAAGCAACCTAGAATATCACTATTCACATCCATTAAACTTCACAATCTGACAAGTCATTTGGCAGCTCCCCTATTTTACAAGCAGGGCAGACAGATGTTATGGAACTCCATCCAGGTCTCACAGCAAGCCCAGAGCAGAACCAAGAACAGACCTTTCCTGACTGACATTTTATTATCTAGGGTCCTGCTCCCAACCTGAGCAGTGCAAAAAGCATTGCACAGACACTTAAAAAGAGAATTCCTCTCCTGCCAGTGTCACAAGCGAGAAGTGCACTATTTTTTTCCTGTCTTTTCCTGAGGCAGAGAGGGAACTGCAACATCTCACATATCTGTCACCCATGTCAGAGCACTGAATGCCAGCCTAATTAAAAAGCCACCTTAGTGCTAATGAGGAACAAACTTCTAGTTTGCAGCAATAAGGCACAAGCTTCATTACAAGAACGAAAAGGAAGATCCTCGTAAGAAGCTGGCTGTAATGTGAAATGCAATCGATTAGCTTGCAAGACCTTAACTATTAAGCAGCCAGAGGCAGAGATGTGGCTTTTCACAGCAAGGATCTCTCGTAGGTGGAGTGAAAAAACATGTATGTGGATACTTGCACACCAAAGTCTACACAGGAACCATCTTTCAGCAAGTTTCAGGCAGAGGAAAGGCCAGCTAGAGTAAGCCATCAGAGAGCACAGTGTGCTGCCCCACACACTGATATGTCAGCTACAGCAACACTTTCCTGCTTTCTCATGCCAGAACTTACCCACGCTCCATTTTAAAAGCATTTTGCAAATGCTGTTTGATTCCCTCCCTTCCTCCAAGCAGAAAATAAGAATCCCCAGGATCCCACTGCACCAGCAGGTAAACCAGAGAAAAGCCAAGTTGCCCAGAGCTGCAAGAGCTCTGTCCACTTCTTTTGTCTGATCTCCCACACAATACATCCACACACAAGAACAGACCAGGAGCAGTACAATTTTTCTTGCTGTCAGCAAGGATGTCTAGGGAATCTCATCTGTGCCCCAATGAGCTCTGTCCTGCTGAGAGCCTGGAAAAGCAGCCATGCTGTCACAACTTGTCCTCCCCCAGCAGAGCCCCACACTCCCTTCAGATCTATTCAATGCAGCATAAAGTGTCCCAGGCACTCCTGTTTCCTTTCTTGATTGAACTAGTGATGCAGAGGAGCTTCCTGTTCTCTGAACAGCAGTACAGGCTCTCTTAAGGCTTCTTGGTTTAATGAAAGTCTGTGTCTAGTTAATATTGTCTATGTTATTAACCAGAGGAAAGCACAGTCCCAGAACTGTGGGGATCCTGATTTCCACGAAGCCTTGCTTCGGTGTTTTGGGTTTTTCATTTTTGTCTGGAAGCTGCTGGATAGGTACCATGACACATTACTACTCTAATTGTTAGAGAACGTAATGAACAAGAGTAAAGACAACAGAGAAACGTAAAGCACCCTTTCAAGTTGCAACAGTTCAACTTTCTAAGCTCTTGCTGCTCTAACAAAGTCTGTAACACTCCCCTTGCTGTTTACCCCAGTGGGAACTCACGAAGGGCTGAGATGTCTTCCTGAATGCATGCAAGGCTGGGACCAGGCAGCAAGAGTACACTGCCTACCAAGCCCTGTGCTCTACCCACAGCTTTCGAAAATAAGACTGTGGATACCAAGAAGAAAAATAATCTTCTTTATTAGAAGAGAGAGGATGAGAAGGTGACTACACTCAGCCAGGAGAGAACCCAGCTCATCTCCAAAACGTTCAGCCCGTGTTATCAAGAGTGAAACAGCTTAGCATGGAAGTTTCCTTCATCAGTCAGGACAAGAAAGCACACTGCAGCCCTAATTTAATCCCTCCACTAAAAAGACAGCACGATTTCACTATTTCTTCCCCTTGGAGAATAATAAATTCTTCATCCATGCTGTTCAATTCATGCCACACTCCAGGAAGTCAAGTGTTCAAAGAAAAGACACTTGAGCAGCAAAAGCAGAATATCTACCTTTCCACAGACTATGTGCTTTACTGAAAGATCCAGCAGAGCTGAATCCAATCTTCTATGTCAAGAACAGTGCATGGCTTAGAACAGGACATGGAGGGAGCTTCCAGGGGCAGCTACTGGAAACCTTAAGTGCTTATCAGTTTCTTTATCAGTGTCAGACCAAATCATTCAATGCCTCCACTTCAGCTTCCTCATCAGAATTGGAGAAAAACTAAGTAAAAGGAACTGTAACAAGAGTTAAGAGAGAAATCAGGAGAGATGGGGTGATAATTCAGTTATGAGTAAACAACATTCCTTTCCTTAAAAAACAAAAACAACAGAAAACCAAACCCTTAACAACAGCATAAACAAGACCTTCTAAAGAGTTAAGATAAAAGCCAAAGCTAATTTTTACCCTTGAATGGAGGTGTTGCAGACAGAGAAGCTCCACAACAGTCAGCTTGAAAGCAACAGATTCAAAGTTGCTGGGATAACTTAATGGAAGATTTATCTGTCAATATTTGTTAAATACAATGCTACACCACCTCTGGCTCAAGAAGCTTTTAAGCAACATATCACAGGAGCCCACAAAACTGTCTTTGACTGCCTGCTTACTCTGTTCTGATGTGCTCACCCCTCGACAGACATCTCCAGTCCCTGAGAAAGAACAAGACCCTGGCTTGATGGCTCGTTGGCTCATTTGTTTCAGACCCTCTGCTGTCTATCTGGGTAAAAGCAAACAATATTTGGATCTCAAGTAGCCTGGAACTAGGGTCACCAATGCCAGAATCTTGGAAGATGCCAGCCAAAGATTTCTCCATATCTTAATTTGGCTAAGTGGTTAAGATGGCAAAGATGGTTGCAAGGCAACTTTTCTCTGCAAATTCAGAGATCCAAACCAAACAGGCCTCTTCTCTCTTTGAATCAGATCCTCCCACTCTTCTCTCCTCCAAATCCCAGAATTTCAGTGTCATTTGATTGCCAGTTTCTAGTGTACTGATAATCTCCACTTGCACACTACTGAGAAGGAAAATTGTGCTATTACGTTTTAGCAGCAGGTTTAGGTTTAAGAATTGGAGAGGACAAAAAGTGATGAGGACAAGAGACATGAACTGAGAGAGCAGAGCTCACTGTTGTGTCTTGTGCACTTGAGAGACCGCTCTGAGCAGAGCTCTCAGGTCCACGCTTTGTCACCAGGAGACACAGATGAAGGAAAGAAATCTCCAAATGAGCTGTAGCAACAGGTACACTTACTGCAACACACTGCCTCATGATGCAGGACTGTTTCATCCTGCCAGGTCCTCCAAATTTCTTCATGTCTTTGCAGAAGTGACACTCGCCGCACTCCGTCCGCAGACACGCGTCGCACTTGCGGCATCGCGTCCTCCTCCGGCGCGCTCCGGCCGTGCTGCGGTTAGCTGCGAGCTTCACTGCAGAAGCAGTGCCCAGCTTCCCTTTGGGCCGTCCCACTGCCCTGTTCTGAAAGAGACAGACACACAGCAAGTTAATCACACATCCCACTCTAAGCTACAGAGCTCCTCCGGGGCAGGAGCTGTGCACATCTTAGATGTAAAGCTGACAGATGTGTCAGGATTACACACGGGCAGGCAACGCTCAGCAGATGCGTGTGCTCACTCTTACAGCTAAAGGAGTTCCATTAGCTTTTCAAGAAAAGATGCCACTGTGAAAAGACAAAGAAAACCAAGGTGTCAATGAGAGATCTCAAACCAAGCCCACCTCAACAGGAGGGGAAGGAGAATCAATGTATGCACAGCTCAACACAGAACGAAGTCCCAAGTGACACGGCTTGGCTTAGGTCAAGAGATGATCGGTGCTACTGCTGAGCTCTGGGCTAGGGAGCTCTTAGGATTGTGCTGAGGTTAAGTCTCCCCCACTGGAAGAATCCAAGGAGGGAGCACAAGTAATTTTGAGGTTAGGTGCAAGAGAGAAACATTCAGCAGCAATGGCTCAAGCCACAGCAATCTCCCTAAAAAAACAGGAGAGGATGAACTACAGACAAGTGATAAAGTAGGAAATAAAACACTAATGCTACAAACCCCTTCAAAAGTAGCTTCCCTTGTTCCCAGTACTAGAAAATGCTCAAAAATAGAACACTGTGCAAAGGGCTAAAAAGGGCATCCCAGGTCTAGATTTCAATGACCTTGAAGACAGAAGCTAAAGGAGCATGAAAAGATTTTACGTGATTAACTGCAACACATTCACTCCAGATATCCAAATTTCATGTTCCCATCAGAAACACCCTGTTACACACAAGAACTTACAGCTCAAGCCAAACATCACTAAATACCATGTAATTGTGTGGAGCTAATTATGCAACAATTGACTTGGCTTATTCTCACCACTGACAGCTTTCTCCATGAAGATGACAACAGCAGTGCAAAGCTCTCATCTGGTTTAGTATTGATACAGTTTTTCCACTTTCTGCACATCTCAGCACATGACCAACAGACCAGGTTGTTTCACTTTCTGCTCCTACTGAAATTCTGGCCGATCACCAAAGCAGGGACAGGTTGACTAGAGAAAGCCACACAGAATTTCCACTGCAGTTTATTAAAGAAAGGGTACGGAAACATTCTACTTGATACTTCAAAAGGTTCCCCAAGTGTCCTATTGTACAACCCTGAAGAAAAGCCATACTGATGATTATTTGATCTTATTCCCAGCTGACTTAAAGCTCCAGTGACTTTCTCTGAGATGCAGTAAAAGTGCTGATACTTCAATAGTCTTCATCCCAGGAACCTTGGTGCTGGGAGGGCAGAGAAGCCAGCATCTACACCTCTTAGTTTTCTCTCCCACAGATCCCCTATCATAACTGAGGTGGGAGAACACATGTTTTAGTCCATGAAGCCACATGGATTTCAGCAAGTTTTTAATTATGCTCCTCCAGAAGAGCTCTTTTCTGCTTGTTGGTGGAATTGCACCGTGCTTTGTGAACACAGACAAGTGCAGCTTCTTTCCCATTGGCAACCACACCAGTGCTGGATTTCAGAGCAATTTGAGATGCTCTAAAGAATCAATATTTACTTTTTAGACCAACTTTTCAGCCTTCCAAGGCTAAAGTCAGCTCTATCAGGACTGGCTTAGAGACAACCTAGATAAGGTAGCCTCCCTCCCTCAGTTCTCTCTGGCAGAGTCTCCTTCCACTAGTAAGCAAAGGAGGAGACACAAACCAAAGGCCAGACATCAGTGGGAACAAGTTAACCAAAATACAACAACCTGGGCAGCTCCTCTCTGCCCGCAAGCACATGCAAGATTCTGTTTGAGCATCTGACTTCTTCCTACAAGGTTAATCACAATTAAGGGTTTTTTTACAAAGGCAAACAACAGTTCTGACACCATCAGAACGGGCTTTTAAAAACAGACTCTTTCAAGGAAAAAGAACCCACACTCGATACTTTTCCAGATGAAAGACAACTCCCGATTCTGCCACAGCAATACAAGCCAAGCCTTCATTCTGAGGACAGCATTGCAAGTGCCAGAACACTGCAAAGATGCAAGTGGTAAAAAGACATAGCTTGGACACAGAATCCTAAAAACCCACCAAACAGGTAGAAAGATGAAGGCACAAGAACAAGTCTGAAGCCAGATCACACCACACAGTTCAGGTTTCCTTACAAATGGCCACCACACAACATACAGCAGAAGTACAGACCTCTGATCTCACTGTATGAAACATTTACCTACCCAGACCTCTTCAATGCTCGTTAGGAAATTCAAACAATTGTAATGGCTGGGTTTGTACTAATTTAGTAACCAACCAATCCTCAATCCAAGCCACGTTTTCACTCCAGGATGTCGTAGCCAGCAAGGCTAGAGAGGCCTTGCAGGAATTCCCACTAGTATCTAGTTTCAAGGGGCTCCAAAGTGGTAACTTAAAAACCTCCACTGAAGAAAATCTGGCCTGTGGGTTGCTATCCCAGAAAGGGGCTGGGATTCAAGGGGGTAGAAGGAGCCTCCAACATGACTTGGGGTTTATTTAGCACATGGCAGACAGCCAGATAAATTCCAGGTCGATGTTAGTGAAGAGATGCTGCAGGATTTCCAGCTAAGATTGCAGTATTACAATGTACCAGTCCTGGTAGTGAAACTAGGAACAAAGATTTCCCTCCCAGCTCCTTGTTTCCATCTCTTGACTGCAGTTTGCCACTCTCCTAGTACAGCTCCACAAAAAACGTCTTGCAAATAATGAACAAGTAGTGAGGATAACAGGATTCCTTAACCCAGGTTTACCTGGCAGCTCCACAGCCACAATGGGTAACACGTTAAGCCCTAAACTAAGTTCTGGGCCCATGCTGTCTCCCACATGTATAATAGATCCTACCATCTCCTTTCCTTGGAAATGAGCTGAGAACCTCAAGCACAGCCTGTGCCTGCTGACTCTAATCCCCAGCAGCCACCTCTGAGAACTGGCAAGAAAAGATTATACACAACTTGAAAAGATCTTTTCCCTAAATTGTACAGCAAAAAAAAAAAACAACAACCAACCACCTGGGAATTGAGACAGAGTCTGCTTCAAATACTGTCACAAGCAATCCTCTATGTTCTCCAGCACCTCCCAGAAACTGTGCCTACACTCCTCTGGCCACAAGAAGAGTCTTCAAAAGAGTGGTAGGAGGATGCTGAAGTAATGACCACCACTCTCCCAAGCTCCCAACAAAGGCTTGCAACACTAGCTGCTGGAAGACACTAGGATTAATATTTTAAACGCTTACCTTTATTACTCTGAATCCTGGAAGGATGGTGAACTTGTACTGCCCTCTAAGAGTGACACCTTAACAGGACCTCCTGCTATTTTTTCCTTCTTTTGTGGGTGTTTTTTTCTTGCCCCTCACAGATTACTGCTATGCAACACACAAAGGTAACCTACTCCTGCCCGTGTAGCAGATACAGCAGAGCACCTGGGTACTTACTCAGAGTAAACTCAGGCCATCACCATGAACTATGAAGCCATTCACAACTCGTTAATTGGAGATCACTCTCCCACAGCACAGGGGTTAAACTCACCTCAGACAGGCAATGCACAAATTTGCAAAATGATTTTCAAAAGTGCTGAGCTCCTACAAACCCCACCAAACTCAAAAGGGCTCCAGGTGGACAATTAAGAAGACTGGGTGGGGTGGTCATCAGCAATTCAAGTCTCAACAGGGTGGGGAAGATCTGGGAGTAAGCCCAGGTATAACACTTCCAGCTCTAAACAACTCCCTAGGACCTGGAAGAGTCACTACTTGGAACATTAGTTTATCTTGGCTAAAGACAAACATGTGGCTAGTGGGAAGTTTTCCCTGCCTGCTTACAGGTACTTTTAAGACATTTTCACAGTATATATTATTTCCCTGCTGGGCAGTCACCAGAAAGCCACCAGCCATCACCAGGGTAGAAGCAGGAGAGGCACCAAGAGCTTCTGTCCTGACCACAACTCTCACTACATCAGAAAGACAACTTTGGCATTTACAGCAACAGATTTCTAACCTTCAACTGTAAAGAGTAACTAGAAGGATCCCAGGTAAACTAAAATGCCAAGAGCATCAAGCTTTGGAGACAACACTTCAAGAGCTATCAGCTGTCAAATGCATCTTTAAGTAGGTGTTGATGTTCTCCAACTGTTCCTCAACCAGTCTCTGCTGGAATTGTCACAGGGCAACTTCAATTACAAAGTCCTCTGCTCTGGAGAAAAAAGACCCTGTGGGGGATTCTGAAGGAAGGAGGCCCTGGTCCTAAAAGCAAGAGTGACAAAGCCTGCAGCCCAAGCTCTTCTCCAAGTGGCCTTTACCTGAGCACAGGTCTCACTCCAGCACTCAGCTTCAGCAAAGTCCTGGAACTGCTGCCAGAGGCACTGTATCATTATTTCAGACTCACCATCTCTGAGAACAACCCAGGGACACGTGCAGTGCCCTTCTGAAGGGCTTATGTGGTCAGTTCAGCGACACCCTGAAGAACTTCCTAACCAAGTACAATCTGAACAGCTTACTGTTCATTGCTTCAAGGTTCTGTGCCACACAAACACATCCCTTCCATCTGCAAGATGGGGTGATTTCCTTCTTTAACACGTGGACAGACTCCTGTTGTCCTGATTAGCTGCAGTTTGACCAAGTTCACACAATCTTATCGGCTCTGAAAGAAAAGATGAGGACTCAACCAGGTACTAGTGCTGCACTTGGTATGGCATTGCATTCCAATACAAGTATAGGACAGAATCAGACAAATTACCAGTTGTTTCCTTCTAACATCTGATAAAACAAACACTAAGGGCAAAAAAAAAAACAAAGCCACAGACATTAACCCACAATTTGTAACTGCTGTCAGCTAAAACACCACCCCAAACATGCTGGTCATGGGCTGATACTGGCCACTGCTGCCCAGGGCCAGTGAGCAGCACTGTCCTCTCCTGCTCCTGTCCCTCTCCCAGCTTCCTAGGCAAGGTTTGACTCTCCTGCTAAGAAACCCAGTGAAATCAACAATTGCCAGCAGCCTTGGACACCACTGGACCAAGATCCACCACAGTCATTTTACCAGAGGTCTCCAAATCAGACCCTGTCATTAACTCCACATTAACCCTAAAACATGGGGATGGGCACTGAACTGCCTGGCAGGCTGACAGCCTGTTACACACACACTATCTTGCATTAGATAATCACAGCAAGTCAACAGTTCTTCAGCATTAAATCCTTACATCTCTTCAGTGACTAATGAAACCCTTGACAGAGGAAGAACTTAGAGGAAGAAGGAAGAACAGACAAGAGGATATGACTGAAGGAATTCAACGTGGATGAGGAAGAAGCTAGTTTAAGACAGTGAAAAATGCCAATAACATCCTTAAAAGCTGTATTAAGTGAAGAAAGCAAGCCAACATCACAGACCTAACACCTCCAAAACATTTTCTACCCAAATGCTGACCCATGTGAACGCCAGGAGAGTTGTTTTCTTTTACCAGTGACACTTTACAAGAGTCATGTCACCTATCATCACCATATGCTCCTGCCAGGGTGGAAGCAAAGCAAGTCCAAGGTCCCCCATTGAGCAGGCAGCATCAGAGGGAAAGGGTGGAACTTTCAAGCCACCCTCAAACAGAATTAATCCTCTCCACATGTTCACTGCCACCATCTACTCCAACTCATACCTACAAGCTTTCTCCAGCAAAACCCAGTGTAGCTCCCAGTGAGCACATGGAGCTCCACCACTGGATAAACAGATCCATTTTCCACAAGAAAACAGAAAAGTGTATACCTCGGAGGTTCATCTGGGCATTAGTGACACTCCAGCAGCTTTTGTGCTGTTTAGGGTGTGATAAACTGGCACGTCAGTGCCAATGCAAGTGCCTCCTTTTGTTTTCCTGTGGTGGTGAGGAGGTAGGAGTTAGGCCTGGAGGGTGGAATAAGATACACTGGCAAAAATATGCTTTTGTAGATAAGCTGAATCCAAACTAGGAGCTCTTAAAAAGAAAGACATCAGTAAGTTATACAGACTTTGTGCAAATCTAGCTTTTTGTCACTTCAGAACAAATCCCCCCACCCAGGAGCATTTTTCAAGCCTGTTTACACATACTTCAGTGTCACAATCAGAAGCCAATTTTTTTTCCCCACCCTGAGCGCCCAGTGAGGCTGGTGGGCTGCAGCAGGGTGCTGCCCTCCCCACGACCTGCACCAGGCAGGACACAAACCCTTCACACACACACACACTTCCAAGCCCCCAGTACTGACTGCAACTACTGTAGGTGCAATAAATCTATCTGCTCGTGCTGGAAAACTTGGGTTTTTTTGCCAACTTAGTTTAGACACAGACCAGGGAAAAGTCAGAAGAACGTCAGAGCGACAAAACCTGCAGCTCTGACCCCAGCACCAAAGTTGTGCTGTTCAACTACACCTGTAGAGCTGAGACCTTTCACTTGTTACACACCCAGGACTATGGCAGTAGAAAATCTACGTGACATGATGCAGATCTGACACACTTAGTGTAGAAAAATACAGCAATGACACACACTCAACAAGGCTTGTGCAAAAATACAGTTGTAACCACACAAGATGTTTTACCACTCTGAAGAGTTCTGAAGAGAAGCACTCCCCAGGTCTTTGCTGTGTAGGTCACTGCATTACAGTTTTGGATCAGACTAAGCCCTTTAAGAAATCCCACAAGAGGGATCTCCACTTTCTGAGGTTAGTTTTTATTTTGAACTGTTAAGATAGAAGAATGCTACCAAGACTCGGGTTTTAGAGGAGCTGAAGAGTCTCATAACATAACCAACCAAACTTTCCAAATTCATCCAGCAGGAACTAGCACATCCAGTAGCTGTTTCACAGCTGGTACGAAGCTGAGATCAAGCAACAATCAGCTCTTTTAAAAAGCGTACAGTGATGACACCAAGACAAAGATGCAAATGGAAAAGGCCTGGTGTGGGGCAAAGTTGAAGGAAAGGAAGAGCACTGGGACATTGTAAGTACCAGGTCTGTGAGCTGAGCAGCAGCAGCACGGGCCTGTGCATTCACACAATCCACAGATTGAAGTAAAGACTTTTGTAAAGTTACTAATGCAAGACCCATCTGAGGTTCTTGGAAGGACACTACACCAGGCCAATGCAACACATTAACATCTCTCTTAAGGTTTCCACATCAGATTTGCCATCCCAGTTGGTGTACCCAGGGCACAACAACTGTGCTGGCCCACACACTTTCTCAGTGCAATTATGAAGGAAAACACGGTCGAGTTACCATAAAAGAGATGGGTTTTGGACAACAAACTCAACACTCGGCCTACGCAGGAACTTGCCTCTATAAGCAAATTATTAGGGTATTTTAAAGGCCTAAACACCTTGAGTTATGAACAAAACTATCAAGTTTACATTTAAATTGCATACACATGTTTAATTCTATTTCTGGAGCATTTTTAATCGCTCAGGCAGTTCTTAGAGAGTAAAATACGCAATCTAGAACATATGCTCTGGATTATTTTTCACAGATTACTTCATAAATTCAAGAAGTTTGTTCTCCTCCCCCCTATAGGGAAGGAAAAAAATAAACCCCACAACAACAAACCCCAACCTTCAGAGAAGAAACCCGTCAAGTACCAACAAAAGTTCTCTTTCAATTTCAGTCCGCATCCTCATCCTTATTCTACATCCCTCCTTCCTGAGAACGGAAAGGAGGTTTTGTCTAGAAAGCAAAGTAAGAGAAGGCAGCCAGGAGCATCAGACTCTGCTCAAGTCCTGCAAGCCCTCTCAGTTATTTGAGGAATCTTCTTAGAAGGAGAAAAAAACCCTGAAAACGCCACGGAGAGACGCCCGGGAACCATACCCCCCCCCCCCCCTCCCCTCCCCTCCCTTCCCTTCCTGCTGCAAACTTCGCCGCCCGCTCCGGACCTGCTCCGGCCCCAGCTCGGGTCCCGGCCCCGGCTCGGGCTCCGGCTCCGACTCGTAGTCCTCCTCGTCGGCGCTCGCAGACATGGCCATGGCTCATGGTGGGCCCAGGCGGAGCCGAGCTGACATGGCTGGAGCGGCGCTGCTGGCGGAGCCCCGCTCCCCGCACACACACACACACATGCAGGAGGAGGAGGAGGAGGAGGAAGGGGGGCCGTGCATATTCATGCCAGGCAGCCAGGAAGGGGCTGGCCCTACCGGCACGGCCAATCGCGTCCCGCTTGCACAAAGCCGGCCTGCGGGGACAGCGCGGCCGCTCGGCCGGGGCAGCAGCGGCCGGCCAGCCGCAGCCCAGCCGGGCTCGGGCCGGGGGCTTTAACGCCCTGCTGGCAATTAGCCCCCTGCTGGTAATTAGCCCCTCGATCCGCCGAGGGGGCCGGCGGGGGCGGGCTGCGGCTCGGCCTGCCTGGGTGTGCCGGGGAGGGGAGGGGAGGGGAGGGATGCGCGGCGCGGGGATGCGCGGCCGCCCGCAGGGTGCACGGCGCTGCACGGGCTGCTGAGACAAAGGAGACGCACACAGACCCGACACACACACACACACACACACACACTCCCCCCCCCCCCACTCTTCTCTACCTCGCTAACCTGCCTCGCTCGCATCCTCCTGCCCGGACCGGGACGGGAGGAAGGAACCTCCATGCTTCGGGAGGAGGAAGGAACCGAGCAAACTTCGGGATTTGGAGCGATTCCACAGCAGCAGAAGCAGCGCTGGGAGAAGATGGGATGCGATGGGAGATGTTGGGATTAGATGAGATACAAGGGAACCTGTCTTGCAGAGCTGCTCACGTCTGGCCTGATGCTGCTCCCCGTAGAAGGCATCCCCTTGTTTGCTCCCCAGGAACCATTCCCAGCCCTACTCTGAACAGCCTGACCCGCTACTAGGGTTTTACAATAAAATATCCTCTCTGCCACATGAAGTGTAACAGAACAGTGAGGTGAGGACCTGTTCTAGATCCAAAAGTCACAGCAGGGCCAGCACCTGAACACAGACACCTCCTTCACCCTCAAGAGCGTACAGCTGAGGGCCAAGACACACGGGCCTGAATTTGAGTACCGAGAACTGCATTTCCCACTGGATTTATGGGCCTGCTTTCAGGGGAAATCCTGATTCCATTCAAGTTGTTAGGATTTTGCCTCTGGCTCCAACACCCACAACACAGAATTAAACATGAGATTTAATATTTGCATGTGCTGAGCAACCAAGAAGCCATAAAGCAGCACATCTCATGGTCCCTGCATCAGGATTTTCACCAAACTAGTTTCAGCTCCGTTCCCCGGTCTGAGTTACCACATGGCCACACAAACACTTTGCGTAGCCCAGGAGGAGACAGCAACAGGCAGGAGCTGGCACAGGAACAAGCAGCAATGCTGCCTTACACCTGCTCACAGCCCTTGTGACACCACAGTCTACACAAAGCCTGGTCGCTCAGGTTAAAGTAACAAAATACACGTTTACAGGCAACTACCAAGAAAGCCAAGTGAATCATGGAATTATGCCCCTTATTCTGAATAGCTTAAATACCCATTTCTTGTTTGTACTTCTGTCCTCTTGTCAACTCAAACTCAAAATACAGGTACATGATTCTCCCAATCCTGCTCATCTGCCATGCCAGGAGTTGCAAGTGAACGCTTCACACATGGTGAGGCTCTCCAGAATGCCACTGGGTATGTTCAGCCTGTCTCCTCAGGTTTCCCTCTTCCTCCATTGTGTTCCTACACAACCAGGAGCAGGAACAGATGAAAGCTGAGGCACGAAAGGCATGTGCCTAAGGCTTTGGCTTTCAGAATCACAAGGTAATAGCAGAATCCAGTGTTTTCTGGAGGAGAAAGGGGAGGGGTGTGTGGTGCATGCATGTCTCACAACAGGCCTACAGAGGAGAGGTTTAAACTACGAAGCAATGATACCTGACACAATTAGAGGAGTGTTTGTGCTTCAGTCGTGCAGTTGGCCTCCAGCACGGGCAGGAGGACAGATGATATCCGGAAGGAAGACGCCTGGTCCCACACCTGCCCGTGGGCAGACCAAGTCTGCACTCGCCTGCGTTGACCCCACGTGAGGCTCGGCGTAACCTGGCCCATGCTTGCCCACCCTGCCTGCCTTTTGGCTCCACAATCCAGCCAGGAGGAAAAAATAACTTGTGACATCCCCCAAGGACAATCTACCAGTCACACCACAGTGAAATGTCATTCACAGCAAATTAAATGATGACATAGATCATCCTGCTCCTCTCATCTGCAACACATACTAGCACTCTGGATATTTGCATTAGCCTATCTGGGCTGCAGCAGGTCACCCAGCATAACCCACATCAAACCTCTCTCTGCAGCCAGCCCTGCCAAGGGAGAGTGTGTTCCAGTCTGCTGCTTACAACAGCAACACAACTGACAAATGAGCTCTAATTACGAGGCCTATGTTAGGAGTGAAGACACACATGCCAAGAAGATCTCAGACTGACTTCCAAAAGCTAGGTAAACATTGCCGAGATGGCATTGCGAAAAAAAAAGGGGATATAAACCAGCAAACTGGTAGTCAGTGGGGAGAAAACATCACAATAAACTTTTCTGTTTATAATTGCTCTCAAAAAAAGCTCATCTTGAACAGGAGCAGCTAACCATTCAAAGAAATACTTAATACAGAGAAAGAACTATTAAGAGAGCATTTTCCAGCTCAATTCTTTCAGCTTGTCTACACTAGAGGACACTAAATTACGACAAACAGTGAGCAACCCTTGTGTGAACAGTGTATATTTGACTAGCCTGGTGCCGTTTACATCAGCTTAGAAAAGAAAATAAGCAGCACTGACCCTCATCATGCCTGTATTGGCATCCCTGTGTCCATACTTCAGCTCTGTGTGATGTAATTCAGTAATAAACAACATCCTTTCAATTGCTGAATCAGCCTTAGTGAAAACTGCAAGAAAATAGACACTACTTCCTATTCTGAACCGTTGCTTTGATTGCACCTCACCTGAAGTCATAGATAAGTCTCATCAATATCATAATCTTCTCCACAGAAACCAATTATGCTGTCACAAACTGAGACAATAACCTCAAGTGAAGAATAAACAGCAGGAGCAGATGAGTGCCAAAAGAACCAGATTTTATTCTCATGCAAATATCCTTAAGTAGTGAAACCAATATGAGGAGGAGGAAAACTATAACCCCTGCACTGTACTCACTTGCTCCTGAGCATCCTTTGTACCAACAGGTTTCAGCTGCTACTACTAGTGCTAAACAGGATCTGTGCTTCTGTAATAGCCACCAGAGTTTATGATTCTACCATTCTCAATACGAGGTGAAAAAGTTTTTAATGTGGCACAAACACACCTTTGATTTGACCTTCCCTCAGAACTTTTTATGCACCTTTTCATAGAATATTGCATTTAGCTGGTATTAGAAAAAAATATGTACATAGAAAGAGTTGGAAAGACAACCTCAAACTGGTCTATTTGCTAGTCCTTCAAAAAAGATCTTGTGATTTGAGCTGCTGCTGCTTTCTGCAGGCCAGCACATGTGCTTTTGAAAAGGAAACCCACTGAGATGTTTATGAATCACGATTATTGACCTGTATCAGAACAAGAGAGTTGTCCAATGGCTTTCTAAGGTTCATTGTTTTGGTGTTAAGTGTCCATTCATGTGAAATATGGGCTTCGCTGTTGGGCCTGGACAAATCTCATGGCACTTTTCTCAGGCATTCTAGCCAATACTTCGGTCATATTCTCAACACTAGCAGTGACACTCATAAATATCCATCTAGTATTGTGATCTTACTGCTTCATGCTATCTATTTTATCTGAACTATGACACAAGAGTAATCATCAGATGCACCGAGTATCCGTCACAATCTCTTTAATAAACAGTCTGATTGATCAACTTTAGATCAAATAAAGCAACTCGATACAAAATAATACATTGATCACTCACTGCAGGTAATACAAACTGCAAATGCTTTCTTTAACAAGTATCCAACACAGGAGAAGCAAAGGTAGCAGGGGTTGTACAACTATCTCTTGAAGGATGACCTATGTGGCAGCAAGACATCAGACAGAAAGTGCTGGTAATAACTCACTCCGTCTCTCACATAAGTCTTAAAGCAAAACAAAGCCTCCCCAAACTCCAACATCTCGTCATCTTAAAAATATTATAAATACAACTGCAGAGTAGTAAAACATCAAGTTCATCTACCACACAAGACAGGTTCTTCTCTGCAAGAACATCTGTGGTGAGCTTGGGACCATTTATTGGGAAATGAGGGAAATTCTGCTGTGCTCACTTCTTCCACAGATCCTCATGCTACAGAGTGTTTCTACAGCACAGTTTGTGTCTCCAGGAGCCATGTTCTGTCAGTAAATAAAAAAACTAGTGAAATAGGCTCCTAAGAAGACAAGAAGTGACTGCCATGCTGTGGAGGAACATGCAAATAGATGTGGCTGCTGGCTGAAAGAGTGGATTAACCAGAACATGTGCCCTGCTTTCCTGTAAGTGCTCAGTGCACTTGACACAGGGAACAGAACACTAAGACAGTCAGTTGTGTCCAACATGTGGACAGCAGCTTTACAATCTAGAAACCAAACCCAAACGTGTAGAGTCCAACAAAGGGTAGACAAAGGAAAAGCTGAAGTATGCTTTGCCTGATGAGAGCTCTGGTGCTCTGCTGTCACCTACAAACCCGACTGGGATTTGTAGGGAAACGTCCAGGACATAAACAGCCAAGCCACACTAGGCAGTCTCAAAGCTGCTTCCCTCGTATCAGAATTTATCCATATCTTTTGCTGTATTTGCTCATTTTCAACAAGGAGAGCTTTTCTGTACCCCTCTTCTATCTGGTCTACTAGTGCCTGCAGGAAAATCATAAGGTTGAAACAAGACCTCATTTATATTCTCAGCAGACATTAATTTCAATGTGCGATGGAACTCAAAGGAAGCCATCTTCTCAGGGACAGAACATACAATTCAATTTTGTTCTGAAAAGTGCACGCAGGATTAATGTCCATAATTGTGCAGCACGTAGTGTGGAGTGCCAAATGCCTTCCCCAGTGCTCTGTTGATGCCCCTCCATCCAGAAACAAAACTATTAAATCCCAGATACGTAACTGAAAGCTTCAATGATTTTAACATTGGGGTGGGAGAGATCACAAGAACGCTGGAATACTGAAATCAGGTTCAAACCTTATCTTTTTGTTTGCTTTTGTTGGCCAACTCAGCCATGAATGTAAGCAAGCTCACGCTGATAAAATTTGAGACCTGTCAACTCATTTCACATATACTACTCAAGAAAAGACTCTTAAGACTAAAGCAGTTTCCATCAGCACTTTTACTGTCACAAAATAAAGGAAAAAGGTGCTATATTGAAAAATGGCTGTCAAGACAATAGCTGGGAAAAATTTCTATTACTGAATATTCATGCATTTGGTAAAAAAATGACACTAGGGAAGAACACATAAATCTTCTGGTATCATACTTGGAGCACAATGGTTTGAAAATAGAGATGTCTGTTCATTTTTTTCCCCTAGTCTGTTCAAGTTTCTGCTCAGAGTCAAAATGGCTCTAATTTACCTGTTTGATGTATTAATCACATAAAGCCATTGGTCAGATTTCAAAGCAAGTGGCTGAGAGTTGATAAGAAGGGAAAATATTAAGTCAAAGATGGAAGATTAAGAAGGTGCTCACTCAAGTCCTTGCTATTTATAATTACTCCCTGAAGGGACACAATATTTCAAGTACAGCCTCTTGAGGTGAGAAATAATCTGTCAAGTCACCAGGCAAAGCTCTGAGAAAAGTACTGAGGCAATACTGAGGCAGTGAAGCTCTTTGGGCACGTTAGGTATGATACACCTACACCAAACCCTGAAAACTCCTCTGGCCTGCACGGAGTTACCACAGAAGTGAATCTGTCTTGGAGAATAATACTTGTAAAAGACTGAAACAGTGCTCAAAATCACAAACAAGTCACGCAAGGAGCTGCCTTCCTCAGCAGTGCTGCCCCAGGAAAGCAGACACTGCACAGAAACTCCCAGTAGCTTCAACAGCTTCTACTTCTCTGCTCAGTACCTGAAGTATTCTTCAGTTCTGGTGTATCAGGTTTTTTCCTGCTCCCAAGTGTTTAGCAGCAAAAGAGCTGAAGTTTGGTATGTGTACAGCTACTGTGGGAAGTCCCCTAAAAACAAAAAAATCCCCCAAACCTCAACTATGTGGTTTTGTTTCTTAATAGATTTGTCAGCAGCCACAACTAGGGTATCTTTCTGAATAACTTTCATTTCTGTCCTACCACATGGCATCTCTAAGAAATTATTCAAAATGATTTAAATCACTGATTCCAATCACAACTTAAATCAGTAAAGAAAAAACATTTACATTTAACTTTAATCCTTCTTTTCTTTTGTGCTGAAGTTATTTTCTGGAAGAGAAATTAATTATTAGCATCTGATAACTACCAAGAAATGTCTGATCTGCAGTAGATTATGAACTTTGTAATCAGGACTTTTTATCAACAAAGAGGTTCACAATACACACATATTTGTATATGCAAATCTTCTTGCAGACTATTGGCATTTAAAATTGTTGACATCAAGCAGAGTTCAGGCAGTGCTGTGTGAGCTCACTTCAAACACCTTTAAGCTGGTGCCTTGGCCAGGATGAAATGTGACAGTTTAAATCTCCTTTTTGCTCCTGTGCTACTTGGAACGACTGATGTAAAACAATTATTTCAATCTCAGCTAGAAAAACACATTGTACAACAATTCACACAAAATTTTTTGCTGTCTTTCCACCTCTTCTCCTGTTCCCAGATTTCTTCCAACACTACAGAGTTCTCCATTTTTACTTTAATTCTTATGTGCTTGTTTTCAATTGTCAGTATTTGCTTTCTAACACATTTGTATTCCCACAGGAAGTACCCTGAATAGATATCCAAGGACTGGTCTGTCTTGGGGAATTTGGCTGTTTTCCCACTGCTACTACAAGGAATGTTGCCTTCCTGGTGGTAGCCCCTGGGCAGGCTCCTGCAACTGATGCTGTTTTGATGTTGTGCCATTTATACATGCTCAGATCTGTTTCAGACACCACTCTGGTTAAAACATTAATCCCTGTAACTAGTACCTCACTGCTTTTGCTTCTATGGGTGGCGCTGGCCTAGCAATAGCTATGGCAGGAATTCTTAGTAAGCAAGCAAGTAAAAACTGGAAGTATTTATTCAAAGGTTTCCAGGAATGTTCTTTGTCCACCCAACACCTCTCCCCCTGAGTTTAAAGAAAACCTGATTTAAAATAATCACACAATACTTCTGAAAAATCACACTGGTTTCAAGCTGAAGCTTATCAAAATGCTTGAGTTTATGCATTTATCCCCTTATTTCTGCATACAATCACATTTATTGTGTCCACTGATTCTTACTTTGTTTACTTTCTATTTCTTCAGTTTGATCCAATGCACAATGTTGCACATAGGTTCATTAGATTGGAGTTACATGTAAAGGAGCTCTGTTATGAAAAGCTGGTAGATCATCTTCCCCTCCCAGCATTTCTCATGTGAAATACCACGAAAAGGGAAGGTTTCTTGCTGGAAAATGTCAGCAGACACATGTATGTGCCGAAGGACTTCTATGGGCTCCAGATCTAGACATGGTGACTAATACCACTGCTTTCTGTTATCTGAAACACTTCTGTTATCTGAAATATCATCTGAAATAAGAATGTAACACCCTCTTCACCACAGTTATCTACTGTTTCGCTTGTCTCCTGTTTAGTTCAGACTACGAGCAATGATCAGAAATGTTATTTCCAGCCTAAATTGACTTATGGTATATTTATACTCACTTAGTCTCAACATTGTCCATTAGCTTAAGTAACTCTTCACCCCTGGTGCTTATACTCCCTCAAGTACCTACAACAATCATCTCCCCCATTCAACTTTGTTGTGCCATACTAAACAAGACATGTTCTTCTTGTCTCTGCTTTTAAACGCATCACATCTTCCTAGATGAGGCTGTGGAGTCCCATACCCACCCTCAGCTCAAAACTACCTATAGTGGAACTAGAACAGAGTGAAAAGAATGATCAAACATATAGAGAGACATAAAAAAAACCCCCGTAATTGACAGCACAGAGAAGGTGAACAGAGAGACTTCATTCAAATGTCTCAAAATGCATGACACAGAGGGCATGAAGTGTGTTTGTGACATTAAGGGACGGATCTGAAACAACATAAGGAAGTACTTATCTACACAGAGCTTTATTTAACTGCGGGGGACACTGCCACAGGATGCTACAGGAGATCAAAAGGATCAACAGGTTCCACATATTATTAGGCAAATTCACAGAGGGGAAAAAAAAAATTACCAAAGGACACTAAACACAAAAGATGAAGATACAATCTTCTATCTTAGCTGGGAAGATAAGCAAAGGAAAGATCCCTGTATGACTGCTTTGGTCTTAAAAATCTTAATACTTGTGACTGGTTGCCATCAGAAACGGGACACTGTGCCACAACACGTCTGGTCTGATGGAGTCTGACTAGCTCAACCTTTCCTCAACCACACTAATCAGCCTTTTGCTCTGCCTCTCACAGATTAGTTCTTACGACTTAATCCTTGGTTTCTTCAGATACATGGAGGTACCTGTAGAATTTTGCAAAAAAGAATCCTAGTAAAAATAATGGGGTAAAAAATAAGTTGCTGTAAGACAGAACTCTCTAATGATTGGAATCTGCTGCCTGTGTTATGAAGAAAGTGCAGTCAAAACCTTAGAAGGTCCCTTTCCACCCTATGCCCACCCCCTCCCCCCAACTCCTAAAAAACAACAGCAAAACCCCTCCAGCCTGAGAGTTGTTTTTCCTGCTTCCCGTGCACTGATACAGAGCTATGAACAGTATTTGCATTGCCAATTCCAGGGAAGGTTGTTTTTTAAAAACAAACAGAATCCAATTAAAATTTCAGCTTGTGGCCTTTCCTAATTGATAGTGCTCCTTTAAACAAAAACATTACCATTTCCTTATTATATGTCTCTAGTGAATTCTCTTAAAATCAACAGGTAAAAATTACACAGAAAAAAGAGCATCAATGGGCATCAGAAAAACAGCCACATCTTGCAGCATTGTTACTAGCTACTGAAAATCACAGCTTCAACTCCTGCCCACAGCCAGACCTATATATATTGAGACACTTGCTATCATTGCAAATCCAGTGGCTTGAGGTTTGTGCCAGGTAAGAGAGATGAGAATTTGGCTCACAGTCTGCATTTCTACCTCTTCATAGAATAAGAGAGTCCAAACATATTTTAGTTCTTTATAGCTGCTCTTCATAGGCAACTAAAGATCTTTATCACAATAAAAACAGAAGGCACTGCCACAGAGTGTAATTACATGCTACTATAGTTGACTGTTGTCTTCCAGAAATAGGAAATGGTTTGAAAAATGCATGGTTTCTGCTTGGTGAATCACAGAATCACAGCTTACAGAATACTGTAATACTTACAGAATACTCTATGTGTTCCTTAAATAAAATGTTACCCCTAATCCCTGTGCAGATAAAGTGGGAAATTTAGGATTGTAGGGCTGAGCAGATCTTGAGAGTGGCCTTCAAGATCTGGCTGGCCAGTAGTCAGCTTTCTGCACCAGTGGCAGTGATGTGTTGCCACAGTGAAAGATCAGGTTTAGGCCTTGCTGTCACACCACCCAGAAGTTCATGTCTCAGGGGTCGGGAAGGAGTTAATTTTTTAGACTTATTTCTCACTTAAGAACCCAAAAGGTTCTTCCACGGCAGACTGACATTGAGAGAAGACTCCCAGCTAACACTCAGCACTGTACCTATTGAGGACTGCTTACTGTTGCACACTCCCTCCCCAAAAAAACAGATGAGGGATGGGGTTTACATATCCACAGCTGCACCCATGTTTGGCAGCCAGCAGGGAAAAACATGCTGTCTAGTCTGAAGGTTCGTAAACTGTCAGTCAGCCATCAGGACAAATAGGTTTCAAATATCCACTCAGTCCTGCATTCCTGATTCCTTGAAAAAGCCTAAACTCAGATCGTTTTACATATCCTAAGATCCCTGGCAAAGTGAAACATTTTGGTAAATGAATCATTATCAGACAGAGACCTCATTTGAAAATGGACTATTTTCTGTTCCTCTCTAGCTGGAAGCAAAAGGCAGGCTCTTGCTGCTTCTGGGAGAGCATTTGCCAGAAAAAAAAGAAAAAAGAGTGCCTACTGGAGTGTAATTATCATGCTAAGTAATTATCAATAAATTTTAAAAAGTATAAAAGACTCTAAAAAGCTCCATCAAGATGAGTAAATATCATCTGGAAGAGGTGCCTGTGAATCACACTCCATTTCTCCGTTACCATAAAATAATAACAGTTCATACATTTTACTGTGAAACTTTCTGCTGAAGATGTCAAAGATCTTTACAAACGTTAATTTCACCTCACAGCCTCTCAGGATGGGAAGCACCGCTGCCATAGGGAAGAGCTCAGGGAGCAGAAATGTGCCATTCACCTCATGCAACACAAGGAGGAGCTGGGAACAGAAGGCAGACCCTTGCCTCCCATTTTGTACACTAACCACAAGAACATCAAATGTCACCCATTTATTTTATCTCCTCACAAAATCATTTTTTATCATCACTTCTGTTTCCTTTCTCAGAGAGGAATGATTTGTTTTTTGAGCTACACTACAACTGAGAGCCCCAAATGCCTTTAGAACAGGTAGACAGGAGTGATGCAGCATAACGGGCCACAACATCTGGATGGACTTTCCATGCACTTAGTAGAACCTCTTGCCCATTACACCTTATCCACCGTGATTTATTTACAGTGAGTGAACATGTTTCTTCCCTAAATCTCAGAATTTCAGAGTCTTCAAGCAACCATTTTGCTGTACAGAACTGTTCACTGTTGGCATGTCTCACTAACAACACAGAGAAGAAACTGAGACTTGATTTTAAAAGGGAAATACTTGCTGCTTTGAAAATCACTCAGATTATTAAAGGCCTGTTCTTTCAAAATCAAGTAAATAAAACTAAGCTTGCCCTTCCACAACTTGGGTTACTCACATCATTTCAGTCATTCCCTTTTCCCTACTCCAGGGATCTTTCACTTTAGCAAGAGTTCTCTCTCTCTGCTCTATGCTTTTCCTGCTCCATCCCTTTTCAGTACTTGCCTCTCTCCTCATCCTGCTCCCTCACCACTTCTAGTCTATTCCCCTCCTTTCTCCACAGTCATCTCCATTTTCTTTGAAATGTTTTGGCATTTAATGCTGGCTTTATTCTTCCTTCTCCATCTGCTGCTCTTGTCTTTCTAAATCTCTTCTGGAGCCTTCTCTTGGGAGAAAGCAAGAGCCACATTTAATTCATTTATTGCCTCCCCTCTCTGGTTTTCAGTTCCTCTCTTTTTCTTTATGGACTTGGAACCAGACAATCTTCCTCTCCCTGGAAGCTGGTGTATCAGCTACAATGTCCTCTTACCAGCCTCACAATAGCTGGCACCATGCTGGCATCAGCCACTCCCTTTGAACACAAGTACCTCAGGAAAGGCAGTGTTAAGTATTTGGCATTTCTCCTGTATACTACAAGAGCAATACTACAAAAAAGCAACATTACAGGGAGGTTTTACTCCCCTTGCCTTGTGTTCAACATTTGTGGAATCTTCTCGCCATTGGACTTGCTCCACCAGCCACAATCCAGTTTTAAAGGGAGTTTCTTGCACCCTAAAGGTTTTCTTCTCTGTAAAAATCTTCCATTTCATTATCAGGACTTACAGGGAACAAAGGAGAAATAACCAAACTTAACTACCAACAGTGCCTTTATCCCAATCTCCCCTAGTTCGTCTTTCTGACATATTTCAATTTGGGACTCAAAAGGATCAACTCTAAGACATGTCTTCCTAACCTGTTCACTTGGCCTTTGTTCCCAGCCAAGGGAAAGAGCTGTAACATGTGAGGTGACAGGGACATTTGCTAATTAGAAGCGCAACAAGCAGCTCCTTTTGAGAAACATTCAGCCATATCTGTACATGTCCCAGTAAAACATAAGGCATAATACAAGCTGATCACAGATGAAGTAAAGTAAATAATGAGAATCGAGAAAGGATTTCTCCTGTTGTAAATGTTTCTTTCCAAACTTCAGTCTGCAGCCTAACTTCCTGTAAAAGTTCTCCTCGTATTTGTTACTGGCTGATGTGTTTTATTGTTTGTTATTGTACCTTGGCACTGGACATGACACCTTCTAAAAGGTTTTGTTTTCAGAAAGGCTAAAGGAAAATAACCACGAGAAAGTTTAAAACACATCCCCCTGCTGCAGTCAGAAAGATGCATTTTGCAAAGAGTGATAAGATTTAAGTCACAAAAGTCACAAGTCTTTTACAGTTAGGGCTGTGTTGCCAACACACAGAAATAACATCGAAGAAATGAACCATTTATCAAGGATGCCAAAATAAAGTCAACAAGAACATTAGCAAATGCCAAGGCTTATAAAAGCCTCAACACTAAGATCCTCACTTTTACCACAAGCTCAAAAGACACAGCACAAGAGTCAGCTGCTTCTTAGTTTTGTTACACATGTTTCACAAACAGCTTTCCCCTGGTCACAGAGATTTTGCTTTATTCAATGCCTGCAGTATGCTTGACTGATGAATGAAGAGCAGCTCTCAGAGCAGTGGAGGGGACAATCTGATACCTATTCCTCTCCACATTTTCCACTGTTGTTTTTAAACAAATAAACGTTTTCAACACAAAGCACATTCCCATGGATTTATTACAAGCTAAAAGGAAGCTATGTACTTAGCAAGATCTAACTTATCTGAAATGTGCTCAGCTAAAACCCAGAAGGAAGCCAAGGAGAACCACGATGTGTTCATTCTGCTCTGGCAGTTTGATGTTCACGGTCTCCTATTTCTCACTTGAAAGCAGCAAATATTCGTGGCTACAAGCAGTTATATGCACAGCCATGACAGAAAGCAAGAACAGGGAAAATAATTTACTCAGTTAATTATTTGAAAGTTATTTACAATGACAATAACAACAACAGATTTTCAGATAGGAGCCTGATTTAAGCCGACCCACCCTTTCAGCATTTCTAAAGAAATTTTGTATTATAAAACTAATTCAGTGAAAAATGAAAGTAAAAATAGAAGCAATGAGACATCTTCTAAATAAGCAAAGCTGCTTTTACAGCATGCTGAATAACTGGAGTGTGGTAAACATACCACTGTTATAAATAACATCCAGCCTTTTGACATTATTCTTCAGTTAATTATTTCAAACTCTTTATAAGCACTAATGAAGCCAGCCTCACAAAAAAAGGAAGACACAGGGACAGAAAATAACCTTCCAAAGTTACAGTGGCACACTTGTACAGAGAATTCAGGAGGTTTCATAGTATGGAAGAAAACAACATCCTCTCATCCAGATGAGAGTGCTTACCAAGTGATCACCCTGTAGGATTTACACATCATTTAATTTAAACGAAATGTAGCATCAACGTTTTTAGAGTTAACACCATGACCAAGACAGATTAAAGCTTTACATTTATAAGTAATGCCCAAACAATGTATTTTTAAATGGAAGCTTTAACAACTTCTCCCTGCTGAGGCACTTTCATGTTCTGCCTCAACACCTAACCATAAAACCATTAGAACAATATTTCAAGTTAAAAATGCTAGCAGCTGCCAAAGGATCATACACAGCACTTTGTCAGATTATAGATAAAGAAACACCAACACCTAGCAACAGTGATTAGCAAACAATTGTGTCTCATTACCTTTGTGGTCTTCTTGGGCCAGCTGACCACAGGCACACCCGAAATGGCAAGATTTTGGTCATCGTCAGCATGTTCCTTCAGTATGTTCTGTTGCAAATGAAAAGGCCTTTATTAACCAGAGAAGTATTTCTCCAACTGAAGAGTGCAGAGACTTACAGAAGACAATACTCCACTCTAATGAAAGACAGTGTGACAAGATCTCTGCTGACTTGTTACATCTCTGCAAGTTACTTTTGCTTCAAAGCTTCCACTTCACGCTGAAAATCTCACACCTGCCATTAAGATCCAAAACATGAAGCTTCTTGCAGAACAGGCAACAAAACCAGTCATGAATCACCCCAAATATTAAAGGCTTCTCTAAAACTGGTGAGCCCAAAGGACTGTTGTTTTTCTACTATCAGTTGAATACCAATATCACCTCTCCCTTCCAATTCCGTTTCACCAATCCCCAAATGACCCCGCCAGTCACTACAACCAACACCACCTCTCCTTACCCAAGTCTACAAAAGACCTCAGAAGCATCTAGGCTCTATCCTGGTTACTTCTGCAGTCACAAGAGCATCAAGTGTGTATTTTAGAGCAATCCCCAGGATGCTTGAACATGCGTCAAGGTAGTGTGAACTGTAACGTTTCATCTTTTTGCACATGGCAAGTGGAGAGCGCTGTCATTTCCACTGGCCTTCCTTCCACTTTGTGTGATCAGGTAAGTCATTTGGGTTCCTGAGTATTCACTAGGAAAGGATCTGAGTCTGGACACTACAGTATTAAGGAAAAAAGGCTGGTTTCTTCTCCCTTCCACCCCCACCAAACCCTTTGAGGCACTGTCCTAGAAATTTCATGAGTGGGTTGTGCTGGCTTACACAGCTTCTACTGCAGTGAATCACTCCCATGACCATGCAACCCAACACAAGGGTGGGGAAGAACTCTTTGTTAGTGTACACAATGGTGTAGTTGGGAATAGTCCACACTTGTTTCCCATGACTCTTTACACACTAACCTAGCTACAAAGTGATTCATTTGGAATTCAGGTAGCTGAAAAAGACAACAAATGAACACAGTAAACAAGTCAGAAGGAGGATTCTGCTGGGCTGCTGAAAACTGAAGCCCAAATAAACACTAACAGGATAAAGGGGAAAAAAATGTTCTAATAAAACAAGAACTGCAGGTTGGAAATTATCTCCTAATAGAATTTAGGAGATAACCTCAGACAACAAAATTCAATGGTCTTGCTCCCAAGTATACTGGCTTCCTAAAAAAAAAGAGCTTAATTAGACCATAATAGGCACCAGGCTCTGTCAGTCCCTGGCGCAGAGTTTTAATAATTAGACATTTCACACAGAAAGAGCTTAAAATACAGTAATTGTTTTAATAGGAAGCGCTTTGGAGCTCATCTGTAATCATCCAAGTAAAGCCCAGAGTACGATGGCATGTTTCAGGCCCCAAGAGCCTGAGCAGGCAGACCAGCAGCAGAGCTTGCATTTGGACAAGTGTCCCTGGGGCTTGGCTTTCACTCCCTGGAGCTCAGGCAACCTGCAGGATTCAGACCAATTCCCCAGTCTGTAGTTAAATGAGAGCTACTTTACTCACAGACACTACAGCACCAGCACAGTGCTGCTGCTTCCCATAGGATCATACCAGTAGGGCTGTTCTTGATACTGGTTAGTGTGAAAGCAATGCCAATGACCAAAATAAGCAATACCAGTACAAGCCCAGTTTTGCCAGCCCGTCACTGTAGCTGTGCTCAGGAGCTTGCATATGCACAGCCTGGCTGGTGAGGAGTAAAACACAACTTGTCCCAACCTGACTGTGATGGAGAGTCTGTCGTGTTACCTCCAGCCATACACTCTTTGGGTGAAACAGCTAAGAACTTTTACAGACAGACTAGTCATTGGCAAATTAACTCCACGGTGAGCTGAGGTTAAGTGAGCACCTCTTTTCTCATGTCTGAGACAGCAATCACTGCAATAACTGAACTGCTACCACATTCTGAACATTAGTTTTCAATCCTACAGACGGAGAGGTCTTTTGTATCCTCGTAGCAAAGTCAAAATTCTCCAGAACAAGGTGGCAGTCTGAAACCCGTATAAACAAAGGACAAATTAATCCCTCTTTACTTTGCTACTCTTAGATTTGAAAGCCTCTAAGACACAAAACCTTTTACACATCCACTACCAACTGTCAGAGACTCAGAGTTAAATAGAAAGCAGAGTATCTTCCAAGAACTTGGCAAGATAATGAAGGTTTCTTGTTATCATATGTATCACGTGAAAATATTATCCAAGAAGAAATGTAAAACTATGGCAGTTTATCATCCCAGCCAGCTGAAAACAATGGATGTCTGAGCAGCAGAATGATAACCAAGCCACAGTTGCACTGACTGTGGTGTCAAGTGTCAGCACACACTAGGCTGGAGGAGACAGAATTTTGTTCACCTGCTTAAAAAAGAAGAAACAAAGACAAAGAAAAGCCATGGGGCTCCAGTTAGACAAACAACATGATGCTCACCCAGCACAAGGATGCCCGATTCATTACACTTGAAGGCTGTGGTGACAACAGTAGGTATGAAGGAAAGAAACTGATTAAGTATGTAAGAATTCAGCTTAGCCATTAATTTCAAAAGCACAGCAAGGAATGACTCCCCTGAAATGCATTCAGTAGAGGAAAGTTTTTTTCCTGTCATCAGAACAAGAAGGGGGTAAGATTTCTTGGCAAGAAAAAGTAAGAACATATTTCAGTAGATATCATCTGTCTTGCACATGAATCTTCCCCTGCTGCCAAGGAGTTGCAGATATTTGACAAACTCTGTTCTTCAAACTGAGTTTCTTCTGCCCTTATGGACTTCCACAGTCCTTTCTGAAGAAGAGCAGCATTTTTGCTTTGAAACAGGGAAGGTGTCCAGCATTATTTGACAGCAGATCTCACAATCCTCTTCTGCAACAGCAGCAAAAGCATTACCATCCTGCTGGTAACACAATAGAAACACTGTGTGCTGAAAGCAGAGGCTGCACACAGACAAGTGGCAGAGCGTTTAATGTGAGGTGCACGCTGCTGTAATCAAAGTTCTGCTCAGCTTTACCTGTCCTGTGATGTGGGCTGTAAACTACACCAAGGAGTAAGATGGTTACCTCTCTGTTCTTCATGCATAAGCCCACCTCAGTTGCCTCTTCAGTAGACTGACATCCTATTTGGTAGCTAAATATGAAGCGGAGAAGCCACACAATGAAACTCTCCCAATCCCCAAGGCCACCATCTGAGAAAAATTACTTCTCAATGATTTTTTTCCCTCCTCTTCCTCATCAGTCCCAACAGTTCAGTTGCTACTTAATTTTTAAATTGACAACTGGAGTTGTTACACCGTCTCATATTTCAGCTCAGGGAATGTTTACAGGAAAAACAAGGTATGACTGCAGGCTGCATGTGCCTCCAACAGTAGCACCAACAGCAAGGACATGGGGGCAACGGCTGCAGCGACTTCTGGCTGCTCACCCTGCCAACAACTACAGTGCCAAGCCTTCTGTCCTGCAACTTGGGTCAGCTGAGCACTCTCATGGAGGATATGTTTATCTGTACAATGATTTCCTCTCACATTTGCTGCACATACAGCTCTCACAGAGCCCATCCACAGACATTTGGATACCAGGAGCACTGCGTCTCCTCGGCTGATTGTTCAGATGCCATCTGCCATGGAGCGGGTGCTGCTGTCAGCAATGGCTGTTTAGAGGCCTCTGTGAAGCTGCTTGGGTGGTGAACACTGGTCCCATGAAACACAGTGCCCACACAGCAGAGCTGCAGCCATCAGGAACTGAATTCCTTGATTGAGCTAAGGGAAGGACTGACCTGCTTTCCAAGTGAGGCCTGTGTTATGCTCTGCCAATAAGCCTCTCTTGTGCTGCTGCACTCCATCGATCATGGTGATAAATAGGTTCTCAATCTGCAGAGGCATTAGCTTGGCACTTCTGGATTGTTGTGTCCCCACTAGATAGTCACAGCTAGTTAGGAGCTTAGATGACATGTAAGGAATTTACACAGGCTTAGCTTAGTTTTCAGTCTCCCTTCTCATAAGGAAAATAAATTACCCTACTTCGAAGAGTCTCAAACCTACTTGACATTAAACAGCTGCATAGAGCTGTAGCTGCATTTACCACTAAGAGCAGTAACACAGTTGCCCATCCTTTCCTGTATTCTTGCTCGGATGGGAAAGCAAGGATTCTTTGCAAATTACCCTGATTTCTTCTGTGAAACTTCACATGATTGAATGAAATGGTTTCCTCTCTCCAGTTTTAACTACCCATATCCTGCCTTCTGAAAACATTAATTATTTTACTGAAGCACAGACTTGACTGTCACACAAGAAAGTTCCTGAGTGTATTTCATTAAGAAATAAAACTGCTACAATAAACACAGATTTAATTTCTTCAGGAAGAAACTTAAGACCTTCCAAGCAGAGCAAGAGCTTTCAGGCTTTCTGTCACAGCATGCTCTGGCTATGTATTTCTTAAAAATAACTCTCAGATGGGTACTTTTTATAGGATGTATTATTAACACATCACATGCCCCAAAGTCAGGTTGCCCACAAAATAAACCTTGTGAATACAGCTGAATACAGTCACAGCACGTATGAGGCTGCACAGCTGCTTCTGCAGGATTTCTGCCTCCATTCAGCCACACAGACTGGTGCTCTGGATATTCACCAGAGTGAGGTAAAGGTGCCAGGCTCCTGCTTACACTACTGCTAATGCTACCAGCAAAATCCCCACATTATTTTCTGTATAAGTTGGAAAACTAGTATCAAAGAAAGAAATAATATGATTTAGTGATCAGTGAGATAAATACTACTCTAAAAAAATGGATTGTGTTTCTTCCTCTGCCATTCTGCCTCTACATGACACAGGGCAAATCTTTTAAACCAAGTTTCCACAAGCAGTCCTTAATTTTGTGTCCCTACTCCTCCTCACGCTTGGCTTGGGATCTGGATGCTCAACATCACAACTTCTGCTCTGCAGACGTGTGAAGTGATTACAGTTTTATTAGCTTTAAAGTTTTGCACATATCACCTGTAAATAACGTGAACTTTTCTGCAAGTCCCATCTGCAGCACCTAAAGCCAACCTCCCAAATTATGGTCAACTTTATCTTCATCTCTTTGCATCCCAGTTCTCTATCTGTGAACAGGAGGTAACAACAGCTCATCAATTATGACTTGTGAAACACATAGTGATGAGTATCCCTGGGAATCCAAGGGAATGTTCCTATCACCCTGTTTAATGGATGGTCTGAGCAGTGTGAGATACCTAATGCACACTGAGGAGCAAGGATTGAACAAGATACTGAACTCCAGCAATACAGGAACCCTGCCAGCACCATTATGCCAGATGTATGCTCAAGGGGCTGAAATCAGCCACTTGGCAACTTCTCCATCAGCACACTCTATTCTTTGAAGGTAGATGCCCTAAATATATTCCAATACATCTGTTTGGTTTTGGGTTTTTTTTCAGGCCAACAAACTGAATAAAACAAACTTCATGCTTCACTGTCACATGGGTTACAAGGAGATCGGATGCTTTGGCTCCACTGCACTGCTCTCAGTCATGTCAACACAGTGGCAGAAAGGACTAATGGGTTGCTGCGCCCAGGGTCCCAGCATGAGATGGGAGTGGGACACATCTTGTTAGGGGCTGCTTTGAGCAAAGGGAAGGCTTGTGCTAGGAGTCCTGGGCTTGACTACTGACTTAAGAGGGTGTATACTCAAGCAACCATTGATCTGAGTATGACCCTCCCCAATTGCTCCATCTCCTTCAGAGCACCTAGCAAGAGCATTATGCAATCACAGAATTGTGGAAGAAACAGAAGAAGCAAACTAGATGGGGTTGAATTAATTGACTACGTTGTATTGACTGTCATTCTCTGAAAATTGAGGGCTATCTCTTAAGTGGGCCAATACTGTAAAAGAGGTGGGTAAGAAAATTCTTTAACCATTCTTTGGACACATTAGAATATGTCAGAGTTAACATCCTTTTCAAAGGTCTTGCTCTGACTAATCGGTCACAGGCTTGCCAAAGATACAGAGGTGATTCCAGAGAAAACAATTTTGCACCATGCATGATGTTTAGATGTGGTCATGGGGCTCTTTAACCAGCAGGGAATCATAAATATCCAGATGTTGGGCTACATCCTGATGGTTACAGTGTGTTGGCAAGGAGAGAAAGTTTAGAAGCAGGCGGTTATCAAAAGAGATGGAACATCGAGACTACAATTCTACAAGATGCACAAAACAAACTGGCAGATGCCCACTTAACACCAGTTAAAGCACAATATGACCAAAAGGGTATGACTTGGGCCTTCTTAAATGTCCATTTGCAGTTCTCCATCTCTGTAGCTAGTGAATCCAAATAAGAAAACATAGACTCCCACACGGTGCTTTAAACCAGATTCACATATGGTATCTTGCCGTGTTCTAGTAAGATGTCTCACAGTACACTGGAGTATGTCATCAAAAGAACATGCATGATCACATTCTGAACATCTGCACCCTTTATGATGTGTTGTACCCCTTTCTGGGATTTCAAGAAGGGGCAGATTATTTTCAAGTGAAACTTGGTCTGTGCACCAAGCTTGGAAAAGTAACATTACCACCCTTTCCCTCTTTGCCACAAATTCAACTCCCGGTCTGGAAGCTTCATTTGGATTTTTGATTAGAAGATAACCAATCAGAAAGCAAGTCAGTAGCTGTGATCCTGGCCATGTGCCTCCAATTTCATATATAAAGTGGCTGATCTTTCAAGAAGACACTTTCTGAACTCTTGTGGTTTACCGTGTATCACACTTCCAGGCTCCAGGACTGTGGAATATGGCTGCACTGCACACTGCATATGTTCAGAGTTTTTAACTGGCTTTGAAGCCTTTTTTTTTTTAAGCAGCTGTTACACTACTTGCACTAAAAAAGTACAGACTTCCCTTTTACCATATAAACACATTTTTTTTTCTCCTCAGATTGTGTCTTACATGGCTCTCATGTACAGAATACATGTATAGCTAAAGAACCATACTGTATCCAGAAACAGCACAAAACTAGCAGTCCAAACACAAGACCATGAATCAATACTCATAGTTTCAAATCAGCCAGATTGTCATGGTACTGGACCCATGCAGGACAATTTTAGCAAAGGCCCAGCAAAAAAAAAACAAAAAGGGTATACTGCTCCCAGCTTTGTTAAAAATATATATATGCCTCTTTCATACAATGTGAAACAAGACACAGAAAAGCTAACCAAATAGTCTAAAGAGATGCCATGGATCACAGGAAGGGCTGGGACTAGAAGCAGTAAGGGTATGCTGGTCTGCAGAGGGAATCTATCCCTGTGGCACACAGGGTACCACTTCCAGTACACAAAAAATCTAAAGAGAAATTCTGTCACTAGTGAGCATTCACTCCTCACACCATCTCCAAAACCAGCACATTACACCAGTGGAGAATAATTATCAACCTATAGAGGGCAATGAAGGGAAAGAAAATGAAAAAGGTGAAAGAAACGAAAAAGGAACTGAAAATGTCAGACAATGTATCTTCTGAATTACCATCAAGTGTTTATATTTTGTTAATAAGGTATAATCCAGACAGACACTGGATCAAAATAGGCATTATAAGACTATAAATAGACTTTCTGAGGTGTAATATTGACACATGGGACAGAAGTGCTGAAATACCTGAGGATCTAAACTTTTGGGCGCTACTGTGACAGTCAGAACAGAGTGCATCCATTAAATCAGAACTCAAACAGCATTGCCCCAGAGAGGAAATGGCTTTTGTTAGAGCTGTAATTTCCCTCTCTGTGGCACAGCACGCTGATATGAGATGGTCACTACACACAAGCTGCCAGCCCTCTGCTGCACACCTTGCTTTCTGATCTCCCACAGTCTACACCCACAGAATAAGTTTGTGTGGATCAGCAAGCTATCACACCCACCTTCATGTCCTCTAGGAGAGCCTGTGGATCTTCAATGCCTTCTGGAACACATTTCTTGTTCTCTGGGAGAGATTCAAGCTTTTCCACTAGGGCTTTTAAACCCTTCAGTTCAAATTCTGTGAGGTGAGTCCATTTGGTCGAAACTTCTGTAGCTGGAGACCCCGTTGGTGTTTTGGGATAGTCCGTGGGGGTCGTTGATTTTACACTGTCGTCTGACTCATTAGACAAAGTTCTTTTTAGGTACCTCATTACTGTGGCTTTTTGTTTTCTGCCTGCACTCTCCTTCCCTTCTGAGTGTGTGCTGTTGGGTGAGGAGGAGCCATCCACCAAGGATTTGGAGTTCTTATCCAAGCTATCATCCTTCTCCTCCCGGATATGGGCATCACAAGATTCTTCATCCATGTCTAACCACGAATCTGATGAATAGCTGTCTGAGCTGCGCTTTCTTTTTGCATCTGAAAGTTAGAAAAAGAATGCTGAATTTTTACCCAATATAATTAATAGCTTCAATGCTTTTCTACCACTGGGGCTAAGTGCTGCCTATTTAAAAGGGCACTGGATAATGTCTAGTAAGTATGTGACAGAAATGGGCTTTATTCAGCTGATTTTTAATTTGGGGGGGTGGGGCTGTTTGTTTGTTTTAATGCTGGTTTTCATTAACATCTACTCAGTTCAAATGACTGGGAAACATTTAGGGAAAAAATATGCTTTCTTCAAAGCTCCAGTCCTCTGTGCCTTCAATTAGGAGTAGGCAGAGCTCTTAAGTCACACACAATTAATTTTCCCGCAAATCCATACGAGATGAGATTCCGCAGCCCTACAGCTTTAAGGGGAGAGTTAGCACAGAAAGAGGAGGGGGAAAGAGGTGGGAGAAAGCATGTTAAAACACTGTACATCATCATTCTTCCAGCAACTCTGCACAGCACAAAATCAACTTCTCGATACTCTTCCTCTTTGCGAGCAACTGTTGGTAAAACAAGAATCACCACTTTTTGGTGCATGAATACTCATTGCTCTTCTGAGACACAGATGACAATTATGGTTATTTTACAGGCAAGTCTAAACACACTGAGAAATGCAGGGATTGTCAGAATTACATGATACTGTTCTTCTTAATTCTGTCCCTGATCCATTCTAGGTACTTTTCAGCAGAATTTAAAGGCAAGTTTCTGAGTCTAAAGAACTATTCATCTTAGTTTTATGCTACATTTCCTCCTAAAAATCCCAACTGTTACCCAAGTCTGGGCAAGGAAGCAGTGAAAGCAATGTAGAAAAGTAGTGGCCAAGGTTCCTTGAAGCACACATCTTTACTTATTTATTGCACACAATTTCCTTTACTAAGTGAACAACAGGCTAGCGACACCCGAAATTTCTGTGGAAAATACAGTTAGTACTGGCAACAGCCAGTTAAGTCAGAATTTCAATACTGACTGAAATGGGTATGAGATCAAGCTGCAAACAAAAACACCCTGCAAAGAAAACCCAAGTCACATAGAAAAAGCGAGTGAACAATCAATGAAAAGTTCCTTTCACAGCTTTCATGCTTTGCAATGCAGTAGCTCTGGATTAGGCCAACGTGAATCATGCTTAAGGAAGGATTAAATGGACATTAACCAAAAAGCTCAGTGTCCAGTTGTATAACAGTGAGGTTCAAAACAAATGCTGGAGCCCAGTTCCAAGCTGGCAAATTCATCCTTATCACAGAGAGGCTCCTCTTGTTTCTTGCATAGTCTGTACCATAGTACATGTATTACTTGTTAGCTGGGCAACAAAGATACAAGCAGCAGTGGCACTGTAACTGAGAGCAGAGTGCCTGCCTGCTCAGCTTCACCAGCTGAAAGGAAAACTCTGCAAGGCCTGATGCACATCTGTGGGTTAGTGCCTGAGAGACAGGAGTTCTCCACTTTGTACTTCTCAGGGCAAACATGCTGCAAAAAATGAAGCGTTTCTGTCCAGTGTACTCCTTCACTCACATGTGCATTTTTCCTCAGAACCAAAATGGCCATAAAATTACTCCCAAGAGACATACTTCAACTGAAATGCCTGTGGAAAGATGGCAGTGACAAAACCAGCAAGGCTGGTCACAGCCAAATCCGGCTTCATCCACAGGCTAACTTCCTTCCTGCATCCCTCCAAAAAAGCTTCACCATGAAGTACAGCACAGTTTGTGTGCTGAAGTGGTGGCATGCACACTCAAAAGCAGCTCCTTCTGTCTGGTCTGTGCTCATACATCCCCATGCTTCTCAGAAAAGTAAACAGGATTAAAAAAATGTCTTAACCAGAACATTTAAAAACCACTAGGTTATCCAACTTTTATTTAACACTGTTCTTTCCTTTGTTCACAGTAGCCAGCACACATACCCACCTCAAAGGGCTCTATAATCAGCTTATGTCATTCTCCCATTTTACAGCTGAGGAAACAGATGCTTGGGAGAAAGCACGATTTGCTCATTGTCACACATCAAATCTAGGGCAAAACCAGGAATCAGAATCCAGGCTCTTGGATACAGGGCTGGAGCCCCTTCTCTAAACCATGCTGCCTTGGTAAGGTATTATACAATTGACTCAAAAAAGCCCAGCCTAGATGGCAGAAGATGTTAGTGATAGAACAAGGTGAAAGCAGATGGACATCTCTGTGCTACCAGTGTGGTGTCATTAACAGAGACTGGTATAAATCCACAGAAAGAAAATGATGTTTCTGTCTTCCTATGCTGTGGCTCTGCTGAACAGGAACTAATGGCTGTAACTGGGGCAAATCACAAGCGTAGATGAGACCTACAGAAAGAGGGAGATCACATTATGGAGGTGTGAATAATTTACTCCATGTAATGCTCTGGTGCCAAGAGAAAACAGCCTTCAAGAGAGATCTCCACTTTTTGTCTCTTGCTCTGATCTATGGAAACAAAAGGCAAGCGAGGAGTGGAACACCACAGCATTCTGGGGGCCTATTCCCATCAGAAACAAGCACACGGGGGGTCAGCAATTCCATTCTGCCAGCTGCCACCACTTCCCTGCCACCGGCTGTCTGCACAAGACAGGCCCTGCTGTGCCACCCACCTGGGTATGGATGGACAGAAAAATCATCAGAATCTACAGAACAAACCAAACAAGTGCCCTGTGGCATGTGCTCTCTGCAAGCCTGGCAGCTACATGATGCCCTGTGTATCTTTACCTTTGAGGAGCGGGCTTGCTGTTACCCTGAAGTGTTATCAGTCTGTTCTGGAGCACCAGGGGATTACAGTACTGTTGCACCATCAGATTAAGAGTGCACTGCTTTCAAAGGACAACTGTCTGCCACTGCTGCTAATAAACAAAAAAAAAAAGGCCAAGGAAATCAATAACAGAAGGATAACTTCAAGGTGAAGAAGGGTTTGTGGTTTCAAGTGTTTTGTTGAAATGCAACGTAACATGAATTTTATTTACTCATTTTCACGAAAATAGTACCCTCAAACCCTGTGCTGTGAGCTCAGGCCCTACGTAGCAAAATCTGCATTCAGAAGTACAGTTTAAGCATTGTATCACAAGAGAAGTTTTTGGTTTATAAAGACGCTGTGGAAAAGAGCTCCTGTTAAATGCAACCATGGTTTCTTCTCCTGAGTGAATATACCAGCCAATACCAGGTTAGAAAACTCCAGTTTCAGAGTGGTTATCCAGCCTGGGCTCCATACGACTTGGTGCAAAAAGACATCAACCTCTCTCCATCTCGAAGCAAATAAAACCAGCTTACATAAGCTAGTCAGTGATGTAACAGTGAAGAGGAGGAGCAGCACAGGCTTGACCACAGGGCAGACCTAGAAACACCTTTTTTTTTCCCCTGTAGCAGTTCACTTCCCTGTGGTTCTGGGTAAATCACAGAATCCTAAGGGTTGGAAGGGTCACTTCACTTTCCCCACAGCCACCCATTTGTACAAGAAGGATAATTATACACAGCTTCTTTCCTTGCTGAAAACCCACTTGCTGTATTACAGAAGTTAAAAGAAAGGGAGGGAGGTGAGGTATCATTATGAAATCTTTCTAAACTCTTTAGAACAGTCCAGTCTGTAACATCTACCTTGCCATTCCCAGCTCCTGACCCTGTGACTTGGCAGCAGCAGCTCCTACCAGTCTGCTACACACAGCAATGACATTGTCATTAGCAGAAAAAGAAACCCCTGAGTATACTGGAAATGTATCACTGCATGGAGCATCCCACACAGAAATCACTCTGTATAGTCCAGAACCTATCAAATCTCTTCTATTCCCTGAGAAGAGGGAGAGGAAAAAAAGAGATACTGCTCCTTCACCATACCACAGGGCATATTTCTTCATCCATCAGGCTTAATATACAGTTAGAGCCATCCTGTTACAATTTTAGCAATGGGAATCTTAAAAGCTGCAGGCTACAGAAAAAGCACATTTTTGATAGCCCAGTATCTTCTCCCAATTACTCTTTGTCAGCTCACTCCCAAGATCCATATCTCACTGAAGGTCAATTGTGGTTGAAAACATCCAGTACAGACTCATTCATGATAAGAGTAAAAATAATGAAGACATATCCATCCCGAAACAGTGCAGGTTCAAATGTAGTAGGAAAGCCAAATAGGATCCCTTTCTGATTTCTGCCAGCAGGACAAATGTCACAGTTGAGAGAGACAAGGAAAAGAAAAAAAGGAGAGAAAGAGAGATTGTGTGCTTTTACAGCAGCCTGAGATTGCTGTCATGTCATCGTTCCCATGAGTGTTCACCCTTCTGCAGCAGTGATCTGAAAACGAAGTCTCACACATTAACTAGAAGGCAAATGCCTGAAAACTCATTCTGGGCCTGAAAAATGGGGAGGAAAGCCACAGTCATCATCTTCCAACTCGTTTACAAGGGTAGACATTTTTACTTAGGCAGTGGGAACAGCTAAGGTTTTAGCCTTGCCTTTATTGAGTGAAGTGTTTGGGCATTTTTTTCCCTGTCTAAAGTTTTTGTGAGTCGAGATATTTAGAAAATAGAAATGCAAAGAGGCTTTGGAGGTCCCTTCTAGCCCTGGAGATTCTGTGAAATTGCTATACTAGGATTTAAGTGTTGGGACAGAGATATGGCAACACAATCACAGCCACACACCTTCATGAGTAGAGAAATGTCTTGTGAGAGTCACTCTGAATTTAGCAACCGTCAATGCAAAGAAATGCTACGTAATGAAAACACAGTATGGAAAGTCTAAAGAGATCCTTAATACACACTTGTTGATGAACTCAAGCTTTCTGTGTTCTTCAAATGTGTTCTCTAGCACCACAGTAATCTTTTTTTTTCATGCAAGAGAACAGAAACTCTACCAATTCTCTGACTTTATGAATCCCAGAGGCCATGGGCAGCATCCTGCGCTCTCTCTGGTGCACACCCTCCTCAACTAAAAAACAAGTGCTTCTTCTTAGCTTCTGAGATCCTATAAGATCACTGTTTCAGCAAGTGTGTAAGAAAACAGCACAAGGGTGAAAACAAGTTCTAGCATCCAAAAGGAAAGGTTAAAAGGGAACATTTAGAACTAATTATGTCAAGGGAATTATTACTTGAAAAACCTGGATAAATGTTGAGGTTATTCAAGAGAAACTCCTGAAAACTAATACAAGGATGTGAAGATTTTTTCCTTAAACCAAAAGAGGACAGAAGACAATGAAATCTATTGAAGGGTCTGTAGAGAAGTAGTTTGTTTCATTACTCTTTAAGGAGAATAATGGGAAAATCTTTGTCAAAAAACACTCTCACATGGGAAATCAAGGAATTGTTTGTGGATAGAGAAAACTCTAAGAAAGAGACAATTTAAGGACTGTAGCAGTCTTAAGAAAAACTTTAAAATGAAGCAGCAGGGTTTTGGAACACTGACCTCATTTGGATCTCCTACTCACAGCAGGTGAATGACATTAAGATATAGACACCACAGAACAAACAAGTGTAATTCAAGGATTACAGTTCATAGGAATTTATTTGAGTCAAGAGGCTGGAGACTGAGACTCCTTAAAAGAAAAGACAAACATGTATTTGAAACAGTATTACTCACCGAGAACAAAGCAGCACAGCTTTGTAAAGGTAAATAATGTACCTTTACTCCTTGGAATTTGACAAATGCCAAAGTGAAAGACCCAGTAAATATAAAAGGTTTGAGCTTTTGAACCACAATTCCCAGTTAAATGATTATTTTAAGGTTAAGATGCTGCCAAGAAGTAAAAAATCAAGTTTCTGACCAAAAAAAGTATATATATGTCTCTCTTGGAGAGAAGGGCCCTGGATGTCAATGTCAGAGATTTTATCAGCGTGCTAATACTCTGAAGTCAAGAGATAGCAGGCAGGTGGATGTCAGTAGACACCACTTTGGTAAGATGAAAGTACTGATCCATTCATGATGGTAACAACAGCTTAAGATGTGCCCAGAAAGGCATTCTGAGACCCTACTCCACCTCAAGCACACTCCACCTACAGCCATGCAGCAGGGCTACAAGTCAGATCAGCTCATCAACCCTAATGCTAACAAATCCTTCTTTTTTCGGTAGGGTTAATTTTCAGTCAGATCTCTGAACTGATTCAGCTCACAAGGCACTTACGGAATCAGAAACAGAAAAGTTGACAAAACAGCATCGCCTTGTAAGAGCAGCATTTTTCACAGTACCTTCCAATGACCATAAGGCCACGTCAAAACAACAGCAAAACAGTTTAATGTTCACTTTCCAGTAGGTCAACCACAGGAGATAAGGCCCAGACAATGCTGCCAACAAACCATTTTCTAAACAGTCAGACTCCTTTCCCTGAGGTCTTTGCAGTTGACACTCTGGTCACACAAAACATCGTTTTCCCTCTAGACACTGGATGTCTATGGTTCCCAGTGAGCTTCTGTATGATTTGAATAACTCTCAGCTAGTAACAGGAGTGAAGCACGTTTCATGAGGATCACCAAACCATTATCAGTAATTACTGAGTTGGGCTCAAATTCACGCTGGTGATTTAGCTGGAAAAGGTCCCATCTTAATATCCTGAACTCTCCACATCTAATTTGTTCTGAAATTACACCTCAGTGATTTGGCACCGTCACCTGCCTGCAAGACAAGCCTCCTTCCATGCCACTGCTTTAGACAATAGGAGGTTGTTCCTTATTTTCCAAGGAATGTGGTTATCAGACTTTTGCCACAGCTTTTTGAAGTGCTGATCCAAAGGGCTAGTTCATCCTTTCCCCTGGCATGATCTCATAATTTGAGAAAAATTCCTCCACAGAGTTCCTGCTTAACTAACTCTTCTGACCAGGGTCTCACAGAGCAAAGACACAAAATGTGAAGCACCCAAATTCCCAGTGACCTCAAGAAATCCCATGGCCTGTCTACATAGACCATTAGCTCACTCAAGTAATTCTTGGTCAGTAAAACTCACTGGAGAAAAAACATCTGCCCGTAACTTCTGCAGTCCCTTCTAGTAGGAATTATGGTAGTAGGTGATTTGTTTCCTGCTCTGTCCAGAACCTGGGGTGGTTCCAACTATGCCACGGGTCACTCCAAGTGGCAGGAGGCACAGAAATACTTTAGTTCTCTCCTCCACATTTCACAGATACCAGTTAAGATTTAGTTGATGCTTGTGCTACTTTCAGGCAGTGAGGCAACGTGGCCCACCATCTTGTTCTGTTAAAGGGAGGAAAAAGAGGGCAGCTCAGCAAGGCAACAACTGGAATTGTCACACACTGATGTAAAGCTCACATCAGTGCCAAGGTAATGTCCTCCTGCTTCAGGCACATCTATCTGTCTCTGCTATGGTCCATTTTCAGCTATTGTACAGCCTTCTTTGACCTCCGTGCACTTGGGTTATAGATCATGTAGATTTGTGTAGGTGTTTTCTTGGGTTTGTTATTCTGCAGAACCAGAAATCAGTCACCAAACAGAAAGAACTGAAGTTGAGATTAAAGAACAGAGAAGAGAAAGAAACCAGGTTTAGTGACCATAATGCATTTTGTAGAGGAGAGGCTCTATAAAAGGACTGCATTTCCATCCTGGCAGAGCACATTTGCAATGCACACATTTCTGGCTACTAAGGTCCTGTGCCAAACACGGCAGTAAATCCTCAGCTGTTTGGCAGATCATCTCAACACAAACATTACTGAAACCAAGGAACAAATGATCCAAAAATTATTTTTCTGGGATCCACTTGCTAAGGGAAAGCTCAATAAATACAACTCCAAGTAGGCTGCTACTTCACGGACATGCTTCCGAGTCCAAACCTCCCCCACTCCAAAGTAAAGAAACAGTTCATTAGAACCCCTACAGTTCTCCAAATCTATTTATAACCTGCTTTGCAGAAACCAAAGCAGTAACCAGCCCAAGGTGCTAGCATCAGTTCTGAATATGCACTCAAAGGATTCACTCACCAATTAACATTGATTCTTTCTGGTACTCTTTGCTGAGGTGGCAGCGCTGGGTCACACAGGACACGTATCTCTCCAGAACATACCAGCACATTTCATAGTAGAAAGGATAACGGAATTTGGCATGCACCTGAAAGCAAGATCAAGACTGTCAGTCCATGGGGAAGGGAGAGAAGTTTGCAGCACAAGGGCCAGTCATCATTCTCATCATGTTATCAAGAGCACAAACAGTATGCAGGAGGAGGAGGGGGAGGGGGAGAGAGGGTGGGAGCCGAGTGAGATGTATGCCTTCAGCATACCAAATGAGGAGCCTGCCTGCCTGCCTGCCATGATAGCATCATTTCTTGGTTCACTAATTTGTATCCTCTTGGGGTGGTGGGAGAGGAAAGGGTTTGTGTTCTTGTGAAATCATGAAACTGATGGATGGCCCCTACAGCATTATTTACCTACTGTATAAACATAGGGTGGTCACATACAGATGTTAGTCACTAAAACTCAAGATAAAGGTGGTTTGGTTTTCTTTTATTTCCTAAACACTATCACATGATTTTTATCAAAATGGCAACATCACCTAAAATGAGTCACGTGGGAAATACATCATTTTTAATTATGGTCTTCACAACAATTTCATTTAACAAATGAACACACAAATTCTTCATTATTGCTGAACTACACAGTAAAAGTAGAAATCCCTGATACGGTTTACACTTAGTATTTTGGTAGCAGGTTAGCTTTTGCCACAAACAGAATAGGAAAGCAGGATTTTGACAAAAGATCCTGTCAAGCTGTGCACTGTTTCTTGCATCTCAGACCTGTTGTTCTCACACAAAAAGCTTATTCTCCAACACTATGTATTTGTGAGATTATTTCAGATTCAAAAGAAAACAAAGTCGGCTTCCTTCCTTTCCAACAGTTTTCTGTCTACAGGAGGTCCCTGTACCGAAGAAGAATCTGTGAAGCTCTTAAAATGCAAGAACATGTGTATATTTACTGTGATTTGTTAAAAATGAATGCCATGCATCTTGCATGCACTTGTACTTACACTGTACACTTCTTTCTCCTGGTGGCACAAGAATTTGCATTTGGCAGGCTTGCATGCATGCATTGCACTGGGATTATAGGAACTGCTTTAAGACATTCTGTGCATATTAACTGCTCACCTAGCCAAGAGGTGTCCACCCACCTTTAATGAAAAGCTGGACTGTACCAGAAAGGAGCATTATCTTAGAGAGCTCATTCTGCAAAACCGAAACACCGCTCCACCCCAGATCACCCCAAACCCCAACATCTAAACAGAACCACTGCCCCAGCACCTGGAAATTCAGATTCAGCTCTGCAAGGCAGGCACTGCTGAAACATCTGCATGGTGATACAAGTATCCACTTGAGCTCATCAGTGACTTGCTAGAATACCCATGTTTGAAAACTGTCCCCAAGGTGGACAGTCAAAGAACTTGCCTCTCTTCCGAGGGCACGGGAAATGAAAACACTTTTAGCAGCAAACCAAAACGTAACAAAGAGAAAACAGGTTGTATTGTTCCACTAAATGTACCACAGGGTAGGATTTAAATATTCTATGGCAATTCCCAAAGTTAAGATCTCTGAAATTCCACACAAATGCAAGCTGGCAAATCTGAACTGTGTGTTGCTCTGGGTCATGCATCCAGCAACGCTGCACACCTTGTCAAATGTTTCCCCTGTGGTGTTTGTGACAAAGCACACACACTAAAAACAGAAGAAAAAAACCCACCCAAAACAAACCAAAAAAAAAAAAAAACCAACAAAAAAAAACAACCAACCAAACATCATCCTCCTAAACGTGAGAACATTTAACCCCAGGGCCTTTTTGCATTGGAGAACATTTTTCCTTTGCTTTAGTTATTTGTCATGAAGAGGGGATGGATTCGCTTATCACTGTCACGGAACACAGGGGAAATCAGCCATGCTAGAATAGATGCTACCAAAGGAACTCAAATTTTTCCAAGAGAGCACTGCAGGAAACAAAATTTGCAAAGAATTGACTTACAAACAGGAAGCCGCCTTCCACCCCTCAGCCTTCAAAAGGTTTTCAGCCACATGCCTGGGAATATTAAAGACATCATTGCTCAACATTTGTTGACAGATTCTGAGCTTCACCAAATTTAGTTGTTACCAATGTTAATTCAATGTGAAAGACAAGGCAGTAATGCATGCAGTGCTCCCATTATGTATATCAATCTTTAATATTCAATTTGAGTTCCTAATTGCCTCACTATCAATGTTCCAACCCACAGCAAATCCCTCCATGCCTCTGTAATTCACTATTTGCCCAAGAAGGCTCTGCTTTTACAAACCTTCAGAAGTAAGACCTACCATATGGAGCAAGAGATACTGTGCGAAGATCTACGGTGCCTTTTGCCAGTAAAGCAAGTCTAACAGTGCTTTAAAGATCTTTTAAAGTTTGTCTTATGGAAAAGGAGGGAGAAGTACATTCTTTATGACATCCTTGGACATTTATTAATGATAACGGATGTGAATTGCATTATGGACGTGTCCGTATTTTTTCCACTGTACACTTAAGGTTAAATGAATTCTTGTGGGGAAGGGAGGAGGAATACAAGAAAGAAAGAAATTAAAAATCTGTGATGAATTTGAAGTGTAATATGTGATACAGACACTGCCAGAGGACTAAATCCCCCACCAGCAGGGAAATACACTAGATCATCTAATAGGCATTTCCAGCTCGAACTTGTGTGATTAATAATTTACAATCCACTGAATAAATTTTTTAATTATTCCTGTACAGTGAGAAAAATCCTCTCTGGAATATGATCCATTTCTTCAGTTCAAAGTGAAATTCTTTGAGAGACTTATATCCTCCTCCAAAAACAAACCAATAAACCCTAAGCAAGTAAGGCACACATTTTCCTGACGACAGTATCAGTGTCTTCCACAGTGGCTGTTAAAATCATTACAAACTCCACTTGTGTGTAACCAATCTAATCACAACATTGAAAAGCAATTTATGATTATTTACAAAGTAATTAATCTAACCACTTGAAACCTTTTCCTGCAGTCCAGAAAACAAGATCAGTAGCGAACACCATCATCTGTGAGTGACCACCTTACGTATATATTTTTGTGCTTTTCTCCCTGCCCATGTTCAAATATTTTAACACAGTTAAATTTAGATGAGTTGGGAGTAACTTTGACACATTCTTCCTCTTCAGTAATACAGAGCTGTTACACCCCTATGCCAAGATGATGAATCTCTGCATGGCAGCCTGCTTTGCAGTTATCCAAGCTGGTCTAGCAGAGAGCTAAACAGCTTGGCCTATTTGACTAGCTGTTAATTGGCCTCTAGGAAAGCCAGACTGCAAAATGAGAGTCTCTCAAACTGTAAGGCTGGAGAATATTTGTTTACCTCAATTGCACATTAGGAGCTGTTTCCAACAATAGACATGTTTTTTATTACTCCTTAAAACTATTTTTAAATGGCTATAACCCTCTTTAAAAGTCTCCCAGGGATATGAGAAATTAAGCTAGAATAAGCATGACAAGTATATAAACTAGGCAATTTTATCAGGCTGTAAATCAGCATTACTGTTTCAACCATGTATTTATACTTGTCTTAGCTTCTAAGACAATAACAACACCACCTAGCATAAAAATTACTTTGAATATCAGCGATCAAACATGATTAAGCATCACATAGCAGGTTTAAACACAGTGAAACCTCCATAAAATTGCTCTGTGCAAAATGAAGAGGGGAAACACACCTGTACTACTCTTGGATTTGAGTGTGGCAAATCACTTTGTCAATCACATCATGTAATTTACTTCTGTGCTATACACAATGGAAAGATCAATACTGATGAGAAACTCATTTGCAGTATGTTCACACTGGCAAATTTGTGTGAACTCCATACTGTACTGAGCCTGCTATACTAGCCACTGCATGAACAGAATTATCTGAACAAAGAAATGACAAAATGAGATTGGCAAAGCAAATAAAGCAGCACACGCTAGAATTCTATTTTGAAAATATTTATCCCTTCAAGATTCCTGCATGGTATTTTTAGGTTGGGACTCTGTGTGTGTGTTATTATTTCTAAAGAACAGTATTGATTTTCCTGTCTTTTATCAAACTCCTGTATGCCTTAGTTGCATGGCTTACATTTTATTTCTCTCTAGAAATTCTTGGGTGTTCTTCGACTGCTCACACAGCTTTGTTGTGCTACGGCTGCCTACGAGCACAAGTTTGTGAACACAGGTACATGCTGTTCATAACACGTTGCTAACACAAAGCAACATACAAGCACTGCAAGTGTTTCTGTGAAGTGATGGAAATTTTTGGCTCTTAGCTTTCATTTCATGTCTTTTTTTTTTCGAGCATGTAAGTATTTTTGGAAGAAAAACGCTAAAGAACCACAGAAGCTTTGAACAAAATCTCAACAAAAATTGACATGAGTAAAGGTCTGATTTGGGACCCCCAAATGCTGCAAGATCCCTTTTCCAAACCAACTGTGACAGGATGTTTTCAAAGAGACAGATACCCAGTTCCCAGAACTTCCCCATAGGATCAGTGACTTCAAAGGCATTTCAGTGTAACTGGCTGCTAAATCCCTAAAAGTTACCAAAATATTTGATTGTTATGGGAAATTCTGCCTGCTGGTATAAAAGCTCAGGAGATCAAAGCTGCAGCCAGCTCCACAACAAGGGCCTGACAAGAAGCACTACTGAGCAGTTACAAGCCAAGATGTGAGATTTTTGGGCTGCTCAAGTCCTGTAGTGACAAAATGTCAGCTTTTATACAACTTCAGGAAAAAGAGCATTTCCTTCTCATCTTCTCCACAGACACCAATAGAAGTAACCTGTTTCTGGCATCAGTCCTTCCTCCCACTCTCTTCTTCTCCACTGTCCATGCAAGTTGCCTTGTGCTAGCATCATTCCTGGAAACAACACACTCTTCCCTTCAGCACCTGCACCATGTACACCTGGTACACATTGCTGGTTCTTATTTATAGTCACCACGAAAACCTTGCTGTGCCTAGAACCTCTGTCCAGCCACAGCAAGCCCCTTCCTGCTTTTGCCATCATAACCTTTTCCTATCCAAGTCCCTTTATACTTAAGACATTTGACATTCTTGCCTTGAGACACCTATTCAAAGCCAGATTGAATTCCACTCTGGTCTCTAGCTCCACTTCTGCTCTCTGCTACATTCCCTCTATTCTAATTCTCCTGAATTTCAGCTTTTATCTTCATCTCTCTTCCACTAAGAATTAATTTTCTGTTTAATATTCCTTCTCTCCATTAAAATCACTCCAGGAAACCAACTGCTCCCACTGCTGTTTTGCAATGTGAAGATTACCAGACCTTGTACCCCCTGTGAAGTAAGGGAGGCAAAGGGAAGGACACCCTTCCTCTCACTGAGTCAGAGATGTGTTTCAAAACAACACACATTTGCTTCAGGCCCATGTACTCTAACTGCAAAGAATGCAATCTGGGGTAAAAAGCCCACTTGGAGCCTGAATTGTGCTCTTTTGTAGAGGTGAATAACAGTGTAATATACTGATGTCCATGACATAATTTTAAGACTTTTTAGTGAAGAATTGCAACTTCCTGCCATTTTGTCACCTCAAATCTCCATTAACACCACATCTGGCACGTGTGTCAGTGGTTCACCAGCATTGTCTCAGTGCAATGCCTCCAAAAGTCAGTCACAGAAGTCCCCATCTGAGTTTGCACATACCACTGGTCCATTTTTACATCAGAGTGCTCCAATTGCCTTGCACAGCTTATTGAACAGCCTACTGAAACACTTGGACTTCCTTCAAATTCTGCTGCTTCACAAATTTGTGAAGTACATGATGACTGAACGTCCTCTTCACTCATCAAGGATAAAATTTTCACTCCCAATGAAGAGGCTGCACATTAACCTTCTCCAGGATGTGATGTTCTTTCCATCAGGTAGATGCTACAGCCAGATGAGCATCATGATCTTCAATTAAATGTCCCACCCCAGACTTTCTCTGTTCCAAGAAATTCTTGCATAGTATTGTGTCATTCTAGAAGAAAATCCTGCCAAGTGTAGAAGATGTTGTTTCACACACAACTTCTGTGCAGCTCTGTCAGCTCAGCTGTGGACAGCAGAACCATCCTAGTCTCATTAGTACTCCAGGCTCAGGTATCCATTCCAGGTGTGCACAGAGAGATGATCAGCAGGGAGTTACCAGAAGCACTGATACAAAGGTCTGTAAAGCCCAGACTTTTTTGTGCAAAAAGGAAGGTGTTTTATGAAAGTTTAACAGGCAGACAAAAGACACAGAAGGGACATGTCTGTGGGTAGCAGGGAAAAACAGATGAGTAAATCCCACTAAAAATAGCCAGCATTTGAAAGTCTTGTTATTTCACATTTACCTCTTGTTTCAACGGCTCTGACACAGAGATCCCGTCAGTTCTTGTTTGTCAGAAGGGAATACGAGGGAGAGACTATGACAGATCATAGTCACAAAGAACTGTTCAGTTAAAAAGAGAATCAAGTATCCTTACCCTTGTTCTGTCCTCAATTTCATAGATGCGAAGCTGCATGGGAACATTAAAGCTATGCAGGATATTTCCACCAAACACCAGGGAATCTACCGGAGTATAAACTGCGTGGATCCACCCTAGGGAGGGAAAGCAAAGAGCTGAGAATGCCTCGTGCTATTGTACATTACATAGCAATTCATCATCAAATTTTAACAACCCCCTGAATCCCATTCTGCAGGGGATGAGAGGTCAGAGCAGTGAAAGGTTCAATGGTATGCTCTCAGCCACACTTCAGTCACAGCATCTTACGACCTGCAGTCTCACAACTCTCTGTAACTTGGAGGGTTCTACTTATTCACAGAACTGTTACAGAGAACACGCAAGCTGGTGACTCAACTACATCCATGACTAAGGAGCAAATCAGTCTGCTCAATGCACTTGGATGTATCTACTGGCACCTGCAGTAGGGTTGCAAATCATGTTAGCAGTGGTGGTGGGCTAGGGCTGTGGAACTGGACTGAGTCACATCAAACTTCCTTCACACCAGCACCAGACTATACATCTTCAGATGTCAACCATTTCCAATTAATACCAGCCCTCCTTCAGAGGTGAAAGTTTTATATTCTACTGTCAATTCCTTGAAGTATCAGAAAAAAATCTTTTTCACTGCAAGCCACAAGTTAAAGGATTTAATATTTCTAGTACTGGAGCTGATGAGACTGTTCTGACCCAATCCTGCAAGAGACTGAATTAATTTCACAGGCTCCAAAGCATGGAAAGAATTTTCTGTCACAACAAAAATCCAGCCATAGCAATTCAGGCAGCCACCCGCCAGCTCTTCTGCTGCTGCATTGTTTGCTTGATATGTCAGCAGCTGAAGGACTGGCTATGCAAGACTGTAGCTTCTGATCTCTGCAGTGAAAAAGGAATTGATCCTGCTAACGATCTGGGACCCACAGAGACCTGATGCTTTATATTTTTTCTTCTTTTTTTAATGAAAAGCATTACAATTTATAAACCAGCAGACAGCAAAGCAACATAGGGCGCAGTCAATTTTCTCCTAACTGTGCAGTACTTTCCATTAAAGCTGTGGCAGCTTTCCTCACTTCATGATCAGTGAGGGAGCAGGAAAATGCCATTCAGCCTAAAGGGTTCTCCAGCTAGCAGCCACGAAAGCTCTCCTCTCCAACAATCTTTAGACCATAAAGGCCTGAAACGCTCTATCTGAGAAGTCCTTGAGCCACAGCAGATGGCAGAGCTGGGGCTTTCATTTGAGGGCATGTTGGTAGGAGACAGATAGGATGGAAAATAAATCAGCACTAGCATTTTCTCCATAAAAACACAGGCTCTCACTCTGGATATTTTTTTCTGAATTTCAGAAACACAGGAAGGCTGAGGCTGGAAGGGACCTCTGGACGTCCAACTCCCCTGCTTGAGCAGGACCACCTAGACCCAGCTGCCCAAACCTATGTCCAGATGGCTTTTTAGTATTTCCTAGGATGAAGACTCCACAACCCCTCTGGGCAACCTGTTCCAGTGCTCAGTCAGTTTACAGGTCTGATTCCACACAATAAATGTGACACAGATAAAGAAGCAGGTGGCTCATAGCTCTGGCAGCTCTCAGTATTATTGCATCTTTCCTGCTCCAGTCAGTGTAATTTCAGTCACAGAGTGGCTCACAATGATCCAGCCTGTTTATTACTTCCAAATCAAGAGCAACCAACTAGAGAGGAATTTATTTTTTTCATGTAAGGGTAGCATGGCAACTACATACATCAACATTGTAAAAACTCTTCACAGTTGAAGTGTTTCACCACTTCAGATGAAATACATCAGTCTGTACTAAATGCAAACTACTGGAAAAAGAAATGCTCTTCCTGATCCTACTCTTTGGGAAGGAAAAAGATCCAAGGTCAAGGAAGTTGAGGCCATTGCTTCTACTAAGTAATCAAAGATTTTATGTGGTTGGTGGAAAAAAATGTTAAGCACATGCTGAAGCAGATCTGCAGCTGGGTCCCCAAAGCCAACATCCATCTAGGTGATGAAACACAGGGTCAATTTGTGTGACAATTCACCTTAATTGTAGCATTTACAGATGGACAAATTGAAGCCCGAAAAAGTAAAATGACCTGCTCATGGCCTCACAACTGAGTGGTGGCAGGAGACAGGTCAGAAACAGCCAATTATCAGCAGAAGACTGAAGAGGCCTCACTGCTACTTCCCACTGCAGTTCTCTCAGCACAGATCAGTCAATATAAAAACATGCTGGAGTTGGCAGATGCAACGAGTGATTTTATCAGAATTATCAATATCATTCTAAATACATCTTTTATCAAATATTTACAACTTCAGTAAAGGAGTAACTGAGCTGAAACCTGTCTTTCTAGTCCTATATGAAAGGCAGAAAGGAGATATCCTTCATTTTATAAGAGGCTTATAGCTGTTCAAGTGTATATTTTTACTACAACCACAGCAGCCTCCTACAAATTGTATCTCCTCAGTAAAAATGTCATGAGTGCACTTGGTTTCATTGCTTCTTACTCTTTGGGTTTCACTCTGATTACACCTTCCCTGACCTGTCTACTCTGCCGCCACTACATGCCAAGGGTCTTGGTGTTAATAACTGCTTGACTTCCTCGGTAGTAGTCCAAATATTTTGGGGAGAAATGTGAAAGGATCTATCACTGGCTGAGCCAAAGCTCCAACAAATGGTGTCCCTGGCACAACAAACTCCCAGAAGAAAGACTGAAGAACATGTATGTAGTTTCAATCCTGTATTGTTGAAGAGCTGGGAGAGAAGCAAACTGAAAGTATTCCATAAAGTATCTGAGACAGTCTCTGGTTCTGCGGACAATGTATTTCATTCCCTACTTACATTTATAATCCAGGTCTACATTCATCTCAGAAACAATTAGTACCTTCAAGACTTCCAAACTAAACGTAGGTCCCTGAAGATGCATAGATTTCTGATAACAAGGCTGAAAATACTGCTTTTTATGAGACAGTTCCCAATGACAAAACCCTGCAACTAAAAGTGCTAAAATCCATTGGGGTTGGGAAAATAAAAATATACCAGAGAACATGCAGCAAATAGAAAGCCATTAACTGTAAAGTCCTTGGAAATAAAGTTCCTACACCCGGTCAAAATAGGGGATAGGATGATTTCCAGGCATTGCTCAGAGATGGGTGAGGATGATACCCATTCTTTAATGAACAGCATTGACCTAGGCACACCACTGAGTCCCAGGGAATCCCCTGATCTCCAGCAGCTCATGTGCTCCCACATGCAGGATCCATCTGACAGCTCCAGGATGCAGCCCTGTCAGAGGAGTCACCTGCTCCTAAGACAGATTTTGGCCACTCAGCTGTACAGCATTTTCCAGTCATGCTGCACCACAGAATAGTTTTGACTTCTCTGAGGAACATAACATGCAACATTGAAACTGCCAAGACACAAGCACCAAGAGGTGTATCCCAGGGACACAAGACACTACAAGCAAGATTAGACAAAAAATGATGGAGAACTAACAAGGTGGAACACCAGAGGAAGATGTTACAAAGCACAGATGTTACAAAGGGAAAAAAACACAACTGTCCTGTTCTGATACAAATGAGGCTGTGTACAGAGGAAAACTGAGGAGGCAGCACCAGAAAAGTAGAAGTAGAAAGAAACGAAGACAAGCAGAACACAGGAAACAGTTTCCATGACCATAATATATTGTGGAAATGAGCTGTGAGAACAGATAAGCTTGGATGGCACATTCAATTCATTCCCAGTGCTTAGATGCAAGCACGACTCAGAAATAAACTACGGAGGATGAATGTTCATTGCGACCATTTGCAAACAAGAACACTCATCTTCTAAATTTCCCAATCACAAAGGTTTTTAAAGAGGAATATAGACCTCCAGAGTAGGAGCAAGCTGCACATATACAAAAAGGATGGCCAAGGGGATTGCTTTCCTATCATCCATATCCTGTTGACTGCACCTTCAGCTATGCCCTTCCTTTTCAGTGGATGAATTGATAGGTCTGTTGACATGTATGATCATGTCAGTCTGTGCTGGACAGCCTGTCACGTCTGCTCATGTATGTCTGCATCTTTCAGTTCTCACAGCAAAAACCTGCCATACAACCCTCCACTTAGACACCTCTGAAGTGAGCGTCCTCAATTCTGTCCTCAGTGACTGCTTTCTACTGTTGACGTGCTGCACATCCCTGTATGCTTCACGGGTTAGTGCAAGAGAGGAAATAACATCTCTCCCCCTGGTAAGACTCAAAAACTGTAATATTTTAAAAAAAACAGGAAAGCAACTCTGAATAAAATGCCATAAATTTAATTTTATCCTTAGTGCTAAAAAAAAAAGCACTGGAGTAACAACAGAGCAAATGCATTAAGGACCAAAAAGTTAAAAGTCAGTGGAATAAGATATGGTCCATTTTTGGCAGAAAGACACAAACCAAAAGCACTTGCTAAACATTATCTAAGGCTATAATTAAATCCTACAGATAAGAGAAAGACATGCACCACGTGGCTTCCATGATTAGCCATGAATTAAAAGACTCTCTCTCACAGGTGACCTGTTTCAAACACTCAGTTCCACTGAGTGAAGGTGGAACCAGCCCATCCTTCCTTGGCCGCTCTGTTGGCTGCCACGTGCTCCTGGTGCAGCGGAGCAGCTACTGCACGGCCACCGCATGTCCTGCCCGCTGAGCAGGAGCTTCAGATCATGCACAGCCACGCCAGTGACCAGCTCAGCAAGGCAGGACAGAGGGCTTTGGGAGCACAGACACTGCAGAGTCACCACACACAACTCTCATTTCAAACCTCAACAGGACGACTGTCCGCTTACGGTTTTTCTGAAGTTGGCGTTTTTAAAACCAGCTCTTGGTCATAAATGAGTATTTTTTCCTTTCCAGAACAATTCTAGTTTATAAAAACAACACTGAGCAGGATTTCTATTCAGGAGGCTCAGAAGTGCTCTCAGCTGATTTACAGTTACGAATTATTCCATCACTCCACTTGAATATTTAGATGTTATCACCTCTAGTAAATCAAGAAGGTAAAATTAACAGTAGCAAAAGCTTTTCTGAACAGTTAGAAGATAGATATGATCTCATTGTCTTTTGAATTGTATAAAACAAATATTATTAACCATTGCAAACTTCTTAGAAGATTTCAGGGGTCTGCAAATTCCTACTGTGACTTCAAGGATGCCACCATCCATCTGAGAGTTATGGAAAAGAATATTAACTCACAAAGCTACGGAGCAAACAGACTACAAGCTCCAAGCCAAAACCATGGTGCGTCTCCTTCCATTAGTAACTGAACAGGTATTTTCTTTGTGATATAAAAGACATGTACATTTACCTGCAATTCCACAGCAACTTGGGATGGAAAAGACAAAATATATAGGTCTCAAAACTAAACAAGCAACTAAAGAGGTAACTTAGAGTGGGCACTGACAGCAAATGAAACACTATTTCCCACATCTTAAAAAAACAGCTGCATGATAATAGTGCCCACAACCAAACATGACAGATCAACACCATGTTTATGTTTCAGAAGTTTAAAAATTACTAATTTTGCCCATATCACACAAGTAACACAGCAACTCTCCATCTGACATCATCTGACAAGAATTGAGTAGAGCACTGCAGAGGAACAGAACTAAAAATCAAACATTACGCTGTCACCTTCTCTCTTAAAACAGACACTCAAGGCAAAAAACTCCCCTCTCTGATCCTCTCCACTGATCTTTGTCTCTTGGTCCCTAAAGGTTCCAGGCATGGAGCTTCCATTAATGGCAGTGGATGCTCCCGAAACAGGAAAAGCTAACAACAACCAAAAATAGCCAGGCAGCTATGCAGCCCTAGCACAGCTCCCTGCAACAAAATCACCAGTCAGATTTTAATAGTCTGCCATTCTCCTTGATATAAAGACTGTATTTGCTAACTTCTGGCCCCATTACATAATAATTCATCAAATTCTGACTGGCATAGCAGAGCTGACCTATGACAGCACACTCCTAACAGGCAGAAGCCTACCAATAACCACTGATATAGTATTTGAAACACTTCAAATCCTTGCAAACAGCTGTCTGGAGCCTAGCACAGAACATCTTCTTTCTGTCCACTTTCCTCCCCAAACACATTCATCTGAGAAACGTCTTTATTTCTGCATTTGACTGGAAACGTGGACTTTGGAGCACTCTCATGTTACCATAATAATCACCACAGACCAGTGAGAATTTTTGTTAAGACTGTGGCTCATTCTTCAGCTCTCAAGAAATTAAGACAGACTATAACAGCACGTTTCCATGTCAAAGGCCCCAAAGTGCATTATAAAGAAAGTCAGAAAAATAAAGGAAAGGAAATAGCTTACTCCTCAGAGTATCCCTGCCAACTCTGAGGTGAAACACAACTGTTACAGAACAACATGCAGCAACTCTAGAGAAAAACCTGAAGAGAAACCAGAAAGAAACATCACATCCAGTCGACAGTAAGTTGCCCTGTCTAGATTACCATCATAGGAATGTCTAATAAATCAGCACTACAAAAGTATTCTACAATAGCTAATGGCAGCCCATGATGCAATTTTCAGAAATAATAAATGCACGATGACTTCTTTGACCATTATCTTATGGCCCATGGAGTGATGCATTACTGAGGCTACTACTAACAAATGTACAGAACAGAAAAAAGTCACTCAAAGTGCTCCAGCCACTAGAGGATTTGTGCTCCCCCACAAACACAGCTCTCCAAACCACTACATCACATCGTCGCATCTCTTCAATATACTCACATTAAAGTTACTTATTGGGAAAGCCCACAGTAAGAATGTCCATACTGAGTCAACCCAAAAACATACCTGCTCATGGTCTACTGCCTCTGACCAGTAGCAGAGGTTTGGAAAAGCACTGCGAGAAACAGAGGATGATTAGAGCAACCCTTGGTAGTATCTGCCATCTCCTCCCAAAGGGACTAAAGCATGTTTGCAAACTTGCTTAGACCCATCACACTGCAAAGCCTGGATTCTATCTGTATCCACAGTAAGTGTGGCGAGTCCCTTAGAGGTCAGCAAAACTGGTCTTCACAAAGAGAAAAGAAAATCTAAGTTTCCAAGAAAATCCACTTTCTGGCAGATCACATTATCAGTAACAACTGGCTCGAGTTTGCCTTTTAGAGACACATTATGATTAAACTCTCAATAATATTATCAAGAGGTAAATACTGCAAGAGAAATTTTCCACAAGAGACTACTAATCGGCCTGCTTTTGTATGTCTCCATTTTGCATGTGCAAACTCTCTTGAATTTGAAGTGCAAGTGTCTACTGCAAGCATTTATACACATGCATGAAAGAAAAGGTCATTTTTTGGAAAGAGGTCTGGCAGGAAATTGAGTGGAAAAAAGGCAAACAAGCTTAACATGTTTCAAACTAGGGTATCAATCTTGTTTGGAGAGGACAACAGGCAAGAAGAAAGACAATACCCATGTCAGAGCTCCATGACTTACAATCAAAATCATATATTCAGCAAGACTAAAATGCAAGTGGAGTGAAAAAAAAAGGTTAATTTTTCATTTTTGTGTACATTTATTTTTGAGTTTGGGTTTAGGTAACAACAGTGATGTTTAGGAGTATACAGGAGAAACTAATGTGATGTTCAGAGAATCAATATGGAAGTGAATTCCATGCATTATATGTGCCACTTGAAAAAACAAGTACAATGAGAGAAGTAAAAGATGGTTTACAGAGCATAAAGTCTGGAATGGCAGGTGAAGGGTGAGAGGACAAGAGAGAAAAGGTCCAAGTGAAGTTATGCAGTGATGGGAAAGGAGAAAAACACTTAAAGTAAAAAAAGAAGCACTAAACATATTGAAAACCTGGGTAACACGTTGACATTAACTTAGTGACCAGTACTTCAGAGGCTGCAGGAGAGCAATCAGGACACAACAGAGCAAGTAGCTGTACACAAGACAGAAACATGTGTCTACACTAGTCCCGAGCTGTAGAAATTTGAGGGATGCTGCCCAACTGCTGGTTCTGTATGTCCCCAGCACAGTGATGAGAGATATCTAAACTACTTGTGTATAACATCACAATGGACTCCAAACACTTCACTTTACACATCCTCCCTGCAAGTCACCACTAGACACACACACAGAGTTCAGAAGAAAGCTACAGTGCAAAGAGTACTGGACAAGCTCTAGATTTGATTGTGACTGATAAAAAGATGTTGCTTTGCCTACTGAGAATAACCAAGCACTGAAATTCTGTTTTTCCTCTTCCAGGTCATGATGGTTTATACCTGAAAAGAGAAGCAAACTCTCTAAAGAGAGTTTCCCTCCTACTTGATGTGTGGGTCAGATATGCAACACCCACCACCCACTATACCAGAGTAAGATGTGTTACCTTGACCAAATTTCACCTGTGTTGAACACATAATCATATGGAAGAGTAAAGACTGCTCATGGTAACACACACAGTGTAAACACCCTAGGGCCACTGTGTGTACTAACGTATTCCTGCATATGGCCAAGGGCTCTCCCATCCTGGGAAAACAACCATCACATTCTTATAGCAAAAAATCCTGATTCACAGACGCTGGCAGCAACCATAGCTTCCTCCTCTCCTGAGCATTCAGCTGTATTAACATCTTTAACCAACATCTGGCCATAAAACTCAGCATAGCACAGGGTAGTGTATTTCTCAATCAACAAGTACGTTGATATCAATTTAGATGATTATATTAAAGGAAAAGGCCAGGTTCCTAGTTGATTTTATCTCTTCACCACAGAATTTACCAGAGTTGATTATCCTTGACTTATCAGTGGGAACCAGTAAAGCAGGAGATGAGAACTTGTAACAGTGCATCACTGGCTTGGAAGTGTCCTAGGGGGCCATCAGGAGTACAGCTATGCAAGGTCTCACCCCCAGTATTCCTCAGAATCTCAGCTTACTTTCCACCTCCTCATCCTTAGGAGTGACTCCTAAAATGCTGCAAGATACATCTTGGCCCGTAACAACTCACTGGGCTAACAATACTTTGCTCAGTTTCTCCTTGATACCACAGCTGTGATTGTGCCCCTCAGTCCTCCACAGGGTTAGAAGCAGAGGTAGAAATTAACTGGTTTAAACCTAATCCTGAAAGGATGATGGCAGTGGTGGAGAGGAAAATACCCAGAGGCCCTGGAGAGCACTATAATTATCCTTTCTGTAAGAATAATTCCCATTCTTGTCCAAGTGGTTTGTAGTTTGAGGGATTTACTGGATCTACTGCTGATCCTGGATTCTCAGGGAAATCTTCCATCTCCTATAAGCCTGTGATCTCACTCCCTCATGTGTCTCATTAGTCTTCTCTACCTACTTCATCCTTAAACTGCTGTGGTGTAAGAGCATTTCTAGGACCACCTCCAAAAATGACTTGGAAAACAGAATCAGAGCAGGATATTTTATGGAAAAGGTCCTTTGCTGAAATGTTCTCCATTCCCAGTCCAGCTGAGCACTAGCTGCATCCCTCTCACTTTCTGTGAGCAGACTGTTAACTAGGAGGCATTTTCCTCCTGGATGAGTCGAGGCTGATCAAGAGTTTATCAGGCTCAACTGCAAGTATGGAACAGCCTGGTTTTACATGCATCCATTATCAGGACATAAACATAATGAACACATAAAGTACATACAAAACACATGCAAATGTCAGTTTATGTGATACACACACAAACCAGAGCAAAGAGGTCATAGGGACTGACCTGGTTTACACAGCTATGCTCAATTCACTGACCTGGAACAGCCTTTGGTTAGGCATTTCCATATTCTTGAAACATAGAAATAATGTCCTTCCACATAAATATTTGCAAACAAGGTTTCCAAACAAAACACAGCAAAGCAAAACTCCATGAATCCATGAGGTGCTCACAGAGAAATTACTCATATAAGCCTTTGAAATGCAGCATGATGCCTCCAATTTCTGAGGTATTGGCATTTCTGTACTTCAGGCCTTCCTACGAAACAGAAACTAGTCAAACCCCACATTTTGAATCCCTTTACTCCAGCCACCATGTTACAGTTGTGTCCTGTACAAGCTCCCACAACTTGCTGTATTCCAACTGCTGAGTATGACTAAACTAACATACAGAAAAGTCTTATTCGTAGGAGGTTGTTCACAGGGGAAGGAAGATAAATATGAAGATGCAGTAAGGGGATCTAAGCAAACAGCACAGGCACACTCTAACACCCTGTTCAAACAGTAACAGCACATTCTGACCTCTTTCAAGGCAAGACCTAATTCCTTTAATGGATTAACTCCTCCACCCTCGGTCATTTTGCCTGTCACCTCCCAGGCTGCTTCTTACCAAATACTTCAGAATGTGTAAATTTGTGGCCTTCAGCTGATACTAACAACATTCCCTAGCTGGCAAGAACATTGTTGCTGTCTTCACATGACCTGCATTCTGTCTCCAGGATTAAAATAATAATCCTATCTCTACAGAGTAATTCCAGAGTTGAAAAACTACCAGCCTTTCTGGCATGTAGACAGGCTACCTACATTTATTTCCCTGATAAGATCCAATAGACAAAGGCAGTGTGTTGTATCATTACAATCAAACTTATGGTCCCATAACAGTCAAAGAAAGCAAAGCCCAATATGGCTTTAAAGGAGAAAGGTTACAGATTGCACCATCCTTAATTCAATTTATGCAGAAGAAAAGGCTGAAGCCACCAGCCTTCAAAGCAGCAACTATTTGGTTGTTTTGCAAGAAGAGCCTGAATCATGCAACACAGCAACCTGCTGAGGTGGGCTGTAGTGTAAAAATTAAGTGTGGCTGGGCTACTGGAAGATGTCCAGATTCAGCACGACCTCCACCAGCAGAAATTCTGAAGAGTTATAACAACAAACCAAAGTTGTTTCTCCAAGAAGCAACCCTGAAAGAGCACAGCGCCTGCTCTTCCCTGTACTGGAATCTCCACTGAGCTCCATCAGGCAAGCAAGGCCCACCTCTGGCTACAGACTGAGGCAAAGCAGCAGGTTTCTGAACTGCAGGTGAAACCTGCCAGAAGATATCACAAAACCAGAACAATATTTTTCCAGGAAAGCTAACAGTTGTCCAAGTCTGACAAGCAGCAGTGGACTGACAGCCCCACACACCCCAGCTGTCTCTCCTTGTGCCTGGTTACAGCAGATCCCTGCACACACTTCCTCACAGCACATTTTTCATCAGTCTGGATGGGTCGATTTCTGGAAAATTAGGTGCATTCAGTCTCTAGCCTTTCTTTTGCCGCAGCAAATAAAGAGGTCAATGCAGGGTTTAGATGTGAAGAACTGTTTCACAGAGAACTCTTAGTCAAATGCAACTCCAGAGGTTCCAAAACCCATTAGTTAACAAGCGATACCTGAAGGAATGAAGAATGTGTAGCCTTGTTTCAGCTCAATTCTTTGGCATCTTTCCACCCTGTCTCCCAGAAAGATATCACTTTGCTTTCCTGAGAGAACCCATTCTTCATAAAGTTCTAGATTCTGCAGAGTAGGCGGAATCAACCAGAAGATCTAAAAATAAAACAAAGATTTAACTATTACCAGTCAACACAAACAAATAGCTGAGAGATTCCAACAAGGTTATCACGTGTTAGGCAACAAGCACTTAATACCAACCCTGCTTTCTACATAAAACATGTTTTCCAGGTGTGGTACACAGAGGGACACAGCAGACAGAAGCAGCAATTAGTGCATGTGCTGGAAGTGGCAAGACAACTGTCAGCTATCATCCCTCTTCTATGAAACATCTTACTCGGAAGGTGCCTGCACAGTTTAAAGTGGTGCTTTGGTACAGTACCAACTTCCTTGTGCTGCAGGGATGAACAGCATCTGCACCACAGAGAGATGCAAGCTGCTGTATTTAACTCAGTTCCCACCATACATACTGGGAAAAGCAATCTAAACCAGTAAAGATGTGCATGTAGCCATCCATGTTGTGTATCTTAATACTTCTGCATCCTGTAGTATTTTGGTTCTGGCACAGTGTGCACATGCACACTAAAGGAACGTGGAATCTCTAAAAGGAAACAGAAGCTCTAGCTACAGAAGCAAACTTGTGAGGGTACTCTGACCCAACAAGGGTACACACAGCCATATACTCACTGCAAGACACTTCTAAATCATGGTGCAATAGCAAGCCTAAAAGCACCACCAACAGCAAATAACACATTTGATATTTCAAATAAATCATTCATTTCATAAAGGTGAATGGTGTTCTTTTAGTTCAGCAAACTCTGTGTACACCAGCAAAGCCAGCTGAAATAGACTGAGCAACAATCCCCCCCAAAAAATGAAAACAAGACAAGAAAACATGACAGAAATAAAAGAAAGCAACCCATCCTCTCCCTAAGAGAGACAGAACAATAAAAACAAATATCAAACAAGGTTCACCTACCTTCCCCCCACGGAAAACGTGGTACCACACTGAAGTGCCACCAAAATCAATATGAAAATCAGTGAAGCATCCTTTCACGCTCATCAAACAGTACCTGTAAGCAAAGTGAAGGACAACATTTAATCAGTCTGAGGCACTATTTTTCACGTCTTAATTTGCAGAGGTTAACTTCACGTGCAATGCTGTTTCCACCAATTAAGCTTCTGCATTTACAGTACTGGGATTTGTCTCCTGAAGTAACTATAACCAGGTTTCTGCTGAAGAATGCCTATCTCCACATGTGAGTTTGCTATTCCTACAAATGGGAAGAAAGCTTTCACAGTTAAGGAATGGAAAAACACATTAAAAGTTATGTTGTTCAGAACTATTTCTTATGCCACTGCCAGTCCCCAGGGTGATCTGTTTAATGCTCTCCTTCACTGCCTGAGAGGCATAACCTTCACCAAAAGTTGTACACAAATTGCTTCAGAGAGTAAAGTTTTAAAAAAATCGAATTTGCTGATCAATCCTCACGAATGTTCTTTTACCTACTTGCCACTAATGCCATTTTTGCAAGGACTGGGGGACAGAACCCTCATTTGGCAAATTAACTTCTTTTTGTTCACATTGCTAGGCATTTCTGCATCAAAACACATAAAGGAACCAGCTGGTAGCATCTCGCTAAGTATTAAATCCACTATTTTTTATGCCGTGTCGATGGAGGTTTTCAAAGCAGTTTAAAGTCGGCATCGCTGGAAAGAGATACAAGAGCTTTCATCTCGCTGCATGAATCTCAAGCCTCCAGCCACCATCTGTAACTAATGGCCGAATTACAGCCGCCCTTCTCGCTATAGGCACCTTTGCAAACGCAGGAAACACACACCACTTAACCCACTAACCTCTTTTCCTTGTTCCGGTCTCCGTTTCATGGCTTTTTTGGGGGGTTGGGTTGGGGGTTTTTTGGGGGGAGGGTTTATGGAAACAGTACAAGATTGGGATTTGTTAAAAAAACAAAGGAAAGAAAAGAAAGAGGAGGAAGGGAAAAAAAAAAAAGAAAAAGGTTTCATTTAACTGTGTCTTTTTCTCATCACATTCAGGTAGAGAGCATCTCAGCAGTATGCAGACGGCGTGCAGAAGTCCCTCTAGATGATAGGCTGGAAAGGACCTTACCATGTGTCTGCAGAAGGCTGGCAAATCAGAGAGACTATAGGTACATAAGAGCCCGCTGCCTAGCAACCACATCCCGAGCTGGAGTTGACAGAATGATACGCAATGCTGTCATGAAGACAGTCAATTTGTGGGCTTCAAAAAAGGTCCTGCGCCTTCATCTCACAATTAAAACCTCTCCTTGTGCAATTACACGTCTCTCCTCTTGCCCACTCTGGAATTTATTTCTCTCCTCTTTTTTTTTTTTTTTATCCTTCAGAAGCATGAAGAGAGCTTTTTCTGCCCCTGGGGTATTTCAGATGCTTCAAAAATCACAGCTAGCCAAGAAGCTGTCTAGACTCTCAATATGCTCCATTTCAAAATATGAGTCCTTCCCTCCCAAACACTTTTTTTTTTTCCTCCCCATTTCTTCTTTTATGTTTTCTCTACCAAGATGTTGTTGATTACAAGTCAGATAGGATTTAAAAACAATTAAAGAAGCCCTGAGAGGAAGTTGCCTTTCTCCCAGGCAAACTGCAAAGAAGTCACAAAAGGAATAATTGCTCATAAAACAACAACAACAACAAAAAAAAAGCCCAAGATGGCACTTCTCAGTTGGTGGGCAGCACTGAGCAGGAGAGGTTCATGGTGGTTTGAACTGCAAAAAAAAACAAAAATCACACCCTTATGAAATGGATTCTTTTCATTTTCTAAAAGATCAGATGTAAACACATCACACTAACACAAATTTTCTAAGATAATGCTACCTACAATTACCCATTTACACTGCAACGTTCTGAGAGGCCGTAAATGGCCTAAGCACCAGCCCGCTTTATTTGTTCCTCAGCAGTTGACCATCTAAAACTTGAAGCTGTCAATTTGTTTGTGTTCAGTGAGGAAATAACAGGACCGAATTCTCTGACACATCAAAGTGCTTAAAACTGAGTTTTGTGAGAAAACACCAAGGCACATTTAACTGTGAACACACAACTTTCTTTTTCCTCCCCCCTTGTTTTTCCCCGTTTTCCTCACTGTTTTCTTGAAAGTCCTCTAAAAACAACAATTTCCATTCCAATCAAGGAGGTTTTAGTGGAAGAGTCACATATGGTGATTAATAAAAACCTACAAAGCATTTGGGGGGAAAAACAAACCCACCAAAACCCAAACAGGTTTTCTTTCCATCCACAAACAAGCCATGCCATTTAAATTCTGCTATTCATCTTACAGGGCTGCTTTTATCCAGCCCCAACAGCTACCAAACGGCTCAGGAGCCTGAAAAAGCAATCTTCCGCCCTATAGCAATCTCCCTTGTTGCCAGAGTCTGGCACAATGCCTTTGCATTGACCTCTACCGCTTCCTCTTCCAATGTACACCGCAGTCACATGGTCCCAGCACAGCTCCATGCCACAGCTAATCTTATACACCGCTCAGATCCAACCTCAGCAAGCGGCTTCTCATCGCTAGCAGCTGCTGATGTGGGGAACAACTCAACTTTTCAGGTTTTTCCATTGAAACAAACACAAAACAAAACCAAAGCTGAGATAGAAAGGGGGGAGGGGGGAAAAAGCCATAAGACAGCATCCATGTTGAAAGAAACCTAGAAACTACATCCCACTGCGTGCTCTGGCTGCAGCTCTCTGGGCCAGAGCAGGTAAAGCGGGTTACAGAAATGCAATCCCAAGGAGGGCACAGGGAGACAACCTGACCAGAGTAACACCCTGAAAATACAGGCGATGCAAAAGATGCCTCAACTTTCTTCTTTCTTTTTTTATTTCCTCCACAACTGCTCCCACATCCAATCCCTGCATACTCCACTTTATCTCCCTGCACAGCCTCAGTCAGGGTTTTAAAGCATGCAGCTGCTTGTAATCTGTTGTGGGTGAGCTTCCTTTCCCCACTGAAGAGTTTGTTTTATGCTCTCCACAAGCCTGAAATTGTTCGAGTTAATGTATTGCTATTTTGGAGGAAGGATTTGCAGTGCTGGGAAAAGGAGAACTTTCCCCTCAAAAATCTGGGGAAATCTGTAAGAGAAACGATGTGAAGAAACATGGAGTAAACCTGCAAACTCACAGGGAAGAACAAACACAGAGACCCCCCCCCCAAAAAAAAAAAACCGGCAGAGAGGGAGATGATAGAAATGAAGCTAAACCACTGAACAAGAGAGCTGGGAACACAGAAACAACACAGAGACACCGCTCTATAAGGCAGCGCGGATACCACACTCCCAGGCAAACCCACAATGCACTCGCCACGCATAGCTACAAACCCGCAAGCAAACAGAGAAACAAAGACAGCGACGGACACGCCGGGATGCGAACGCGCACACACACACACACACACACACGCACGGGCACGGGCACCCGGGAGGGGAACGCAGAGGCGCAACGTACATGCACATGAACTCGGGGGAGACGCGCGGGCACACGCAGAGACAGCATTACCCTGAGCTTAGCTCCTTTTCTCTCGCAATAGGTACAGCGCACCATACGGCTCTATTCCCTCTGGCATTGCAAGGGCTCCCCTGCCACTGAGCTCAGCCCATAAACCACTCCCAAACCCCAGCAGAGGCTTCTGTTTTTTTGTTCGGGCCAATGAGAAAAGTATAGCTCACTCTTCCTTCCTCCCAGGAGCAGCGCCGGCTGGTTGAAATCCCTAAGCCTGAAACCGAATACCACAAACCCATGAGCCAACTGCAAGTGCCAAACCGGCGAGAAGGAGCGGGCCACGCTCTGCGCTTTCGCTTGCTCGCTCTCTCCTCTGCCCCGGGGCAGGAGAGCTGCTCCCAGGCGTGGGAACAGGGACCCCCGGGGTCCCCTTCTCCCGAGCCTCGCCTCAACGGCATGTGGAAGCGGGAGCTGGGAAGGACACCCAGCAGGAAACAATAGCTACCCTTCGGGAGACCCCCACACCGAGCAACGCTCCCACTCTGGGGCCCTGTAACCGAAAGCCACAAATTACACCGCAAGACAAAAGAAACCATTGTCACCCGGGAGAGGCCCGTCTGCCTCCCCACCCCCTGCAGGAAAGGCCCAAGGGGCTTCTCCTCAAGGAACGGCCCCCGCAGCACCCGCCTCCCAGCCCGTCGAGGGGCCCTCCAGAGCCCGGGTGGGCTACACGCCATGGCCCTGCCGGCGACCGGCCTCAGCCAGCAGCCCCATAAACGCACCCGGCCCCCTTGCCCCGGCCTCAGGAGCGGGGGCTGCCTGGCTTTGGTAAACCAGCACTTCCAGGAAAAGTTGAGTGCTTCCAGCCCGAAGTAAATAAAAGCAACCCACCGCCTATCAGGACCAAATAGTAATTCATCATTAAACACCAGACACTTCCAAAGCACATGAAAGACCCGGTTCCTGCCCTGAGGGGGGTTAACATCTGAGTCAGTCTGACAAAAACAACACCCCAGATAAGACAAAGAATTATCTTCTGTGATGAACCTCAGTCAGCACCTGAGTTTCTTATGAAGATCACACTGGGACCAAAGAAAGTGGCAACACTTTCCTAGTCTCTCCTTTGCCCAGGTCCCATCAGAGGTGAAACACCAAATTCCTGTGTGTACAGGGTGGGTTCACACCCACACACGGCACTGTCACGTGCAGGGACTTCACTGGGAAACATTATTTACGTGCCAAATTTTGACACAAACAGGCCGTAAAGAGGATCATCAGAATGATACCCAGCTACCATCTCAGATTGCCTGCAGACCTCATTGCTGTGCCGTGTGTTCAGCTAATGTTAGGAAAGTTACCTTTGAACTTAAGAACAAAGAGCTTTCTTGTTTTTGTTGGTTTTTTTTTTTTAATTGGAAGTTTAATTTTCACTTGCTGCCAAGGACACCGAGATGACAACTCATAACAAGCCAGGCCCATCTGCCCCCAAAACAGCATTTTGTTATCGGAGGGTACATGACTTCTTTCTCCATTTTTGTGACATGGTTGTTCAGCTCAAGGACCACCACAAATCCTTTGAAACACCGGCGCTTAAATCAGTTGCATATGTGATGCTGAAAAGTCCTCCGAGCTCTATACAAAGAAGGAGTTGAGAATATGCACTGACTTGAAGACACTAAATTCTATTTAGTTTGCTAGTTGAGAAAGCTTTAATGAGAACTTGTGCTTACTGGTCTCATTTTCTTGTACTTCAGCTATACTTACAGAGCGGTTTTGTATCAAAAGCAATTCACAAATGACATACAAAGTGCACACGAGTACCTCACATGCATAAAACAGCATCAGGTTGTGTTGCTGGACCTGGGAGCTCCCTCAATTTAAAGGGCAATCTCAGTCTCCAGAGGCACACCCTCAGCTTCTAATTAGACCACAGCTCAGCAGAGCATTTTAGCATCTGTTTAAATCCATCTCTACTTAGTAAAGGAATGAATAGAAAGGAATGGATGGCTGAATAACAGCCTAGGAGAGGGAAAATAGGGCTGAGGACAGGGTAGTAGAGCAACATCCTTTTGTGAACAGGTAGGTGTTTCATACCCTATCCTTAACTGAAGGACAGCAGCATTATGAAGACCCATTAGAGTGCTGCTCAGATACTTTAAATAATGGGAAAAATTTTAAAGGCAATAAAGGTGTTGTAGTGACCAAGGCTTTCATTTTCATTTGTTCCATAGCACAAAACATTATCAAGTTCTCAGAAGTGCCTGTTACTATTTCTATACTCATCTTGTCCTGGCATAGTAGCTACTTCACTGCCAGTGCTTTGCAAATAATCTTGCAAGGTTATAAACACCAAACCTAATAAAGAGGATAATAATTTCGGCAGGGCTATCTGTTTTGATAAACAAGAAATCAAATCAGTCCTTTTGGGGTTTTGGTTGGTTCAGAATCAGCTGTATCCAGAGTTCTTCAGCCCTGGTTGAATTTAAAGAGAAACCTAAACCTGACCTTAAGCTACCTGCAAATGGTTATGATGCACCACGCTGAAAGGAAGCAGTTCAGAGCTAGGTTTCCTTTTGCCACGTTTCCCTACCCTTTGGGTTTGCAGTACCACAGGCATCCAAGGCAACAGAACAAGTTTCTGCCCCTAAAGGCTGACGTTACAACAGCACTGCCTTTTCCTCCTGCCCAGGCTCCTAGTTACACAGCATGCTGCTTGCTCTCAGCCAGGCTCCGTGCCTGGGAAGCCCTTTGCAGAAACTTGCACCCAGAGATGTGAGAAGGGGAGGCAGCAGCAGGTTTCTTCCATGGCAATGAGCTGCTTGCTCTGCTCGCTCGATGTCTTGTGGTCCTGCACCTTGCCTGAACTGCAGAAGGGGTTTGTCAGTGATGCCATTGCTGTGTTTTTTTCACACTTCTGCACTGCCATTTGGTTGGCACAAGCATTTACACAGCCATGTGCTGCTTTGGATGCCCTGAAAAGTCATCCATTTCTCTTCACTTCTGAGGCGGTTTTCAGCCAGACCAGTCCCCAGCCTGGTTTACTCTGCAGCTGCACGACAGCGCGTTCTAGCAACAAGGATGGGACAGTGTGGGCATGGGACTGTTTTTTAGGGGTCAATACCAGCTTATACCAGTTTGAAGTTTGTCACACTGCAAGCTCAGCTTAGCCATCCCCTTAATCGCTCATGTTAATTTCTCTCTTACCGCTTAAGAGATAGCACTTGGAAACTTTCACATATTGTTGACATAAATCGTTTTGCCACTTAATTCAGTCCTCTAAGGCTCCTGTTATGTAAGTACTCATTCACTTACAGACAGAAAAATAACCTCATTACCCAGAATTTTTACAAAAAGGTAATGGTGCAGGTCCAAGTGAAAGCCAGGGCGCTCTCCAGCGCGCGTAGTGCCCCTGGTAACCGAAGAAGCGCAGCAGATGGAGCGTTCTCTAACTTCACTCCCAGCACGGAACTTGACGTGCAGGAGCCAAGACAGACATTTGTGTCTGGTAATGCCATCTGTGTCTGCAAAACCTCCACGCTTTCGCTGGAGTGCTTTTTGTTTGTAGGGAACACGTTAATGGTGGGTTTCGTATACTGCAAACTCTTCGGATTACGAGAACGTGAAGAACAAGAATGAAATGAAACAAGCCCATGTCTGAGCATCAGGAGTCCTCAATAAAGCAGATGAATATTGACGATTCGTTTAAAAGAATGGGCGGCACGAAACAAGTGACTGCACTGACATTTAGCTCCACAATTTAACACAGTCTCCTTAATAAGGGCTTATCCCCTCTGGGTACTCACAGCAATAGCTGGGACTAGTATCTCTGCAGGAAAGGGTCAATCTCAATTTCCAAAAATGGAGAAAGTGAATCTCTTCAGGAGTTCATATTTAAAACAGACAAGTTCATGGAAGAGAAATGTTGAGAATCACTAAGTACACAGAAACCATTTCCACCTCAGGATAGCCCTGGCCTGAACTGCAGACAGTGGAAGTTCAGGAGATAATTTTTAAGGGGCAGCATTGTTTTATGCTCACAATGTTTTTACACACTTCTCCCAGGGCATCTATGACAGCACCCAATAGGAGACAGGTTACCGAGCACCACAGACGTTTATCCTGATTGAGAACAACTTCTCTTGTGCTCCGTGACTATCAGTGCTTGTGCCATGGTTTAACTCTAAGCCAGCAGCTAAGCACCACGTAACCACCTGCTCACTCCTCCCCCTGCCAGGGGGATGGGGAGGAAAATCAGAAAGAAAAGTAAAATTCATGGGTTGAGAGAAGAACAAGGTAATAACTAACATAGAAGATAACAATAATAATAATGAAAAAGAATATAATAGAGAAGTAAAACCCAAGAAGGACAAGGATGTACAATGCAGTTGCTCACCACGCAATGACTGATGCCTGACCAGCGATCCACACCACCCTGCCAACTCCTCCCAGTTTACATACTGAGTGTAACATCCTATGGTATGGAATAGCTCTTTGGCTAGTTCAGGTCAACTGTCCTGGACATCCTTCCTCCCATTTCTTGTACACCAGTTTGCTGGCAGAGCATGGGAAACTGAAAAGTCCTTGACTTAGGATAAGCACTACTTAGCATCTGTGTGTTATCAACATTATTCTCGCGCTAAATCCAAAACACAGCCCTGAACCAGTTACTAGGAAGAAAATCACCTCTGTCCCAGGTGAAACCAGGACACTTTGTCACTGCTTTCATCTTTGTTTCTTCTTCAGACTGGTGAGGCCCTTGTGCCAACAGTGCTGTAAATCAGCTTTCTCTGGTCTTTATTCTAGATGCTGCTCACTGGCGACATCCTCATCAGTCCAGCCACATCACCCTTGCCTTTAACACTCATGCATGGTAACACCCTTTCCTCGCATCAAACCCTATTGTCACATTTCAAGCGCTTAGTCTTTCACTGTTTAGCTTCCCTCTACCTATCACATCTACTAGTTTATCAAGCTGTCAACCTCCACCTTCACTTTGCCAGTGACAGCAACCTCAATGGCTTTGTGTCTGCTTCTTCATCAGGCATCTCTTTCCTTCCTACCAGGCCATCCCCCACACATGGGAAAAGTTCCATGTCAAAATCTGTTGAATTGCTACTTCTCTAAAATCGCTCTTTGAAACCTACCATCTGGCATTTCATGATGCAAACAGTGAACTGCAAGAATATACTCTTCTTTTTCTGCTAAATTCTGTTAGTCATGTTGCTACCTTCTCCTTTAAACCTTCTCTCCCTTGCTTTGTTTACTTGCTACATTTTTTTTTAGCATCTGGAGTATGCCTGCTCTAGGAAAGGGATCGTTTCCTTTACTTCTTACAATCCATGAATCCTGAAGCCATGAATCATGATTCCGTTTCCTAACTCTAGCAGATTCTAAACAATATTAGATGGTAGACTGACCACTTGGGAAGCAAATTTCATGGGTTCCGTTTTCCACTCTGCCACTGGCTTATTGTGTGACCTTGGGCAAGCCACTTAGGACATTTCCCAACGTGTATTTGGTACTCTTATCCCTATCTAGTTACCCTAACAAGCAGCTTGCTCTTTTCACAACGGGAGAGTATCTTTAGCTTCCACTGAACTCAATGGTGCTGAACACATCACACGACCAGCCTTTCCCATGATGCTTGCCACAGAGGCTCTTCTTCAATCATGGAGACCTCTACCTTCCAAAATGTTGATTTTTACAGAATTGAGGGTAAATGCTGCATATCATTTTCTGACTTCACACTCCTTTCTACGTGTTAATATCAATCTATTTTAGACATTACAGCTTGGAAAGAGTTCTGAGTGATTTGCAAAACACTGGAGGTTGGTTCAACAGCAGAGCCTGGGATGCCACCAGCATTAGCCCAGGCCAATAGAAAATACCTCTAAAACAGGAATAGCATTGAAGAGCTTCCAGGATTATATAGAGTTCATCGGCCATACAGGTCAATAGCTGTTATTAACAACAACCCCTATCTCAGTTGTACTCATTCCTATGAAGTTTATGGTGCACATTTTCAAGCCTCCAAAATAGTTCCTTTTTCCAGTCATCACATAAAAAGTTTCAAGACAGACATTCAAACAGAAGTGAGGTGAGGTTATGTTATCACAACTTGCCCAAACACTAGAGCCGAGATAGGTGTTAAGCCTGCCCTGAGCAAGTCTCTGAACCAAGAAACTCAGCCTATACAGTCAGCTCAATGTTTGATCTTGCTGGTGAAAAAGTCAACCAAAGTAAATGCTGGGCACATAGGGCAGAGACAGAGGTTTTGGGGCGACACATCTACTAAAAACAGACTTCAAATGAATGTCACAAAACATCTCTTTGCTAAGAACCTTCCAGTTATGAGTAGTTTAGAATTGGGGAAGGATCCGAACCCGGCCTACAGAAGGACTTTGACTACACTGTGAACTGCATGACACACCTGTATCCTGTGAAATTATTTCTTTGGAAGATTTCACTTGTGGAGAATTCACTACTTAAGGTCAGTTTGACATTTTCAAAACAGTAGCTCAAAAGTGAAATACACGTTTCAAAGAGATTTGATCAAAGATTGTATTCAGCAAACTGTATCAGGAATTCATCAGGGAGGTCAAGAGTAGAGTGTTTAGAAGACTTAAGTAAACTTACTTTTTCACTTTGGGGTATTTCATCTCTGAAATAGCATTGGTAGCATCCGTCTGTCTCGCCTTCAAATGCTGTGGCCACATATTATCCACCCAGTCGACTAAGTCCACCTGAAAGCCCCATCAAAATCAACCATTAATTACTTAGCACATAGTAGCATATACTCCTGTTGGCTATAACGCTAACAATAACATCAGCAGCAGATGCTCACAGGCAGCAAAAACCTTGCTGTTCAGCAGAAGTCCCATGGACCCAACTCGTTAAGATGCAGCACTTCATCACCACAACTCAGCCCTTTTGAAACCCAGAGTAAGAAGAGTTCTGCAGCAAAATTAGCTGGGCACAAGTGCCTATGGGCACCTGCGAGTACCTTCTTTTGCAGCATCCCCTGCTGACTGTATTCAAATGCATTTTTGTGGACAACAGCCTGGAAATTGCATTTATGAACATTAGAACACAACATATGATATTATACTATCCCAATAACTTACATTTCAAGGAGCACTAACACAACTTGTTCCAGCCAAGTTCTGGTTTCAGTAATTACATTCTTGCCTGCTGTGCACTTCCTTCATTCTACTTAGCTCTAAAATTCACCAAGTTCTTGTGCAAAGGCCAAACTTTTTGGAAGTGTGGGGGCTGGAGAAAACAGCAAAAGCTGAGCAATTGGAATTATACTGCCAGCAAGGTGAGGAAGAGATAGAAACTGAAGATTGTTCAGGGACGTTGAAACACACTGAGTGCCAGAGCACGAACTGCAATCTGTCCATCACAGCCACAGCAAGGACAAGCCTGTGACTCATTCTTTGGTTTGTTTCAAAGTAGAGCCAATGCTAGATAACCTTAACTCGAGTGGATCACATGTGCCAGGTTTCAAAGGAAGGGAAAACACCAGTCAACTTGGGAAGTCCAAGGCACGTTGTAGTGCTGCCTTTGGCCACAGAGTGGCTGTATATCCCGACCCAGCTCAAAAAAAGGTGATGTGTGAATGATCCTCCATTTATGGGTTAACAAGGACTGCAAGACCTATGCTAGGCACTGGTGACAAAGCTGCCCTCTGACTGTGCTGAGCAAGAATGGAGAAGTCCATTGCAGTCATGGTTAGCACCCCATTTAGCCTCCCGACTGCTAAATCTTTTTAAAGGCCCACCCAAGAATGTTATTTGTATGAGTCAACTCAGCTGTTTGTATCCTCAAAAGATTTTCCTAATAGGGCAATTAGCACATGAAATTCTTGCAGATTTGGGCTGACCCCTATCTGTTTCTCCATCTGCAAGTTGATAACACACCCCCCACCCCCACCCAACACCCCCCCACCACCACTCAACTCCTAAAAGGAGATAATGCAGCCAGTAGAACTGGGACCAATTCCATGAATATCATAATCACATGTGAAAACAAAATTGATGGTTACTGCCCTGATTCTGAAATAACTCTCACATCCTGATATTGCAACCCACAGTCTTTACACAACAGGGAACATGAATCAAGTATTTCTGCCTTACGTGGGCTCAAAGAGCTCTGCAGAATTCAAGGGAACTACTTATAGTAATCGACTAGTATCTGGCTTGATGTACTGGGCTTCCTCTCAGCACCTACCTCCCCAGCACCCTCTCTTCCATTCCCAAGCACTTGATGGGAATGCAGATCTCTCGATGACATCTAAATATTCCCATTTCACAGACAATTGTGCACTCAGGGTATAGTAAACAAACATGAAGTATGCATTTACATGTGGTATCAAGTAGCTAATGGCATTTTTCAGTTCAGAGCATCCAGGACATTTGCATAGTTGCAAAAGCTTAAGGAGCATGGTGTGATTGGGAAAACCTGGATTGGCTGAACACCAGAAACTCCCCAGAGCACTTCCAAACTGCCTGCTAGTGACTGGATGACAGCAAAAAACCTGCACAAACTTATAAATATGTACTTAATATTCCATTTGTGATATATGTGTGTAACAGAACACAAAACTCTACTTAAGAATTACTTCTATAAATCAGCAATTAGAGCTGCCATCTATTTTTGACCTGTTCAGGCAGAAGTGTGGGGTTTAGACTGTCAGCACAGGCAAGAGATGCCCCCAGCAAAAACACTGCTGGATACTGAGTTGATGCTCCAAACCTCACTCACACATGGCTACATTTTAGTAATAAATGAATTCATCTTTATTAATAAGGTCATGGTTTCACTGCCGGTGACTCCACTGGGAAACGAAATCACAAGAGCCCTTTACCTTCAAAAACTGTGTACAAATCCACTCATTCCTCTGACACTGCCAATTCTGACACAGCAGTGATTACACTGATTTAATTATGTATAAATTTCTACATTTAGTACATGTGGGTTTGACTTTTGTTGCTCTGTAGCCCCTTGAAAATTTTTCAGTTAACGAGAGGGTTTGTGTATATGGAATTTAAGCTTCCTGATAATTTAAGCTTCCTTAGAGAAGGAAAAACAATAGATAGGTATTTAATTTTGGATGGAATTTCCCCTAAATACCTTGAGAGGAACTAGATATCTGTGCAAACTGCATGATTAAGAGTTCATCAGGTACCTAATCTCCATAAATTAAGTTCCTCTGTGAAAGAAACCAGCTTTCTACTTGGGTAAAAAATGAGATCCTAACACTAAATAGGAGTTACATGTATTTCACATCACCTTGTTTAAACTCCATGGTTTATTTCTTACAGAACAACCAGTGACTGTGAAGAAGCTGAAAATAAGCAGCATCACGACAGGCTGTCTTACCAGGTTGGGACGCTTGACGATGTTTTCCAGCTTTGTGTGACTGAACTCCAGGCTGATGACGTTGTAGAGTTTTTCACGCTGGGCCTCCGGTGTTTCATAGTATCTCACAAATTGAGACATGCTCATTTCAACACCCTTCTGTGTGTTCACATCCATCACATCCACTATCCGTCGGCTTCCTGCAAACACACAGAAACAGCCTCAAAACATCTGTCGGCTTTGTTTCATACACATGTGTGTGTGTGTGTGTGTGTGTGACTGTTCTTAGAGAAGGAGAGATCAGCATCTCTCCACAGGTTCTGAGCAGCTCTAACAGTGAGCAGGGAAGCAGAGAACTAACTTAGGACTGGACTTTTTGTCCTGCAAAGCACTGAACAAGTCACCTGGTGTCTTTGCTTCACAGAAAGGGAGAGGGTAGTTTCCTCCTTTACATAAACTGATAAGAGCAAAAAGTGTATTGAAAACTATGAAGCAGCCATATAATATGGTAGTAGGGGGCATGCAAGACAGATAGCTCTCCAAATCATACTCTGCAATTTTCTAAACATCCATATGCCTCTCAAGATGCTTTTACTCACATAGAAAGATTAACCATAAAGAGCAAACCTCCTTGCATCACCAGATTCTATAAACTGCTGAACACCTTATATACAGATTGCTGAGCATCCTCAATTGCAGTCGTCATCAGTTGGAGATGAAGCACTAAATGCCACAGAAGAGTGAGCCCCCACTTTGGATCTCTCAACCAAAACTCCAGGACACACTTTCAGCTTCTCGAGTGGCAGACATACAAGTCTCATTAGCACCAGAATGTTGAACAGCAGTTTTAGTTGAGCCTTCAGCATTACACAGATTAATCCACAATCTTCTCTTTGGCCAACTGGAAGGTTTCACCTCTCCCAGCAATTTCATCATTCTAATTAGCAGTTCATTTGTGTGAGGGAATGAGAGCCCATGAGAGACATGCCTCATTTCCAGGAGAGAAAGCTTCCAGCAAACAAACTCGCAAGGCTTCAAAAAAACATCACTCCAAACCCATTTTCACTGCTGAAGAAATAACTCGAAATCAATTGCATTAAACCAAAATGGAAGGCCAATATATGCCATCAGAGGGAATTATTAATAATTACAGCACCTGGCCTATTGTGTGCTTGGGAGCAGTATTTCAGCAAGAATGATAGTTTGGATTGCATCACTCCGTGAAAAACATCCTTAGCCACGGGTAGCAATGACAGTGACAGATGAGATAATGATTCTGGAAAGGAAGGCAAGACCATAAAGCTTTGTAATCAAAAAGAAAAATTTATACAGTGTAAATCTGGAATAGTCCCACTGGTCTGTCACTCAAACTCTTCACTGCAAGGCCAGGGAACGGGATTTCATCCTCAGCCTGGGCTTGGGACTGTACATAGTGTTGCCACCTTGAGGCGGGATGGGGAGAATAGTTATGTGCGAGTCCTCAAGTTAGGTATCACATGCTTGAAGCCAGATGCATCAAGTCTACTTCTGGCTTAGCCTTCTTTTCTGGTGTGTTGGTATTTTTAACTATTACCTATTACTACGTGAGGGACTAGTCTCTTTTCTACTCACAGGTTGGCAACTGGGGTGAAGTCCTGTAAACAGCTCCTGAATAAGTGCCAGTCTGATTTCTGCCTCCCAGGGCCTGACGCAACGGCTACAGCCCAGAGGGGTTAAATACACAGATACCAAAGAGTTATACTTGAAGGACTGAGTGGCAGAGTCTGGGATCTGCCATATTATAGTCCAGATTTGATCTGAGCTTTGCTGGTAGAGACCTTGTATAGCCTCTCAATTGTCTTTTCAGCAGTTACCTGATGAATTAAAAGTCTGAGGCCCAGCTCAGTAGCAGGTTTGGTAAATGTACACTATTATCAATTATGGGCAGAAGAGCTAAGATTTGAATTAATAGTCTCTTGACTTTCAAATTAAAGAGTAATTGGAGGGGATGTTTTTTCTCTTAAACCACAGTACTATCAAACAAGCCCATACATAATGATTCCTGGAGTACTGCTCACAAAATCTGAGATGTATAATTACAGGTTAACAGCCCTGTGCTGGCTGCCCACTTCCTAGCAGCTCTGGCTTACTGCCAGATTTCTCTCTTCTTTCCTGAAAAGATTCAGCTTTCTTCTATCTCATGCCCCTAGCAGAAGGTTAAAAAACATCATCCAGAAGGGAGACAGAAAGTAAAGAAAAAGGGAAAGAAGCTGGCAGAGGCTCCAAAAGAACAATGGTAGGCTGCGACATCTCAGGTCAGGCTGGATTTCTCAACGTCTCCAACATGCATTTTACTTTATGTGCCATTTCTATTAACCACTTCCTAGATATTCTCTTCCCACACTCTCGGTCCATCCTCTAAGAAGGGACCTCACTCAATCAAACCTGATGCAGCCCACCAGGTCCCAGCAGGATCTCAGCCTCTTGCCCCTCACACAGATCACATTCCTCCCTTCATCTCCCCACCCGCTGTGTGTGTGGATTAACATCCACCTGGGTGCCTCACTGGCAAAGCACAACATCTCTGGCTGCTGACATGGGAAGCTTCAGTGCACATGCATCACCCTATCCTTGGCTTCCCAGGATTTCTTTTCAATACAACTCTAGACTGGAGAATGCCTGGATTAAGAGGTGTTGTTGCCTCTCCTGCAGCAGATGCGACTCAGAGGTGAAGTGGTGATGCTAAGGGTTCACTGAAGGGGATTTTACAGCCTAAAGAAGAAACATCTTCCCCCTTCACTGCTGCTTACTCATCAAGCTCAAGCAAATTCCCAAAGGATCACAAAGACAGTAACTAAGAGACAAGCTCGCGCCATCTTTGACAAGAGGAACAGACAAAAGCAAGAGGAGGGAAGAATCAGTTGCAGACATGTGAGCTGGAACATTCAAACAAATCAATCAGGAAGAGGTCCTGAACATTTGAAACCTAAAAAAAATCCCCAAATCAAGTGACTCCAGCACATATATTAGTAAAACCCACAGTAAAATTAAGGGTGGGGAATAGCATATATAATTTCTGTTCCTTCCATTTAGAGGCCTAGTGATCACGATGCTGTGAAGGTTTTCCCTCATTAAATCCTGCTATATGCTGCAAGATCTTTTTTTATTATTTATTTAATAGAAAGGAACACCTGGAGGAAAAAATGACTTGTGCAGAGCTCCTGTCCCTCACTGCACAGCCTGTACAGCTTGGTAGGTGTGGGGATTCCTCCCTTCTCTTCCTAGCTTCTTGGCAAAAAACCTTTTGAGAACAAAGGAGGAGGCAAACCTTGTCCTCTAGTCAGAAGGAGAATTGCACTTCATGAATGCCAAGTTACCTAGGTACCTTCACTGCAGCAGCAAATGCTTTCACAAACAGCTTCGCCACATCCACCCCAGAGACTTCAGGAGTGACAGGCTCCAGCTCCCAGGTCATTCAGCCAAACTTTCATTATCTCCCCTGAAGAATTCGCACCCACACTTTGCTTCATGCATAGAATATTGTAGTGATTTGCCAGAGAGGGAACAGTGAATGGGAAGTTCTGGGACTGTAATAATCTCCTCTGGGGTCCAACAGCTGCCATTTCTCATTTCTGAAAAGGTGAGGTACAGCCTTTCCCTGCCTTGACTCAAAACAGCTTCAGATTTGTGTTATCCAGGTTACCAGGCTCCAGTCTTCAAAACAGCCCATCCTTTCCTTTGACATGGATTTAGCACTGATATCAGGAGCACTGATAGAAAGAGAAGCTCCACAAGCAATGCAAAAGGGAACCACACAGGAGAATGAGAAACACACAGGAGATGTGAATCAGAGGTGAAAATTACACCAGTGCTTTCTAGGCTGTTGTCTCTTCCCCAGTGCACCACCAGCAGGAAAAGGTGCAACTCTCCTACTGCAGAGGAAAGAAAAAACATCCTTTCTGTAAGAATGATTATCAAAAGCCTGTCCACTAAGAGGATAAAGCTACCTTGGGGAATTATTTTAACCCTTTGTGGCCAAGTTAAGATCTGTGCCCAAGGTACAACACAGTGCCTACAACCACAAACCAACCTCAAATGCCCAGTGACAGGCCTCCTTGTCCTTTCTAATCTTTATGCGTCTTACTGGGAAAAAAAAATCGTGGTTTATAAAGCAGGATTTTTGGCAGAGCTTTAGGAAGTCTGCCAGCTTCACTAGCAGGTTAATTGTACCTAAAGACTGTGTCTTTGACTTGCATCCCAGTTAATCCCTGTGGAGCTCCCCGAGCTGGGAAGCACGTATTCTTCTGCTACCCACAGGAGACTGTTACAATATCCCATACTAACCAGGTGGGACATGAATCACAGTAGAAAGTCCTTGCTCAAGCAATTCCCAACATTCTCTGCATTTCAGACCTAGAGTAAGAAGACCTTCAACTAAGGGATATGTACAAATCCCACAGCTCCCACAGGGCACTGGACAAAGGGTCAGAAAAGTCCATCTTGGACACTTGCATGTATCTCTTCCACATGCCCCACTGTAACTTCTCTCACTCAGCCTTTTCCCTAGCACAGCCTGTACACCATGAAACAAACATTCCCAAGCCATCCAGCTCCCCTTTTGCAGGACTCTTTGCCTTTCCTATTTACACTCCCTGGCCCAGGTATGTGTCCCCCAGCACACACCATGGCTGGCTGCAGAGTAGGCTTTTGTGGCAGGGATAAATTATTCCTTTCTTATGGAGAGGTAAAGCTGAGTACCTGCCATGTACCTTCCCCCTCCCTCCCCTCTTCAGTGTCTGCAGCTTTATCATATGGTATAAAAATGACAAATTGCAGTAACCCATGTTATTAGGTTTTTTCATGCTACAAATGGTATTTAGAGCATGTCCACAGGAAAAGCTTAAGTCAGTAAATAGTCTTAAACCTTAATACTGTGGGACTAGACTAAAGAAAGAGGCTCAGGTCATTTAGTGGCATTATATAGAATCAATTAGTATCCTTACATCTACTCAAAACACACATTTTCAGCCATTCTTTGGTACTTCAGCCAGTGAAAACCACATGGAAAACAAATGTACATGAGAAACATTTTCCTTTTATACAGTACCCACGTGCTTTAACCACACTCCAAGTAGCTGAAAACACAGAGGTAGCACATAAAGAACAATTACAGAAAGAAAAACAAATACCACTCCTAAGGAAAGTGGGAAGGGATATAACTTTGTTGAAAGGCTTATGTTTCATTTATCTATCAAATACATTTTAAGACCATTGATTTTTTTTTCCTAAAATGTCTCAATGTAAAACACATTTACCAGTAACAGATAAAATATAGGAAAAAAAGGTTCTAAGAATTAAATCACTTTATGTTAAAAGCATTTTATAGTATCATCACCTTCTACGCTATCAAGAGCATCTTTGCATACTAAGGATCCCACAGAAATTAACTGACTTCATTAAGTGACATGTTAATCTGGCAATAGCAAAGTTCTTTATTTTCTGAATGACAAGTACAAAAGAGCATTGATTGGATCAGTGCAATCTATTCTCCTTTTCTTTTTAGGAAAGCTGCCTCTGACAGAACCCACACCCTGACAAGGAAAGGACAATTTAGGTTTTTATGGCCTTATGTACTGTGTAAATTCCAAGCCATACTTTCTTGTTATGTGCTGCACCAGTAATATCAATGGTGGAAAGTAGGGGATAGCTGTGGAAGTGCATCTGGCAAAGCATGACAAAACCCAGCCTGCAACCCAGCTCCCAGAGAGGGAGCTTGTCTCTCCATCAGGGACAGGTTTGGGAGAGATGGTTGAGATGAATCAGAAAAGCTCCCTGCTCCTCAAAGGTCTCTTCTCCCCTGTCTTGGCTGTGGAGCCTTGATCTCCTTTCCCGTTGATCCTGGTACTCCTCTGACTTTGAGCAAGCAAATGGAGTTTACCTTCATACCAGGAAAATATTGTCCTTTCCCTGGTTTCCTACTGATAGTGTGAACCGGATCAGCTCACTGACGGGTCAGGCATGCACCAAAGCTGGACCAGGAGAAGGACCTCAGGATCAAGAGCCATCACGGCACAAGTAGAAATGGAACTGCCAGAACCAGGAGGGACAAACTCCTTCTTCCCTTAGCTTGCTTTTCTGCCCTCCTGAAATCTCATCACCAGCCCATAATAAGAAACATTTGGGCCTTGACTTCCTGATACTTGGCATTTAGGAAATGGAAGAAGAGGTTAAACTACCATCCATGTTACCAATTCACAGGTGAATTCTACCAGCAGTCCTGCAGCTCTCCTTTTGTCTAGACTGGTATTTAAAGGTGTCCTACCAAAGGGCTGGCAACACCACACATCTAGGATCCTCACTTTAATGAGGTCATCTTAAGATGTATATAGCTGTGGTTACATCAGACCTCTGGAACGTGCTCATATTAATGGATATTTTTAGGTAAAGAAATAACTACACTTCAAGGTCATTTTGGACTAAGGCAAATGATGACACTAAAGCATAACAACTGGTATGAAATATGTAGGATTTGGGGTGCTCTTCCTCCAGAATAAGACAGCTCTTTTCTGTTTTGGACAAGCTAAAGCAGAGGATGCTTATTGCAGGAGAACAGTGTGACTACAGGGAGTTCTTCTAAAATAACTGTTCTGGTTAATTTTCCCATGTGGAAAACTCATTTTAAAATCCACTTGTAGGCAGAGGCATTGAGATGACTGTGGCCACATCAACACAAGTTCAATTTCCCTTTCATGCTTCGACATCACAGAAATACATTCATTTGGTAGGTTGAACCTTTATTGTGATGTTCATTGGAGGCAGATTTACTGCTGTTCACATCCGGACAGGAACATGACTGTTTTTAGCAAAACTGTCCCAGTTTAACTATGAATTTTATAAAAGAGTTTGACTGTTTTAGGCAAAGGACAAACTTAAAGAGAGCTCAAACAGGAAGCTCAGCTCTAAAAATAGAAATGGTTCTACTTCCAAAATGGCAAGTCAGCGGACATGCTAAACATAGGCAAGTGTTACACTATTTCATTTTTATTTATAAGAGAAAAAAAAAAAAGGCATGAAGAAGGAGCATCAAATACCTTCCCTTTCTTTATTTCATTGCACAGAAGGCCTAATCATGGCTCAAGGCTCACTCACCAGGCACTCCTCTGATGCACAGCTTCCCAGTAGAAACCCAAGCCAGAGGCAGAGGGTTACCTCATGTTTCAGCCCAGCATTGGATGGTGCCAAAAGCTAAACCTGCACTACCAAAAAAAAAAATTAAAGAAAGAAAATCCTCCCCCTCTCTGCGAGGGAGGAACACAGTGTGAGTTTTCTGACAGTTCAACTTTCTGAACCACCTCACTGCAAGAAAGAGCAAAGCCTGTGCCAGCACACAGGGGGATAGGAGAGTGATGCCAGAAGTAGGAAGAGAAAGAACAGGACACCGATTTAGACTTGCTTAATTGGTATGGCAAAAAAAGCAAGTTGTCAGATGCAACGGGAAGCACAGGGCACTGAAATGCATGAAAGGCACTGTACCAGGGCATACAATAGACAGCAATAGCAAAAACTAGATGCCAGCTTAGATGACAAAAAGATGTCTGGGACCAGAACACAGCACTGGAATTAGAGGGACAAGTTTCTATTTCCAGTCCTTCGGGAACACTGGGTAAGTTTTAACCTCTCTCTGCCCTAGGTCCTGGTTTCATGATACCAACTGTTCACCAATACTCAAGAAACTGATGAAGCTGAAATAATTTTTTTAAGCAGGGTCAGCTCCCTGCCTGCTTCACAGCACAGTTCCACAAACACCAGAATAAGGGATGTGCAGCCAGCGCTGTGGGAAATCACACAGCAACACCAAACCATAGTCCCAACGTCCCCTTCTGCTATTACAGACTGGAGCTTTTCTCCTTCAACAGTAAGCTCTTTCAGAGTACAAACCCAGTGTGTGTTAAATGAAGCAATGTCCTCTGAAAGTCTGCAATACACCACTTCAATATAGAGAGATTTCCACTTTATACGTGCACCGCTCCACCTTAGTGTCAGTGGATGCCAAAATCCCAACGGGTGGCTTCAGAGCTGCTACAAACCCCTTCAATTCTCAACAAATTAGGTAGAGCCCTCAGATTGTAGGAAAATCACTAATGTAACCTTCACTTGAAAAAAAAAAAATCCCTTCAGAAGCTCTGAAGTTTCTAATTTTAATTCTGCCCCAGAGAGATCACGGTGCAGCTCCACAACTTTGCAATTCTTCCTAACCCTGAGCAAACAGGGAGCAGAGAGAGGAACAGCTCAGGAATCACATTAGCTGTCTGATCAACATACAACCAACATACTGCTGGTGTCCCATAAAGAACTAACAGAGCTCATGATAAACAAACAGAAACCCATCTGTCAAGTCCTACTGGTCCTGCTTACAGCAAAGGATGTTGATCTATCATTATTGGTTCATGGTTGGTAAGAGTATCTTAATAGCACTTGCGCAAATCTGGAAGGATTTATCTGTTCTTCCTTACAAGCTACTATGAGATTAGGGAGTAAAACGTGTTTATATAGTACAGGAGCCTCATTAAAGAAAGATGGATACAAAGAAAACAGGAGAGGTCGCTCAAGGGAAAAGAAAGAAAAAAAGAGAAAAGGATGAGCCAATAAGTCTTCAGTGCTCTGGAAAAGAGAAGCCTGCTAGCCAGAGCTGGAATGAATCACTTCCATAAAACCCTGCATTTATTAGATTTTTTTTAATTGTCCAGATGTTTCCTCTTTGTAGTTCTCACATTTAAAAAGAAATCTAGAAGTCTGGCCAGCTCACACCAACAATACTTACGAAGCCCTTTGCTGACAGACTATCAGTTTGACTCTCTCTTATCACTTGGAAGTTATCACTTTCAGTGGCAATATTAATCTGCTGATTTTAGTTGAGGTCTAACTTAACAGATTTCCCAATTAGAGAGAAGCTATAAAGCATGAAGCCTGTTGGCAGTCCCAACAGCATGACTGTGAGGACATCTGGAATTTGGTTTTAAAAAACAAAGTGTTTTTAAAAAGTAGTGGTACATTTTAAAACAAGTTTTGACCACAAAACAATGTGATGGAGAAACAGCTTTTATGAAGACTGGGTCTCAAACACATGCTGCTGTAATACTGCAAATAGCCTTGTAAGTCCTGAGACAAATCACTGGCCTTGACACACACTGCTTTCTGACTTTCCAAATTCCCTTTGAAAAAGTTTGCAGCCAAGTACATAACTGAGCTCCTTTAAGGCACAGGTTTTGGGTTTGTATCCTCGGATCAATGGGAATAGCACTGACATGCAATGACTTTACAGTCAGTTGTGAAGAATATCCAAACTCAGCTTCATTCTGCCAGGAGACATCTGCATGTCCTGTCTTCAAAGCCCTCCTGGATGCCCCTGCTCCTTTCAGCTATGGGAGAGACACACTGTCTCTCACAGATCTCAGTCCCTTGATGATTTTAGGGTGTGACTTGCAGGATCCAGAGACTGAGGTACTCTCAATCTGAATCCTCACAGGCTGAAGACCACATTCACAAGTTGTTTTTTATAAGCGTGCACAGACACTTGCTTTCCAAACCATGAGAACAATGAGAATGTGAATTAACTCCATTTTGGTTAATACTCCCACTGATATGAAAAGCAAAAAAGGCAGAACCCAGACAGCAAGTCACGTAGAGATGGCACTGTGGGGCACAAAGGAAACTACGAGCAACAAGAGGAAAGTTTAGAAAGAATGGAAATATTTTATACAAGTACCTCCCCTCCCATGAGATCAGTGTTGACTTTCTCCCCTAGAAAAGCCTGGTCCAATGCATTTTGAAAAATGCATTACTTGGACACTAGCAACAGAGCAAAGGCCTCACTGCTTCCTCCTTATCCCACCACACAAGACTCCCAGCGAGGAAATACAGCAGCTTATGACTCCCGACTCAGCTCTTCTGCTCTTCCAAACGTGGCACTCACATTCCCCACACAGGGTGAGAGCCATACATCTTAATCAAAACTCAGATGCAAGTCTGAGGGCAGACTTTTGCCCTTCCTTTGAACAGCTTGTTTAATTTTGGGAAGCACTCCTTACAACAGAGTTTCTCTAATGAGCCTCCCTCCTAACTCCTCTCAGTCTCCAATTTCACAACTTCCTTGAAACAAATGGAGCGTTGCTCTATAGAAAAAGCAACCCTCTAGGTCTCTATTCAGCAGAAATGATGGAAAGTTTTCTGAACTCCAGTGTGTGGCTGCTTTGTCCTTCTTTTGTAGCTGCAAGGCTAATTTTCTTTCACAGGATGGAGAACTGTACAGTGATTAAGACAAAATTTCCCTTACTTGCCTGCAGACCACACTATGAGCCTCTCGACTTGCTTTGTAGTTCCATGTGAATTCAACCATGATACAATTTTCAGAGCAGATTGGTTTGAGAGGGGGAGAAAACATGCAGGAGGAATGAACCAAAAAAAAAAAAGAACAAACCAACCCTAGGAAGCAGTTACTCAGAGACAGTTATCTGGTTTGCTTTCAGCTTTTTTGAGTAGCTGCTAACAAAAAGCTGAACATATTTGCACAGCCAGCTTGGGAACCATTGTGCTAACACACCAGAAGAAACGTATGCTAATGGAAAAGACATGTTTGACATTGGCACTGCCCTCCCTCCTGCCTTTACCCACCTGATCTGCAGTCACCACCACCACAATTTTCTGTGGAGACATCACTTACATTTCTTGATGCAGTACTGAATTAAATTTATACATAGGTATATGTAGACATCTATAAATGTATGTAGAGTTATACATATCTCTCTCACATTTTATAAATCCAGAATAACCATTACCTACAAGGTTTGCATCTCTTTCCATTCCCCTTTCATCACCACCTACTTCCAGAAGGATGGATTAGGGGAGTTCTTGTCTTTCTGTGAAGCACCTGCCACGTATATACTCATTTTAGCTGGAGTTCCTGGGGACTACAACAGCACGTGTATTTAACAGAACAAAAATGGCTGGATGAAAGATACAGAGCCTCACATAGCTTATGCTATGTACACTTGACAGGCAGTAATCCTTTCTGTCCCAATTAAATTGAAAATATTGAAATCAGCCTGCTTACATTAACTAGTAAGAGAATTTGTTCCATGCCATTGCAGTCCCAAGCACAGAAGAGCACACCACATTCAGTACATCATCTACAGTTTACAGGAAAGCTAGTAACTGAGACTCTCTAAATTCTGTTCCCAGCATCACAATGAAGCACCTGAGCACCTTCCTTCCCTGTTTCCTCTTGGGAAAAGAGGACCACACTCACTATGTACTGTGCACTATTACACTGAGGAATCGCAGTTACTCCCACGGTGAGCCAAATGTTGCAATGCCAAACTTCAGAGTGCTTGCTCCACTCTGTCCCTTGTAAAAAAACCCAATCACCTTAGCAGCCAGTGAAATACTCCTCTGCAAGCCTAAGTTGCCCACTGATGCTAAAGCTCAGCTGCTCACTTCAGGCTGGTATGATGAAGTCCTTAACATCTTATTCGCTTAGTGAATAAACCATGAGCAGATGTATGTCAGCACACAGAGTCTCCTCCAGAACTGACACTTGTCAGCAGCACAAGGGCACAAGGGAAAGCTGACCTGCACTTGTAGAGCCAAACTCCTCTATTTATACACCTTTTTTTCCTTGCAAACATCTGTATGATGTAAAAAATGTCCAATGTTGTCATTTATCCTCTTCTCTTTCTCCAGTGACACCATGATTATAAACCCATAGCTGAGGCAGAGACACTCACACACATATTTCTTTAAACACTCAATTTGCTAATTTGGGGTTGGCTTTTGTTATTTTGGTGTTTCTGATGGGAAGGAAAAACCCAGCAATAATCAGGTATCTCCTCAGCTACTCCCAGCAAAGAAAGCAACAGGAGATAGAGCCCTGGTTTTCCTTTCACCCTTTGTTTGGAGATCAAAGGCTGCTGCCCAGCCTTGATTTGACAGAATCACAGAAATCAAATATTGAAATGATCTATTAGGTCCCATCTTGTGCATCATCTCCTTGGACCAGTTGAAGATTGCTCTCTGCAACAGTTTTTGGAGCTTTGTCATATTTGCTTTTTACTTCTATACCTCAATGCACAAATTTAATCACAATTAAAAGCTTTGCTGCTTTCAGCTTCACTTGGATTCTTTGTACAAGATGAAAACATTTTCTGTCCATGTAAGCAGTATGGCCCAGTCCAACCTACAGCATCAGATTTCAATAGCAAAGCACACGACTGATGATACATTCCTCACTGCTCCTACACTTATTTTTTAAATTCTATAAACAAACCCTTAGTGAGTTAGTTAAATAAAATCAATCAGTGAGTTGATGTCAGTTGTTAGACCACCCCATGAATAGTATAAATCCTGTACTTGCACTGTTCCCACTGATACAATGCCTGGCTGGGCATGGTGAATTCCATACAACAATGCTGCTGATCCTACAGAAGTGACCGCTGTGGTCACAACTTTAACCTCTTCAGCCCAGGGATCACAATAACTGAAAGCCTCTTTTCTTTCTTACAATCCTCAGCATGTTTTGAAATCGCCCCTTTTGCCACTAGCCAGGATTGCAAGCTCGACTTTGGGGGTGTATAATACATACTCTGGCACACAAAGCTACACCAGCCCATAGAGAGAGGAGGCAATGGACACTACAGACCCAGTAGCACTGCTTGGGTTTATTTAGTGGCTAATTTAGCTTATTTAGATACGAGCAGAAAAGCTGAGATTCACTGGCTGTAAACTGCTAGCCTGCGGCAAACAAACTGAAGAGAGGTCAGCTAAAGATAGACAATAAAAGCAAATACACCCAGAGTAGCTGTTACTGTTTAGATAGAGAGACCATACTTGTGCAGGGACTCCACACCTACCCAGGGAGCTCCTGGACAGACTGTGACAACCCAGAAACACAAAGGCAATGAGGACATCAATTCCAAGTCAAAGGGTGAGACACTGCAGATGCCACAGAAAAGCAGATACTCTTTTAAATTCAATCAGTGCTGACTCAAGAAAACCATTTAAAAAATTATCAAAGAAAGGAGCTCAGGCTGATAGACTGAGGCACACGTTCACATATGCTTCCTCTTCACATTGTCCACAGCTTCCCAAACTACTTGGTGCTCCCTTCTTCACATTGTATGATGTCTGTGAAGAGTAATATAAAGACAAAAACCAAACAAATGAAAAAATGGAAAATGGCTTTCTGACATTAAAGACTAAAGCAAATGATTGCATTCAGTCCTTTCGTTCAGAAGTAGATGATGGCTGGAGATGGTCAACAGTAACCACAGAAACCCCAGCTTCCCTTCCCCAGGGAAGGGAAGGGTCTTGGGAAAGAAAGGGCATAAACCAAGATACTATGCAAATCTCATGACAGCAATTACAAATGTGCAAAAAAAAAAAACCCAAAGCCCAAAAACTTCCTAGCTACTGCTGTGCACTTGACTTTTAAGTAGTCCATATGCATTTAGCAACACCACCAGTACACCAGCATGGCATGCCAAGAATGAAAAATAAGGAGCTTGCATAAGTAACACTTGTCAGACTTTCAGTGCAGATGTAGCAGATGTTTAAGGAGACATTAAGAGGGCCAATGACCCTCTTAATCAAATTTTCAATCAACTTAGGAAGAGATGACAGTGACATTCTGTCATTCAGAATTGGCAATCAAATCTAGCCTAGGCATTTAAATGACAAAGCTTAACAGTTATTAAATTACAACAGAGTTTTTCTTCTTTCAAGAGTTGTCTCAAGTTCCTAAGCAGGTCAGTAATTCCTCTCCACTTCTCCATTTGTATTCTTGGCTTGCAGCCATTTGAGAGATCAGACAAATTCCAACTGGTGAAATTAATCCACGGTCTCAAGTTTAAAGAGTATCCAGGATATCTTTCATATGGAGGTAGGAATCTACTTATAACCATTACTCCAACCATACAGTTTAAAGTGTTTGTTCTTTATAGTAAAGTCACTGTAGGGTGAGAGTGTTTCATCCACAGAGTTTAAGTGTAGGTGTACATTCATGCACGCTACCAGGCAACTCAGAAACAGCAGGTCAGAAACATCACCCAAGTAAATTACAGCTGGTTTCTGCTTTTTTTTTAATCAATGAAAACAAACAAATAATTAAAACAAAACAAAAAGAATTCAAGAAGCAATGGCAATGTTTCTTTGGAAGTCTGATGAAACACTAAAAAAAATAGACATCTAAGCCCAAGTAACCCCAAATGATGACCAAAAACCCCACCTTTTTCTCCTTATTGTCACACACTAGAGTTTTCAAAGGGAGATTTAAAAAGGTAGGTTACCAATTGTTGTTATTTCCTTATGACTTATAGGTACTCAAAGATAGAGCTCAGAATCACCTTAGAAAGTAAGATTCCAGAATAATTTGAGACCAAAGGCTCAGTAACCTCCCTGTGGAATTTCTGTGCACCATCTCTTTCAAATGTTCTGTAACAAATGTTTCCCTTGATTTGAAGAAAAAAAGACAACAAATGATAGGTTTAGATAGCACCAGCACACTAAAATGATGAACATTTTAAAAAACAAGTTTACACAGAACACAACATTTTTCAAGCTCTGTTCTGTCCCTATCAACTCCCACGCACATTCAGATGCAGAGATGATCATTCGCATAACATCATTCCCCTCCCAAGGTCAGCAAGGCACTGAGCATTGAGTAAGTTCAGACACTACTACAAGTCAGAAACACAGAGACCCAGAGATTCAGGCAAGACCTGAAGAGCCTGATGAAAAAACACAGGGACAATCACAGGACATATTAATAAACCAAGACTTTTCATTGGCTTTATTTGAACGTTGGATTGTGAGTGTAACATAAATATATTAACCTAAAAGCAGAAGAAAATAGGGAAATTGCTCACCAGTGCTTCCTGAAGCCATTTGGCATGGAGACAGCAATTGCCCCATGCACTCTCAGTGTCAGTGTGGCTGTTACACACAGCACAAATTCCACACTGACAGAAACAATTTGCCATTAAGAACTTTTCAGGTGCAACTCACAGGCCATTTCCCAAATATTTTAGATCTTTTGAATCAAAGTTTCCACCTGTGATGCCAGAAGTCATCAACTGTATTTAAAAAAAAAAAAAAAAGACCAGGTGATGATGTTCTTGACCACATCACAGACTTGGCACAGTAACTCCAAAGGGAATTTGTCCAAACACTGTACAAGAGAGACCCATGACATGCAGTACCTGGCCAAGAGCACACACATGGATTGCTGAACCAGCTGTGAGAAACACCACACTTTCACATTAGTGTTAATTTCAAAGTTAATGATGATTGTTATTTCTGCTCCATTGTTTTATAAATCTAATTTTATTTATAAATATCCTCCCACTTTGCTGGCCATGTGCACAGGAATCTCCACCCCCTTCATACTTCAAGGGAAGCAACTCCCACACTTTGACTGTTAACACAGGAAAAACAATGTTGTTATGCAACACTGTCCTGTTCCAAAACATCTCAACATTGGGCTCTCAACTTCATCAGTTTCAGAGACAGAAACAGCAGTTTATCAGCTATGGAACAAAATCACAGAAAATTCCAAACAGGGTCCAGAAAATTACAAGGTTTATGCTTGATTGTCCTCTGCAACAAAAAGAGGTGCTCTGCACCCACACACATGCACATGCAGTTAGGCCATCTATTAAACCTGGCACTTCCAAATACCCTCCTCCCATCTCCTCATTTAACTGCAGATTTAATTGCAGACTGACAGAAGTGCTACCAAGTATCACTTCCCACACCACTTCTCTAACATTTTCTGCCAAAGAGGTTTGGGTTGGGTGGGGTTTTTTTTCCTGAACTTATAAAAGGTCATAAATCCAGCAAGGTTGCCAGGTTTTGTTTGTGAAGGAAGGTTATCAGAGATAACCCCTCTCTCACAGATAACCTCAAGTAAGAAGGAATGAGGCACAAGTTCCTCTCCTTTGTTTTTCTTAACCACATCTTTTCCAGAGTTGATACTCCTATTGATTATTAAACTCCAGAGTCATTTTCAAAAAAGTTGTCTTTCTAACGTAGCAATTGGGTTGTTTTAAAAGATTAACTCCTGCCACAACACAGATAAATAAACCTAATACCTTCTAAATAGCAAGAATGCAGTTAAAAAAATCTCTGTGAAGGACTGCAGTTAACACATCCAAAACTCAGCTAGCTCCACAGCAACCACTTCACAGGGTGCAGTCTCACCATTCAGTAACAATTTCAGATAAAGGATAAACAACACATCCATGTTCACTAAAAGCACATTTCAAAGAAACATGCAGTATATCATCTCCTACTCAAAATGTAGCTTTTCCTAGAGTTAAAAAAAAACCAACCGAAATCTTTTGCAAAAATTGCTAGGAAACATTTGATGATTACAGTCAGCACTTCTCTGGTTTGTGTCTTATCAAAAAGACAGTTTGCAAAGCTTTGTGCTCAGTCTCTCTTAGCAACCTTTTTTTCCCTCAAAGCGCTGACCTAGCCTGACACTGATAAAGGCTGTAAGGAGAGCACAGGCAAAAGGTGATCCAGCTCCAGTCATACCTTTTCCAAACAGATGCTCTACAACAGATTATAAAGAAAAAAAAAAATAATAACTCAATCAATAGAGCTGCTGCTTTCCAGGATCACAAACTTGTATGTAGGACACCTGTTAAGAGCAAAAGCATTCACTTTCTTTCAAACGGCCAATTATCCGGCATGAGATCTGAGTCCAGCCAGCACAACTACTAATTAGGGTTCTCCCAGCCTTTTTAATTTACAAATTGCTTCTCCATGCCTTCTCCGAGATTCTGAGAGTTATCACAAATGTCTACAAACACCACTGGACAAGTATTTCAAAGCAATTCTGTTCTGTATAGTTAATCCAGTGCATTCAAAATAACTTACCCACTAATAGCTTCACATCTCTGACGGTGAAATCCGGGTCAGGCATTCTATAATTAGCAAAGAAAGCAACGTTAAATACTGTCAGGATAAGTATGGGTACACTTTAGTTACCATAATAAAAGAGAAATAAATGCATAGTGCTCTTTGTCCATAATGCAGGAGGTGGAATCAAGCAAGGCCTCTGAAGCGTGGACAGTGCAAGTTTTAATGACACACAAAACATCTTTGCATTGGCAAGTGTACAAAAGTTTCTCTATTGGTAATGAAAGAGGAGAAGAGGTGGCTTTTCAAGCACTCTCTAGCAGCACTGGAGTGGGAGGGGAAAGAAATCCTAAATCTTTATAGCTTGCTCCTGTTAAGCAACTTGTAGTGGTTTGCAACTGGTGGTACCTTACATACATTGCCCAAGGTAAGAAATACCACATTTGCCTGTGGATACAAACTGAGACACAGTCTGATATATCAGTTTCTTCAAAGTCACATCATCACAGGTTGGATTCAATGCTCAGAAAACATGAAAAAATAAAGAATAAAAGCCTCTTTGTTTTAGTGTCTACTGCAAACCTCTTTGTCTAGCAGAAGACAACCTGGCTGTATTTGGTGAGTAGGGAAACTGCTGTTTAATTAAACTTGGGCTCATGCAGAGCTAAATTAAATGGTAGCATAATTGGTTCACCAATGTCAATGCATTCATATGATCACTTCTAACACAGGAAATGTTTTAGGGTTTAATGTAATTAGACAATAGCCTAGTACAGCAGTTGAGTGAGTTTTATGTGTCAGGTAGAAAGTAAAGTTCTTTAACATACAGAGTGGATGGAAAAAGAAAACAAAAACAGTTGTGGGGTTTTATAGCTCATCGACTTCATCTTAATGACAGTATTTCACACTTCACATTACAATTCTGTAGTCAGTTTTTGTGCAATGAAAACCAGCCCCATGGGACCTGCCAGTTAGGTGCTCTGCCCCTCTTGTACTGCCCTGGGTTAAAAATAAACAACTTGCTTCTGGCCATAAAGGACTTGTGACATAATTCAGTTTGAAATCAGAATGATCCAGCCCAGAGACAAAGTTTTAGAGCAATAGTTCTTACTATTAAGAAAACCTAAAAGGTGAAAAAAATTGCATTTCCTGTCACATATATATCATCAGAACTATTTGCCAAATTCTGTTTGTCCACTTTCTTTTTACCCTTATCAACTTCCTCTGGTGGGCTGCAGAGGCTGGATGATATCTTTTGTTAGTTCTCTGCCAACCCTCACATCTTTGCATTTAGCTGCGAGGGCCCCACAGCTTTGGAATTCACTCTCTCACTGGAATGAAACAGCCTGAATCTACTGACCTTCAGGGTTCATTCAGAGCTCATCTTTTTTTTTTCCAAGCACTAGAAATTCAGAAGTAGGGGAAGGAGGAACTATTTGTGGGTGACAAGAGCATTCAAGGCACATCTTCAAATGACACAGCTTGCCTGTATTTTATGTCAGATGTGTAGAACAATTCGATGGGCAGTTCCACGTGTGTATAAATCAAAATAAAAATCAACAACCAAGATAGGTAACAACCCCAGCCCAGATGCATACAAGCAAATCTGGAGTGCTCCTGCAGCAGCTGACAACAAATGTTACTCAAACTGGAAGAAGACAGTCCTCCCTAAGAGCAACATTGCACTTGTAGCTCCTGAGAGCACATCTGGCGTATCCTTGGGTTTCCTTCTCTGCAACCTCAGGATGTGACTTTTGAGAGAAAGAGTGTATCAAGGGAAGAATTTGGGGCTTGAACACAGCATGTTTCAAGTACAAGAACCCATTTTGTAGTTGGGTTGCCTTGGGAGGTCCAGCTATAATTCGAGCACACTCTGCTTCCTGTTGAGACCAGAAATGACAACTTCCTCATCTGCAGCCTCACCCAGCATCCCTGCCACACTTAGCCTTACAGAACTCAGCTGGCTTGCTACAGCAATCTTGAATGTTATCAGTCCCACACTAATCATTAAGTGTTGGTTCATTTTTCTGCATATAAATCCAGAACAACAACAATGCAAGAACCGAGCAGAGATTTTTTTTTTTTCCCCTTGCTGTTATGCAATTTTCAGGCCAATGCATCTTGCATAAAAACTGCTTCCAAAAGATTTCATATATAATATAAAAAACAGATGAAAAATAGTACAGCAGGGTCACTTCACACCAAAACACCAACAACTACAGTTGAGGTTTTCAGCAAATCCTGTTGCCTCAAACAGAGGAGAAATGCAAACACCTGAGTGAAAACACACCTGTGCACTGGGTGAAAATTTGCATTTTAGTAAATATTTAAAGATTTGCTAGAGACGTCTCCTCTTCGAATCTGAAGGAAGATGAGCTCTAGCTAGCATACATGTCTGATTAACCACAACACAATGCAAGATGACTGCTGTTCAGATAAAAGAGGCAACATCTCTCTGAACAGCATTCTCTCTCCAAGTCAACCTCAGCAAAAGCCAAACAGTCCTCTCAGAAAAACAACTCCTCTTCTGCTAAGAGATCAGAGGTGGCCTTTTCTGCTTCTAGCCACACAAATAACACCTCACCATGATCAGAAATACACAGGAAAGCAATTTTTGAAGTTTCATCATAATAATTTTTCCTCATTCATCTCATTCCTTGCCATTTCAGAGTACCTCCAAGGCACAGTAATCAAACTGTTCAGCTATGCTTTGTGCATCTGCCAGGCACAGACACACAAGCTGACTGCTTAGCAGCAAAAAGAACTGGAAGCACGTATCATTGGTTATTCAAAACATCAGAACTCTAAAAATCATTATATATTTTATCACCTACTGTATCTCAAAAGTCACCCTATACGTGGATTACCTAATCTAACATATCATGATACACACAGCCTCCTCTGGCCAAGAGTCAGTAGTGCTAGAAAAGACTCAATAAAGCATCATTTCCTCCAGAACCTCCAACTGGAACGTTAAGGTTCCCAAGTCTTATTAGCAAATAACTTGGATCTAAAGGCAAACCATTCAGTCTAACTCTAGTGATGGAAGACAGCAGGCTATGACACTCAAACAGTAAATGTCAGGATGATGACACTGTTGGTTCTCAGCATTTTGGGTCAGTTAGGCAGGTGTTGATACTATTTTCATCTCGATAGAACACAACACACAGCATTTAGGCATGCACACATTCACAAAGATGTATTGCATGCCAGCTACTTTTGAAAGATACACATTAAGAAGGGGAAATGTAAATAAAATTAAATTGTGTGATCCTGCAGGGTGCCAAAGGGGAAAGTTTGCTCATGCATTTCACTCCTGTCATTTAAAATACACATAAACCACGTTTCCAACCTTCTCTCACTCTACTGACATTTATGCCCAAGTGTGTACAATTCCTCTACAACATGATTGCAAACTAATAAGTCATGCTCATTTAAATAAAAATATTAGCATGCTGAATGTCCTGTAAGATTCCTGATCTATAAATTCTAGTCTTTTAATCCTTCAGAATATTCAGTATTCAATGATTCAGCAGAGAACAGGAACGTAAAAACAATTCACCCAACTAACTGTGAAATGGAGAATTCAACTGATTCCATGCAGGAACCATCCAAAGGTCACGTATCAGATCAAATTTGGGGTTTATTTTTGCCAGCATACCAATTAATCAAAAATATCCTCAAAAGAAAAGAAAAAATTCTCTGATATTTTTACTCTTCTGACAGTGAATTCAAGCTCGAGGAAGAAGCTGCACAAGATATGTGGATGGTTCACAAAAGAGAGAAAGGGAAACAGCACTAGAGAGGAGGAAAGTGATATTAGAATGATACCAGCAGTCGGAAGGAAACTGAGAAGTTATCTGCTGAGCTGCAGAACTCCAACTGAAAATGAAGGCATGCAGCATTCAGTCCTACTTCTTCACTGTCACTGTATGCTCCAAAACTGCTCTTTATTTGACTGCTTTGATAATGCTTGCAAGGAAAGCTACCTGACAACTGTCCTCTTTAAGTTGTAGTCATCTCTATGTGGATTCATGTTGTATATGAGTTTTTTTTCCCCCTCAGCAAAACACAAAAGTACATCTATAACTGTCCTGCCCATACACATGGTGAATAATCTCACAGAAGGGGCAGCCACACAGAAAAAGCCCTGAATTCTTCAAGGTCTTAGGTGGCTTCCAGGAAGGAAGAAGGATAGGAAAGCTGACTGCAGAAGCATCTAAAAACAATAAAAATAAATAATAATATAAATAATAAACTTCCTGCTGATGCAAAAAAATGATTCTGCTCCAGGTAATGGTTACATGTGCATATACAGTGTGAAGGTACACTCAGGTGTCTAGGAACTAGGCTGACCAACAGCACCATGAGTGAATGTAGAACAAATGGCACTTACATGAAGGACACTGAGAAAATACACAAGAAAATTCTTCATCAGGAAAGACAACACTATAGTCACATACCNTTCCTCATCTGCAGCCTCACCCAGCATCCCTGCCACACTTAGCCTTACAGAACTCAGCTGGCTTGCTACAGCAATCTTGAATGTTATCAGTCCCACACTAATCATTAAGTGTTGGTTCATTTTTCTGCATATAAATCCAGAACAACAACAATGCAAGAACCGAGCAGAGATTTTTTTTTTTTCCCCTTGCTGTTATGCAATTTTCAGGCCAATGCATCTTGCATAAAAACTGCTTCCAAAATCGGCATATAAATCCAGAACAACAACAATGCAAGAACCGAGCAGAGATTTTTTTTTTTTCCCCTTGCTGTTATGCAATTTTCAGGCCAATGCATCTTGCATAAAAACTGCTTCCAAAAGATTTCATATATAATATAAAAAACAGATGAAAAATAGTACAGCAGGGTCACTTCACACCAAAACACCAACAACTACAGTTGAGGTTTTCAGCAAATCCTGTTGCCTCAAACAGAGGAGAAATGCAAACACCTGAGTGAAAACACACCTGTGCACTGGGTGAAAATTTGCATTTTAGTAAATATTTAAAGATTTGCTAGAGACGTCTCCTCTTCGAATCTGAAGGAAGATGAGCTCTAGCTAGCATACATGTCTGATTAACCACAACACAATGCAAGATGACTGCTGTTCAGATAAAAGAGGCAACATCTCTCTGAACAGCATTCTCTCTCCAAGTCAACCTCAGCAAAAGCCAAACAGTCCTCTCAGAAAAACAACTCCTCTTCTGCTAAGAGATCAGAGGTGGCCTTTTCTGCTTCTAGCCACACAAATAACACCTCACCATGATCAGAAATACACAGGAAAGCAATTTTTGAAGTTTCATCATAATAATTTTTCCTCATTCATCTCATTCCTTGCCATTTCAGAGTACCTCCAAGGCACAGTAATCAAACTGTTCAGCTATGCTTTGTGCATCTGCCAGGCACAGACACACAAGCTGACTGCTTAGCAGCAAAAAGAACTGGAAGCACGTATCATTGGTTATTCAAAACATCAGAACTCTAAAAATCATTATATATTTTATCACCTACTGTATCTCAAAAGTCACCCTATACGTGGATTACCTAATCTAACATATCATGATACACACAGCCTCCTCTGGCCAAGAGTCAGTAGTGCTAGAAAAGACTCAATAAAGCATCATTTCCTCCAGAACCTCCAACTGGAACGTTAAGGTTCCCAAGTCTTATTAGCAAATAACTTGGATCTAAAGGCAAACCATTCAGTCTAACTCTAGTGATGGAAGACAGCAGGCTATGACACTCAAACAGTAAATGTCAGGATGATGACACTGTTGGTTCTCAGCATTTTGGGTCAGTTAGGCAGGTGTTGATACTATTTTCATCTCGATAGAACACAACACACAGCATTTAGGCATGCACACATTCACAAAGATGTATTGCATGCCAGCTACTTTTGAAAGATACACATTAAGAAGGGGAAATGTAAATAAAATTAAATTGTGTGATCCTGCAGGGTGCCAAAGGGGAAAGTTTGCTCATGCATTTCACTCCTGTCATTTAAAATACACATAAACCACGTTTCCAACCTTCTCTCACTCTACTGACATTTATGCCCAAGTGTGTACAATTCCTCTACAACATGATTGCAAACTAATAAGTCATGCTCATTTAAATAAAAATATTAGCATGCTGAATGTCCTGTAAGATTCCTGATCTATAAATTCTAGTCTTTTAATCCTTCAGAATATTCAGTATTCAATGATTCAGCAGAGAACAGGAACGTAAAAACAATTCACCCAACTAACTGTGAAATGGAGAATTCAACTGATTCCATGCAGGAACCATCCAAAGGTCACGTATCAGATCAAATTTGGGGTTTATTTTTGCCAGCATACCAATTAATCAAAAATATCCTCAAAAGAAAAGAAAAAATTCTCTGATATTTTTACTCTTCTGACAGTGAATTCAAGCTCGAGGAAGAAGCTGCACAAGATATGTGGATGGTTCACAAAAGAGAGAAAGGGAAACAGCACTAGAGAGGAGGAAAGTGATATTAGAATGATACCAGCAGTCGGAAGGAAACTGAGAAGTTATCTGCTGAGCTGCAGAACTCCAACTGAAAATGAAGGCATGCAGCATTCAGTCCTACTTCTTCACTGTCACTGTATGCTCCAAAACTGCTCTTTATTTGACTGCTTTGATAATGCTTGCAAGGAAAGCTACCTGACAACTGTCCTCTTTAAGTTGTAGTCATCTCTATGTGGATTCATGTTGTATATGAGTTTTTTTTCCCCCTCAGCAAAACACAAAAGTACATCTATAACTGTCCTGCCCATACACATGGTGAATAATCTCACAGAAGGGGCAGCCACACAGAAAAAGCCCTGAATTCTTCAAGGTCTTAGGTGGCTTCCAGGAAGGAAGAAGGATAGGAAAGCTGACTGCAGAAGCATCTAAAAACAATAAAAATAAATAATAATATAAATAATAAACTTCCTGCTGATGCAAAAAAATGATTCTGCTCCAGGTAATGGTTACATGTGCATATACAGTGTGAAGGTACACTCAGGTGTCTAGGAACTAGGCTGACCAACAGCACCATGAGTGAATGTAGAACAAATGGCACTTACATGAAGGACACTGAGAAAATACACAAGAAAATTCTTCATCAGGAAAGACAACACTATAGTCACATACCACCTGATCTCGGTGTACCTGCTTCTGCAGGGGGGTTGGACTAGATGATCTCTAAAGGTCCCTTCCAACCCTACCAGTCTATGATTCTATAAGCCTAGATTGAGGAGGTTCCTTCTGCAGGGGAAGCGTAATTCGGCTATGAACAAGGAAGATTTGGCTTCTCAGGTTTCCATATGAATTTTATATAGAAGGTTTTAGACTCCAGGAATATCAAACCCCATGCTTTTTTATCCCTTTTTCTGCACAAACTGCAGATCAATGCTTTCTACCTGACTACACTTTCTCTTAAATAATAAAACAGACAATTGAGGTTATTTTTCTCCAAATAGAACTGTTTAGAAACTCTAAGAAGTGACCAGCCTTTCTCACTTGGGAGCTAGGTTTTGTATCTGTCTTCTAACACTTCACAGAATATGTGCATGTTTTCATCAGAAAATTAGGATACAATCTAGGAAAGGCTTTGCACCAACAAATAAAAAGATGGAATCTTGGTGTTTGCATTATTATTTTAAAAAGAAACTAGACTGAACCTACAAGACTAAGTAGAGATATAAGATCTCTCAGTATAACATAATGGTACAACAGAATAAACACAAATGTAAATACTACTAAGTAGCTATTAAGTGCTTCCTGTTCAGAGTTCAATATATAAAACTATTTTACTACATCATAAGAAGCATCACAGCAGCTCCTATCCGTTCTTTTAGTAAGAAGACATATGCTTGTCAAATACTCCAAACACTTCTTTCTCTCCTCAAATTATACTGAGGCAGCTCGATTCTTTATAATTAAGTCATTGGGACTCCTCACTTCCCTAGATAGACTTTGAGATGTTCCAGCTGAAACTGAGCAAAGTAATTACTCTTTCAAAAAAGTAATTTTCCATCTTTCAGATACAATCAGTTACATAGTCCTAATTTCCAGAAGTATCAAAGAACATTTATCTGAACTATGGATTATGTAGCTGATAAAGTACAGCACTTCAGTGCTTCTCTCTTAGACACTGTCACTTTTACAAAAAAGCTTGCAGAGTTCTCTTATCAAAATACCAAATCCTTTGTGATTGGATATTAACAAAATGCAACCTCAAAGAGATTCTAATAATATCACATTTTAACTAGACATTATTAAATATTTACAAAGCTATAACACTCTGAAGAGATACAATTACAATGGCAAACGACAGGCATCATTAGACATTCCACCTGTAACACAGAAAACAATTGAGAAGTCAAAAATAGAAGGGAGGTTGTTCTGTCATACCACTGACTGGATGCAAGAACCTTTGAGTTTTATTCCTAACTTTCACCATTGACTTCTTTTGATTGTGCAGCACCACACTGTATGAACTTCGCTTTTATAGACCTCATTATCTGCTTGTTTATAAGTGGAAAATAATCGTTCCTTTTCTCAAGGGTGCTGACAGTCTTGCTAATTGCAGTTCATTTTGAGATCATCAAAAGAAGAATCACATACAAGTGGAAAGCATAATGGTTATTTTATAAAAGCATGTATTAATCATCAAGATTTGGTAACTTACTTAATTCCCAGTCCATCCTTATTTCTGAAGATAAGGGGAACTCTGAGAGCTTCTCTTTGCACATACTCAAAAGTAAAATCTGTTTGAATAATGAATAAAACAAGAAATCCAAAATCAGTTACAATGGCATTAGCACCTCACATCACATTTTTCACAAAATGCTCCCTATTTCCCTTTTCTCACCAAAGAGCTCCAGTGTCACTTAAAGAAAAATAAAGAGAGAATGCGTATTTTAGGTCCAAACCGGAAACCAACTGACAGACAATGCTCTCCCAGCTGCTCTCTATTTTTCCTGTTCACTGATGCACATAAAATAGAATCCAGTCAGAGTTTGTCAATTAAGGTCTGGCTTGAAACACCCAGGCTGTAATGAAATACCAAATTAACAGTTAAAAGATAATCCCAACTAAATGACCGCAAATCAGCCTGCTACTTTGAGGGCAAATGTTTAGTTTCAACTGTATGTTTAATTTTATATATTTAAGCCCTACACNTAAAAAACAGATGAAAAATAGTACAGCAGGGTCACTTCACACCAAAACACCAACAACTACAGTTGAGGTTTTCAGCAAATCCTGTTGCCTCAAACAGAGGAGAAATGCAAACACCTGAGTGAAAACACACCTGTGCACTGGGTGAAAATTTGCATTTTAGTAAATATTTAAAGATTTGCTAGAGACGTCTCCTCTTCGAATCTGAAGGAAGATGAGCTCTAGCTAGCATACATGTCTGATTAACCACAACACAATGCAAGATGACTGCTGTTCAGATAAAAGAGGCAACATCTCTCTGAACAGCATTCTCTCTCCAAGTCAACCTCAGCAAAAGCCAAACAGTCCTCTCAGAAAAACAACTCCTCTTCTGCTAAGAGATCAGAGGTGGCCTTTTCTGCTTCTAGCCACACAAATAACACCTCACCATGATCAGAAATACACAGGAAAGCAATTTTTGAAGTTTCATCATAATAATTTTTCCTCATTCATCTCATTCCTTGCCATTTCAGAGTACCTCCAAGGCACAGTAATCAAACTGTTCAGCTATGCTTTGTGCATCTGCCAGGCACAGACACACAAGCTGACTGCTTAGCAGCAAAAAGAACTGGAAGCACGTATCATTGGTTATTCAAAACATCAGAAGTCTAAAAATCATTATATATTTTATCACCTACTGTATCTCAAAAGTCACCCTATACGTGGATTACCTAATCTAACATATCATGATACACACAGCCTCCTCTGGCCAAGAGTCAGTAGTGCTAGAAAAGACTCAGTAAAGCATCATTTCCTCCAGAACCTCCAACTGGAACGTTAAGGTTCCCAAGTCTTATTAGCAAATAACTTGGATCTAAAGGCAAACCATTCAGTCTAACTCTAGTGATGGAAGACAGCAGGCTATGACACTCAAACAGTAAATGTCAGGATGATGACACTGTTGGTTCTCAGCATTTTGGGTCAGTTAGGCAGGTGTTGATACTATTTTCATCTCGATAGAACACAACACACAGCATTTAGGCATGCACACATTCACAAAGATGTATTGCATGCCAGCTACTTTTGAAAGATACACATTAAGAAGGGGAAATGTAAATAAAATTAAATTGTGTGATCCTGCAGGGTGCCAAAGGGGAAAGTTTGCTCATGCATTTCACTCCTGTCATTTAAAATACACATAAACCACGTTTCCAACCTTCTCTCACTCTACTGACATTTATGCCCAAGTGTGTACAATTCCTCTACAACATGATTGCAAACTAATAAGTCATGCTCATTTAAATAAAAATATTAGCATGCTGAATGTCCTGTAAGATTCCTGATCTATAAATTCTAGTCTTTTAATCCTTCAGAATATTCAGTATTCAATGATTCAGCAGAGAACAGGAACGTAAAAACAATTCACCCAACTAACTGTGAAATGGAGAATTCAACTGATTCCATGCAGGAACCATCCAAAGGTCACGTATCAGATCAAATTTGGGGTTTATTTTTGCCAGCATACCAATTAATCAAAAATATCCTCAAAAGAAAAGAAAAAATTCTCTGATATTTTTACTCTTCTGACAGTGAATTCAAGCTCGAGGAAGAAGCTGCACAAGATATGTGGATGGTTCACAAAAGAGAGAAAGGGAAACAGCACTAGAGAGGAGGAAAGTGATATTAGAATGATACCAGCAGTCGGAAGGAAACTGAGAAGTTATCTGCTGAGCTGCAGAACTCCAACTGAAAATGAAGGCATGCAGCATTCAGTCCTACTTCTTCACTGTCACTGTATGCTCCAAAACTGCTCTTTATTTGACTGCTTTGATAATGCTTGCAAGGAAAGCTACCTGACAACTGTCCTCTTTAAGTTGTAGTCATCTCTATGTGGATTCATGTTGTATATGAGTTTTTTTTCCCCCTCAGCAAAACACAAAAGTACATCTATAACTGTCCTGCCCATACACATGGTGAATAATCTCACAGAAGGGGCAGCCACACAGAAAAAGCCCTGAATTCTTCAAGGTCTTAGGTGGCTTCCAGGAAGGAAGAAGGATAGGAAAGCTGACTGCAGAAGCATCTAAAAACAATAAAAATAAATAATAATATAAATAATAAACTTCCTGCTGATGCAAAAAAATGATTCTGCTCCAGGTAATGGTTACATGTGCATATACAGTGTGAAGGTACACTCAGGTGTCTAGGAACTAGGCTGACCAACAGCACCATGAGTGAATGTAGAACAAATGGCACTTACATGAAGGACACTGAGAAAATACACAAGAAAATTCTTCATCAGGAAAGACAACACTATAGTCACATACCACCTGATCTCGGTGTACCTGCTTCTGCAGGGGGGTTGGACTAGATGATCTCTAAAGGTCCCTTCCAACCCTACCAGTCTATGATTCTATAAGCCTAGATTGAGGAGGTTCCTTCTGCAGGGGAAGCGTAATTCGGCTATGAACAAGGAAGATTTGGCTTCTCAGGTTTCCATATGAATTTTATATAGAAGGTTTTAGACTCCAGGAATATCAAACCCCATGCTTTTTTATCCCTTTTTCTGCACAAACTGCAGATCAATGCTTTCTACCTGACTACACTTTCTCTTAAATAATAAAACAGACAATTGAGGTTATTTTTCTCCAAATAGAACTGTTTAGAAACTCTAAGAAGTGACCAGCCTTTCTCACTTGGGAGCTAGGTTTTGTATCTGTCTTCTAACACTTCACAGAATATGTGCATGTTTTCATCAGAAAATTAGGATACAATCTAGGAAAGGCTTTGCACCAACAAATAAAAAGATGGAATCTTGGTGTTTGCATTATTATTTTAAAAAGAAACTAGACTGAACCTACAAGACTAAGTAGAGATATAAGATCTCTCAGTATAACATAATGGTACAACAGAATAAACACAAATGTAAATACTACTAAGTAGCTATTAAGTGCTTCCTGTTCAGAGTTCAATATATAAAACTATTTTACTACATCATAAGAAGCATCACAGCAGCTCCTATCCGTTCTTTTAGTAAGAAGACATATGCTTGTCAAATACTCCAAACACTTCTTTCTCTCCTCAAATTATACTGAGGCAGCTCGATTCTTTATAATTAAGTCATTGGGACTCCTCACTTCCCTAGATAGACTTTGAGATGTTCCAGCTGAAACTGAGCAAAGTAATTACTCTTTCAAAAAAGTAATTTTCCATCTTTCAGATACAATCAGTTACATAGTCCTAATTTCCAGAAGTATCAAAGAACATTTATCTGAACTATGGATTATGTAGCTGATAAAGTACAGCACTTCAGTGCTTCTCTCTTAGACACTGTCACTTTTACAAAAAAGCTTGCAGAGTTCTCTTATCAAAATACCAAATCCTTTGTGATTGGATATTAACAAAATGCAACCTCAAAGAGATTCTAATAATATCACATTTTAACTAGACATTATTAAATATTTACAAAGCTATAACACTCTGAAGAGATACAATTACAATGGCAAACGACAGGCATCATTAGACATTCCACCTGTAACACAGAAAACAATTGAGAAGTCAAAAATAGAAGGGAGGTTGTTCTGTCATACCACTGACTGGATGCAAGAACCTTTGAGTTTTATTCCTAACTTTCACCATTGACTTCTTTTGATTGTGCAGCACCACACTGTATGAACTTCGCTTTTATAGACCTCATTATCTGCTTGTTTATAAGTGGAAAATAATCGTTCCTTTTCTCAAGGGTGCTGACAGTCTTGCTAATTGCAGTTCATTTTGAGATCATCAAAAGAAGAATCACATACAAGTGGAAAGCATAATGGTTATTTTATAAAAGCATGTATTAATCATCAAGATTTGGTAACTTACTTAATTCCCAGTCCATCCTTATTTCTGAAGATAAGGGGAACTCTGAGAGCTTCTCTTTGCACATACTCAAAAGTAAAATCTGTTTGAATAATGAATAAAACAAGAAATCCAAAATCAGTTACAATGGCATTAGCACCTCACATCACATTTTTCACAAAATGCTCCCTATTTCCCTTTTCTCACCAAAGAGCTCCAGTGTCACTTAAAGAAAAATAAAGAGAGAATGCGTATTTTAGGTCCAAACCGGAAACCAACTGACAGACAATGCTCTCCCAGCTGCTCTCTATTTTTCCTGTTCACTGATGCACATAAAATAGAATCCAGTCAGAGTTTGTCAATTAAGGTCTGGCTTGAAACACCCAGGCTGTAATGAAATACCAAATTAACAGTTAAAAGATAATCCCAACTAAATGACCGCAAATCAGCCTGCTACTTTGAGGGCAAATGTTTAGTTTCAACTGTATGTTTAATTTTATATATTTAAGCCCTACACTTGTACTTAGGAAAAAAAAAAAAACCTGTTTTCTTGTGAGCATTCTCTGAGTACAGCAGAAAACTTGATTCTGTGAGCACAGACTTTGCCTTTTGTGTGAGGATTACTATTACTTTTAGCAGAGTAATTTGTTTAATGATTGATTTAATCAGAAGCGTAACTGCAGCAGCTGATAGTCAGAAATCTCACACAGGTCCTGGCACTCAGGGAGATGAGGAAAAACGAACAGTTTTTGTGGGGGAGTCCCAGTGTAACACAAACAAACTGAAAATTAAACCTAAGTTTGTTATGTTAACACTGATCACTATCACCTTATTGCTTCACCGGGAGGATTACTGAGAAACTGGCCCTTCCTGGGGATTTCTTTAGGCAATGGCCTCATACAATAGCCTTGATTTGAGGATTAGGGAGGAAGTTACAAGGCAGCGATTTGGGTGAGCCATGACTACAAAACACCAGTCTCCTTTTGGAGCCTTCACACACTGAGAGAGGAGGAATTCCTGCACTTCTGTGGAATACCACTTCTGTGCTCCTGCTAGTCCCCCTTTCTCAGAGGAAAAAAAAAAAGAGTTTTATATAGCATCCATATGTACCTTAAAATGGAAACCATTGCCTCACTCTTCAGCACTACGAAACACACTACAGGCTGGCAAATACACTACACACTTGATGTATCGTATCCATGCAGCCAGCAATAAATATGCTTCCTAGGAAAGCAGGACAACCTCAGAGTTTGCATCAGTGATGTATCTCTGCTAGGATAACCCACACTGACATGACATGGGGAAACAGAGGCAAAGCTCCCGTGTCTGCTGATGTGTTTCCCGTTATTCTGACAGGTTTTTTTTTTCTTTGCCATATCCAATTAGCAATTATGACAAGTAGGGATATAATATTCCTACTTTGAGTTACCAAATCAGAGCACTGTAATTATCCATTTATAAAAAACATTAAAATTGCAGAAACTTTATTGCTACTAGTCTCAAAATAAGTGTAATGAATACACCAATTAACTAAGGTTACCACATAAATATTTCTGTCCTAGAGAACCCATCATTTCTCACAGCCATTCCCGTTAAAACTGTTGGCTTGAGGTAAGCAAATAAAGAAACCACAGGTTATTTTTTAAGGAGGCTCATCCAAGACAAGTCAACAAACATCAAGAATACTGTTGGTGGGAGAAGCAGACTAGAGAACAAGTAACTACGACAAAGTGCATTCAAGCCAAAAATCCCACCACTGCCTCCCAGCACCTTGAAGAAACCCTCCAACCTGCATTCCTAACAAATGATTATGATACAAAAATCCAAGAAGAGTGATCATTAAAAATAAGGGCATGAGAAACCAAACTAAGTAAATACATCACTTAATCAAGTCCATGTGTTCATATAAATGGGCTTTTTTATTCTTACTAACCACTGTCATTCTTTTGCCTAAATTCAACTCTTGCATTTAGAGCACAAACATGCCAATAGCAAAAATAAAACCAGAGCAAATAGGAAAGCAGATTTTTTTTTCTTCCTAATGCCACAACAAAGCCTTTAAATCCCTTGTAGGGTCGAACAAAGCAGACACAGACCACAACAAAATCACAAAAGACACTCATTTATTTTCAAGTTCCCTAGAAAGGAGAAAGCTACCCAAAGATTTTAGAGCTGCTGAGCTAGGGAAGCTGGGGGTTGTACTATAGTTTGCAGGTAGCAATGGCAACCACTGGAATATCTGGAAGATGAAGGTAGAATGCAATAATTTTCTGGAAAATTAATTAACATTTTCCAGCTCAAAAAAAAAAAAGAAATAGGTGTTTGTGTTTTGTTTGGAGGAGGAGGGGTCAGGGTTGAGCTTATCTCCTAAACAAATACCTTCCTAAAGAAGATAGGTATTTAATTTCTCCACCACATTAACTTTTCTAAAAGGAGCCTAAAACGCTGATGCAAAACTAAGCCGGGGAGAGAAAAGGAAATTTTCTAAACTAGATTAGTGGCTCCAGAGTTATAGCCATTTCAGGAGGAGTTCAGCCAAAACTACTCTTTCCTCAAGTCAGCTTAGACAGGGACTCCTCCTAAGGCCGAGCTTTATCGACACTCAGCTAGGAATTTGGATCTGTTTCAGCGGTGCCACTGTAAATAAAGGTGACTTGCAGTCCCCTTCCCCGGCCTGTCTGCTTCCCAGGCAAACCTCTCCTCTTTTCCTTCCTGCCAGGCAACCTTGCCACAGAGCTGGGCTCTGCCTTTGCTTACTGCGCCGTCACTGAAGTCACTTAAGCAAACCAAGTACCTTTGGGGAGGGGAGTGCTGTAATTTAATATAGGATAGAAACACAAAGAAGTTATTGACTTTAAAGTCTCTGATCGTGGGCTCATCAGCTGCATCCTTTTTCTAAAAAGGGGTCCTGCAGTCAACAGTGGGCGGAGGGAGGGGGGCAGGAATCACCTCCGGCTCAGTGGGGGCTGGGCTTTCTGCCTCTCCTTTGGCAAGACCTAATTCCTGACCAGCTCGGTGCTGCGCTGGGGTCACGGTGGCGGAGCACGGGGCACAGGGAGCGCAAGGCGCTGCTATATATCACCACGCTGCCTCCCGAGCACTGTGTCAGGGCAAAAGCCTCTCTTGGGGTGCGGGGATGGGTAGGGGATGGGTAGGGGATGGAGCAGCCGCCCCCTCCTGTCGTGTCCCCCCCCTTTCCGCCTCCCTTGCTGCTGGCCCCGGCGTCGTCACCGGATCCCGGGGCAGGGGGGCGCGAAATACGAACCCGGGCGCGGAGCTACACGTGGAGTCAGCGGTGGCAGAGCAAGCCCAGGCCGGGCTGTTCCCCCCCACCCTACACCGGGCAGCCTCCCCCCTCCTTCCCCAGGCCTTTACCTTTCCCGTCCATGGCATGCACGAAATCCCCGTGATACATTTTACTCTTTAATTTCTCTTCCAAATTGAAACTCCTGATGCTGACAATTTCCTCCACGTCCGAGAGATCTTCGTTCTCATCGTAGCGCCTTCTGCCAATGGATCGCTAGAAAACAAACAAAACAACCCACGTTGTCCGGGAGGGAAATAACAAAGTCGGGTTTAGCGGGGAGGAAAAGCGCAAGGACCGTTCGCTAAAACGGGTTCTGAGCGAAATAATGAAGATGTCAAGACACAAACGGAATAAAACCTGAACCCAAACAAGCTGCAGCACCGCTGCAAGGCACAACCTTCGGCATCCCGCGGCACCAGACGCGGGTAACAGGTGTCTGGCTGCGGGCACCGCGGCTCGGGCTGCTGCGCGGAGCCGGCGCTGGGAGGCGAGCGCAGACGGGCGTAACTGTCCCCCCAAATTCACCAGCTACAGCACCGCTGTGCTTTGCAATCCCGTAAATCCCGTGGACCGGTGGCCCAGTGCTCGTTAACAACCGAATCGTTTTTTATTACTATGATTTTTGCAGGTGAACGCAAGATAATTCCCCGAGGAAGGGAAGGGGTGCGAATCTCTTAATTCGATGCCCAGCATCCAGGTTGGGGTATTTACATAATCCCCCTGTTTCCATAGTCACACCAGAAGCCGCAATTTAAAAAAAAAAAAAAACCAAACACATCGCTTTATATAACGCGGGGAGGGATGCGCAGCCCCTACCCCGCATCCCCCCTGCTCCGCCGCCACGGGAGCCCGAGCGCTTCCTCAGCGCCGAACGCGAGGAAGGGGTCCGCGGGCGAGGGGCAAGGAAGGAGTTAAATACAAGAGGGAAGGGGGGGGTTAGGCCCAGCGGAGGCCGGTACCGCTCGCCCGGGGACTTGCGGCGGGTGCGCAGCCGGGGCTGGAGGCGGCGGGGCCCCGCGGCACGGCCCTACCGGCCACAAAGGTGGGTTCTCCCGGCGGAGCGGGTGGTGGGGAGGGAACGGGAGGGGGAACCCCCCCATGCACCAGTTTGCCCCGTACCCGGCATTGCTCGGCCCTGCACACCCGCCCCTGCCCACCCGCGCGGAGCATCCGCGCAAAACCCTGACCCACGGGGGGATATAAAAAAACCATTCTCGTCCCACCCTCTCCTTCCCGTCGGTTTAAATTCCACCCCCTTCCCCTCTGCCTCAGCCGCTTCTCTTGCAAACTAAGTCGCTCTGCTGCCTCCGGTTTACATGCACTTCTCCCTTTGCAAACAATTAAGCAAAATCAATTAAAAGGCACAAATAGGAAATCGGCAGAAGCCAGCTACACACCAATCTTCTTCCAGAGTCTGTCTCTGCCTCCATTTTTTTGGAGAGTTTCATCACTTAATTGTCAACAGTTCCTCTCCTGCATATTTTTTTTTTTTTGGCCCAAATGGGGAGGAGGAAAAACAAAAGCCATCCAGGTCTCTC
>WBNH01000057.1:0-29395 GCA_013401255.1 Urocolius indicus | reverse complement strand
TAGGGCTAAACCACCACACTTATTAGTCATAGATAAACATTAATGTTCTCTTTTCTCCTCTGCATAATTTACGTAATAATTTAGTTTAATATTTTGGAAACACAAATCTTCTGCCACTTATCTCCTAGCACTTCTTGTGAGTAAACTTTCTTATAAGTTTGGGTCCTTATAGAAGGTGGCATGTCATAAATAGGTTAATATTTCACAGTTATGTGTGACATTAAAAAAAATCAAATCAAAATTCAGAAAAAGGTCTTGGTTCAGAATTAGCATTGTTTTTCCAATCTTATTTCTCATTAAGTATTGAAATATATTTAGTACTTACATCTAAAGGTTTTTGTACGTAATTGTCAGTTAATAGAGTTTCTGTTAGAAACTAGAAAAATTTTAAGAACCCGTTAAAGAAAAGGTAGATATATACCTTTTAAGGTATGAATTTCTGTTCAAGAGTATGCACTAGATCATTTCAATCCTCATTTGTGCTAACTTTTGCCAACTAGGGAGTGTAAACTGGTATGCTAGAAATGTGATTTTTGATGCAAAATGTTTACTTGTCAAATTTTCAATCTCAATGCTGCAATGCATGTGATGTAGGTATTATTTACAATTAAAAAGAACAACTCACAAGTTAAGAACATGTTCTTTTCATGACATTCTATTCAATTATTTTATTTGTAAGAATTCATTGGATGTGGTAATGTGCAATCCTAGTTGCAATAACAAGATTAGAAGAATCACAAATTTTAACATTGTCTTAAAAGAAGCAAACTTATTTTCTTTAATGGATTGTAAAAATAACTTCAACAAAACTTGAACATAGACACAGATGTGTGGAGTAATTCCAGGAGAGAATACAGGAATCTGTTTCTCTGGGAAAGCTCATCTTAGATAACCCTTAAACCTACATCCCTCAGATCAGCTTGCCATGCTTGGTCAGACTGAACAAAGAGGTTATTTTGAACCAGAATTAAGGTACATATAGGACTTCCAGATCTTAATCCTTCCTGTAGCACATTCACAGTACTTCATGGAAATCTTCAGCATAGAAATGTTTTTTGTTTTGGCATCATTTATTGTTCTGTTGCCCTTACTAAAATCTAAATTGCTAAATCTAAATAATAGAATCTAAATAACAGAAATGATTCTTAGAAATATTCTGGTGGAGGATTCAGAAGTCACATTGCCTATGATAGGTTCCAGGGAAGTTAGAGCATCCTGGTGGAGTTGCAGAGAGGTGTCCAGACATGTGGGAAGTCCCTGGAATGCTTAATTTCTTTTCAACCTATGAAGCCAGGCCACTTGTTCGTGGAAACAAGTGGATGAGTCCAAGACTCATCTGAGTGTGGAATCAGGACAGGGATATGACATGCCTGTAGATCAAAATGGTGGAAACCTTTTCCACATCTCACAGTATGGACAGAAAAATAGTCCTTAACTAAAACTAATACACACAGCTTTAATCCTGAAGGTCAAACCTAAACAGTGATGTAGAAATAGACCTTCAGATTTTTTTTATTATTATTTTCAACTGAGTATACCCCAGTTCTCAAGACGATTCAGCTAGAAGAGATTTACTGAAATTTATTTTGTTTTGTGCTCTAGAGCCTCTGGTCAGCGAGGGACCAGAATCAGGTGCAGGCATACCTACATAAGCTGTAAAGAAAAAATGTCCCAGTTTCTTTATCCTCACCGTACTCTTGTGTTCCAGACGAGTTTTGATTCTGCATGGTTGGATTTGCCTCTACAAATAAAGCAGAATGTCAGTTGGAGAGTTCATTTGACTTCTATTCTAATTTTGGTCTTCTTCATTTTTACAGTAAGGGATTTTTTTTTTTCTAATCTGTGTTCTTGGCTTTACATGGGTTTGTAATCTGCTGGTCACTCAAAAGAAAGCTGTACAGCAGTGTTTAGTGACAATCTGCCAGCTGAGTAATTTTATGTCATTCTCCCAGTAATGAGTTATCTCTAACCTTAACAAAAGTGTTGCATTTGATATAATTCTAGTTTCCACTCAATATGTCACAATATGCCAGCAGAAAAATATTACTCTAAGGATTAAACATAATAAAACATTTATGAACCTTTTCAAGAAAAGAAGAAACACAAAAAAAAAGCAAATAAAAATGATAGTTGAGTGACTTCCGCAGAGCAAACTGTAATGTTGTCTTTTAAAACTTAAACATGAAAGTCTACAAAATTTTCCAAGTGGCTGAGTAAGTTCATGGATGTCTGATCTGCAATGAATGTGCTTCTATTGTACAGAAAATAGCTAGTTACTTTGAAGTGAGGTCTATTCCTTACTTCATTATGAGAAGGATTTAGTTTAGTGAGAATGATACTTCCAAAAAAGTAATATAAGATTTAGGGAGAGCTAAATCACGCTTTCTAGAAAAAGCACTATGATATACCTTATAAAGATTTTAAACTCCATTCTCCCTATCTAAGCACATAAATAGTTGAAGGATCAAATCTATGAGATTTATCTCAGGTATTTTATTTATCATTGCAGAATATGAAAAATTTGAGTGTAAAATAATACATACTTTTACAGATGGGTAAACATATGTAAGTTGGTTTTGTACACCTGGTACATAAAAGGAAAGTAGTTCAATGAAATATATTACATTGTTCATTGTCTTACTTGCACTTAGGCTTCTGTAAGCACATGGTAATACTAGTGACTAGGCAACATTAAAAATAAGTAATGCAAAAAAGACAAATATATTATAAAGATGTTCAAAATGTGGACACAGTTATAGCTTAATTTGTGGAAATACAGTTGGGCAATATAACTAATCCACATTAGCATCCAGCTGTCAGTGATGAAAATGCCTGAATAATCATTCCCTGGGCTCAAATTCATAATGTTAAAATAATTAATACAAAAAGCTTCAAAACAAACATAGCTTTGCCACACTTGTTAGCAGGAGGCCTTTGTGTGTATTCTCAGGAGGTTTATTTGAATAGTATTAGTGTATCCATATCCATGATGGCTCTTACTGAGATAAAAAATATCTCTATCTCTCCGTGTAAGCACTTACAAAGAAAGAACTCAGATGTTATTTTTAAATGTGTTTAAAATATGTAAAGTTAAGATCTCAGATGGTTAAGGCCCATTCAAATGGCAGTCCATCTAGTGCTCGAACTGTAAACTTTGCAATGAGAATTAACATTTCTTCAAGGTTTTACATAGCCATGTTCTTGTGGCTGAATACTGTACTCCTGAGAAGTGTTTGCATAGGGGAAATGTAGATGATAGACTTTGAGAACAATTTAGAGAACTATTTAATACAACCTGAAATGTTCCTTGTAATTTTGGTTCGTAACATAGAATCAGATAATGGTTGAGGTTGGAAGGGACCTCTAGAGATCCATCCAGTCCAACTCTCCTGCTAAAACAGGTACACCTTGTTCAGGTCATACAGGAACGTGTCCGGGTGGGTTTTGAAAGCTTCCAGGACAGCCTCTCTAGGCAATCTGTGCCAGGGCAACCTCACCCTCATAGGAAAGTTTTTTTATGTTTAAGTGGAACTTTTTGTTTTCCATTTAATATCTGTTACTCCTAGTCTTGTCTGTAGACACTACAGAAAAAAAAAAACTTGCTCCATCCTTATGGCATCTACCTTTTAGATAATTAGAAGTGTTAATGAGGTCTCAACTTAGACTTCTCTTTTCCAGGCTAAACAGCCCCAGTTCCTGCAGCCTTTACACATAAGGAAGATGCTCCAGTCCCCTGATCATCTTGGTGGCCCTGCACTGGACTGTCTCCAGAAGTTCCCTGTATTTCTTGAACTGGGGAGCCCAAAACTGGACACAGTACTCCAGATGAGGTATCACTAGGGCAGAGTAGAGAGGGACATGATTAAGGCTTGTAGAAGGACAAGATGACAAAACCAAATGTTACAAAATACTATGTAATTATATAATTTTTGAAACTCTATGTCATGCTATATAAAATCATGTAGTAGAATTACTGAAGAATATATGCCCTAAAGTAAGTATAGAAGACAATGAAAGCCAATTTTTGTATTAATAAGTCTGGCATTACTATATAGTTTACAAACATCATTAAACAGTTTTAACTGTGGTATTTTATTTTGAGATCCGTATTTGCTTTTAAACTGTGATAATAAATATTTTTAAATCTTTAAAAACACAATCTTCATTGTTCTTAATTATCTAGCATAATGGCTTTCAATAAGGAAGAGTTTTATTATGAAGGGATATATAGGTGTAATTCATTATTCATGTGAATAGGTGGAAATGATCTCAGAATTACTAGGAACTTATTTTGCTCAGTTTTATTGTGGCTGTCAAATGGTTACGTAACCCATTAAAGCTGCCACAGTTACACTATGACCTCCTTCCTGCTTTCAACCTGAATTTCTATTTTGCAAATGTTAACATTATTTTTTCTCCTTTTTAGTGTGTCAAAGCTATCATGCCTGTCAGGAGGAATTGGTAAAATTTGATTGTCAGTGACATATTGCATATGGCCTTAGGCTACAACATCAAAGTACTGCAGAAACATGTCTGGTAGAAGAATCTTGAAAAGACAATGCAGATATTTGCTTACATTGATTAGATGACTGTAAATAAACAGAAATGGTGAATTACACAGTCAATACATTTCCACAAGAATAGGATAGAATACTGAGTTCAGAAAGATTTGTGGGTTCGAGTGTTTTTGGGTTTTTTTTCTTCATTTCTTTGTTTCTTTTAATGAATAGAAGAACACTCAGAAGTGAGAATTACAGAAGTAGAGCTAAATGTTGCAGTCTTAATTCAAGGGACATCTTCAAGATTAGTAGTATGGAATGCTGACAACTCTTACTCATGTTTTCAAAGTTTGTGCAGTGAGCAATGCAATAGAATCTTTAAGTGCAGGATATTTAGGGCACTGAAGTTTTTACAGTATGATGAGTTATATGAAGGTGTTTTTTCTATAATAGCCTTCAGTGGAGTTGCAGACTGGAACATAATAGCTTTGTGCTAGAAAAAGGTATAAAATAGAACAGTTCTCTAAAAGAGTATTGTACTTGCCATGTCAGCTAATTTGTCACTATTAGCTCCCTTTATTGATGGTGAGGATAGAGTTTCTTTCCTTGTGGTTTAAGTGTTTGAAAAAATGAGATTTCTAGATAATCCGCCAGATCATCATGGAACAAAAGGCATATGTGGTAGTTGATGTCTTTATCATCTCAAACTGCTAAACTCAAATTTTATATCTTTTTATTTTATTTGTGAAGGCAGATGATTTTACTGAAAAATGCATCCAATTACCAATGTAGGTAGGCAGGTGAGATCACAGACACAAAATCCTGCTGAAGCTGGGAGCTCAAAATGGAGGTGCAAGAAAAGGGTGCTGTCTTGTTTCCAGTTGACCACTGTACATAAAATGTGAAAATAGCAGAACTAGGCTTTCAGGTGAGGACTTTCCAGTCTGTGACTTTGTGCCAATGGAAATTTGCTTTGTTATCTTTCTTTCTTCAATAGTTTTCTGTATATTTGTAACTGAATGTTCATTCTTTGTTCAACAATGATATATGACTGAATGATAACATTTCTCTTTCTCTTTCCTGTGACTGTCTACAATGCTTCATCTGGGATATAGTGGCTGGACTGAGAGGTCCAGTCTCTTGGCCAGGTAAGGGCAGCCCTTTCAATGAAAACTGTTGCTCCTTCATTTACAGCACTCCCATGCTATCTGCATATGCAGCAGCAAATTCCTCTTTCCTGGGAAAGCGTCAGCTCTCATGGAAGCAGCTGTATCTTTTCAAGCACCCTGCAGACCAGCTGCCTCTTTCTATTTTTCCCTCAGCAGATCTTTGCTTGACAGGTTGCTGAGTAGGAAGGTGAGGTAGCAAACTGGAGCAGGCCCAGGCATGGCTGCTGTTACTGCCCACGTCAGATTCCCTCTGGGTGCTGTAGGTGACAAATGAAGTGGTGGCAACTCCAGCTGTCTCCCCTCTTATCCTTCTGCCAGTCACATCAGATGTTTAAAAAGATATGTTTCTATCTTGCTTTTACCCCCCCCCCCTTTCTCTTTAAAACTGATCCCATGGGTAAAGTTTAGCACATACTTTCAGACAAAAATATTTCCTGTGACAATAGCTAAGTCTGTGGTATAGAGTCCAGAATAAGGTGTTATTGTTCATTTAATAGGCACAATAAAATTAAAAGTAATTTAGGCCCAGATCTACAAAGGTATGTAAATACCTAATACCTGCTTAATTCACTTGAAGTTAGGTACTTAAGTGCCTTTTGGCATCTGGATCCTAGTATTTGCTTTCCTCTCAGTATGTGTGATTTTCTATAATTGCGTTACAGGGAAAATGGAGTTTTAAGATCTTTAGACATCAGAATAAGACATTTTGTGGTTGGCTTTGAATGTTGATATGCTATACCAGTGCAAGGACTCTTATTCATATGATTAGAAATTCAGAGGTTTATTTAATATCTTCATAGTCTGAATATATACAATATAATCACAGACATAGCAAACTAAATAAGAACCTTAACTGCCAATTTACTGGTAAGGCTTTATTACCATAAAACTGATTAATGTTTACATTTCATGTGAAGTTTTGGTTCTTGTTATTAAATTGGCTGTGGATGGTTTAACGTTCTGATTAGCTCAACATTAAACTATATTATTGTAGAAATGTTAGTCTTGCCTGAGAAATCTTAAAGGGAAACACTTATATGATGTGATATGTGAGTTTAATAACCAAACAGATCACCACAGAACTGCTGTGATAAGTTAAGCAGAATTACATAAATGTTATAAGAACAGTGTTTTTTTTTATTCAATCAGGTCTTTGCATTTTAGAGACATTCAATTACCCAATTTTAGATTGTTTACTTGTTTCACAAGACACTGATTCTTACTGTTAAATATCTCTTCAGCTTCAATTTTTGATTGATTTTGCTGAATGGTAGCAGAGGAATCTCATGCCTTACACAAAGAATCATGTCATCGTAGGATGGTAGGGGGGTGGATAGGGATCATCTTTAGAGATCATCTAGTCCAACCCCCCTGCAGAAGCAGATTCAACTATATCAGGTCGCATAGGAACATGTCCAGGTGGGTCTTGAAGACCTCCAAGGAAGGAGGCTCCACAACCCCTCTGGGCAGCCTGTTCCATTGATCCGTCACCCTCACAGTGAAATAGGATTTTTCTATGTTTAAATCAACTTNTCTTCTCTAGACTAAACAGCCCCAGTTCCTGCAGCCTTTCTTTATAAGGAAGATGTTCCCATCCCCTGATCATCTTGGTGGCCCTGTGCTGGACTCTCTCTAGCAGTTCCCTGTCTCTCTTGAGCTGATGAGCCCAAAACTGGACAAAGTTGTCCAGATGAAGCCTCACCATGGCAGAGTAGAGGGGGAGCAGAACCTCCCTCAACCTGCTGGCTTCATTCTTCTTGATGCATCCTAAAATGCCATTGGCCTTCTTCGCCATGAGGGCACATTGCTGGCTCATATTTAGCTTGTTGCCAACCAGTACTCCTAGGTCTCTGCAGAGCTGCTTTCCAGCTGGTCAATCCCCAGCCTGTAGTGGTGCATGGGGTTGTTCCTCCCCATGTGCAGGATTCTATCCTTGTCGAACCTCGTGAAGTTCCTCTGTGCTGAACTCTCTAGCTGGTCGAGATCCCACTGAATGGCAGCACAGTCTCTGGTGAATCAGTCAGTCGTCCCAGTTTGGTGTCATCAGCAAACTTGCTGAGGGTACATTCCACCCCTTCATCCAGGTCGTTGACCACATCAGTGAGAATTGAATAAATAAACTGATTATATGAGATGCATCACAGAGTCATAGAATCACAGAATGGTAGTGGTTGGAAGGGACCTTTAGAGATCTGGTCCAACCTTCCTGCTAAAGCAGTTCCACCTACATCAGGTCACACTGGAACACATCCAGGTGAGTTTTGAAAACCTCCAGAGAAGGAGACTACACACTCTCCTTGGGCAGCCTGTGCCAGGGCTCCATCATCCTTAGTAAAAACATATTTTTCCTTATATTTAAATGGAACCTTTTGCATTCCAGCTTTTTTCCATTACCCCTTGTCCTGTCATTAGACAAAAAAAAAAGTGATGCCCTAACCACCTGAAATCCACCATTCAGATATTTGTAAATATTAGCGAGATCCTCCTGCAGTTTCCTCTTATCTAAACTAAATAGCCTCGGTTCCCGCAGTGCTTCCTCATAAGGAGGATGCTCCAGTCCCTTGCTGTGTGAGAATTTTCATCCTCCAGTTTCTCTTATTGAAGATTTCACATAGCCCTCAAAAATAGTGAGAGATAAAGTACAGAGATCTTGTTATCAAGCCATCTTCCTCTCACACTCATGCCTCCTGATCAAAATGATTGTGCACACTGATCAGAATAGAGGATAGATTCATCCTGATATTTTTTCCCTTTTTCACTATTTCCTCAAGTTTAGGGACTTCTAAGGCTCAATCAAACTTCGTAGCATAACATTATTTTTAGGCATGTCAGTCATAGGATCGAGACACTTCTGGTTAAATCTGAACTTGTGACTTATTTGTGATTTGTTACTTTGAAGAGTTGTCTAATGCAGGTTTTAGAATTTGCACACAGAAAAATAGAGGTAAGCAAGGACTGTCCCTTTAATCAAAGATGTTGTAGAAAGACTGACACTCAAATAGTAGATCTACCAAGAGTTGGGAAATTTTCTTTGTGTGTGATACATGGCAGCATATAGATTCAATATTCTATTGAACCTTTTGGATTCAACCTCTATCCCATTTTTACTTGCAGTTACAGTAGGCTGAGTGTGATACGCCAGCTCTTCCAGTCTTTTGATTCCATTTATCTATGTGGTAAATACCTGTTTACTCCAGAAAGAAAGAAAAAAATCTCGATTTTCTTTAATTAGTTGGTATTTTTAGTCTAGGATACTGGACTTTTTTATCCAGGACACTGACATGTCAGTCAAGATTGGAAAAGGAGTTTCAGAAGCAAGAAGCTGTTTCACATCCAGGTAATGTGGACAGTGGAAATAACATTTGTCTATTAGATGGGTGATAAACATGTAATTATTTCTATTCAAGTTTAGTTTCAGATGACTTTGGGAGAAAGTCCAAAAATTTGATTAGCATGCATTTCAGTGTGTATTTGGCCCCAAAACAAACATCTAAATTAGTAAACAGTGACTGTGTTTCACAGTAGGCTGTTGTACTTTTAGCAGTTGAAGAAAGATATAAAAATGAAGGCCTTGTTTATTTATTTATTTATTTTTACTCCATTGATTGGACTACTTTAAATTCTTCATGTCCTAATTATTTAATTTGATAGATTAGGTGAATGGATGAGTGTACTGATCTTCATTAAGTCAATTTGGAAAATGTTTAAGTAGGATAATAGGCAGTGTTGGTTTAATTTGCTCAGTTATGCTGGCAAGAGGAGCGTGGTGGCAAGTCAAACCTCAGTAGACAAGACGTATATAAATGTGTTTGAGTTTTCCAGGCCTTTTCTGGAAAAAGAGAGTTCCTTGTCATTTATATAAATATCAAGAAGTTTCAAGGAGATGGAATGCCCTAGTGAGATACGAAAGCCCAGATACAAGTTTGAGATGGCTAGACAGGGCATGATGCAGACAAATAACTAGTCCAAGCAGTGTAGTTACAGGAAAAGGGAACACTCAGATCATATCAACACTACGACAGTACGAACTGCGGACAGCATAACATTGTGTCAAACCAGACTGCAGTCACTGTCTCTTAGGTTCCCCAGCAAGGCTGTTCAGTATGGCTTGTGATGATACTGCTCAGGAATAGTGTTCTTCAGGCTCAACAGTTATTTCAACACAACAGATGGCTTGGCTACTGACTTTTATTGGACCTGGTAGTGGTTTTGTGGCATTGGGACATAGGTATTTAATTGCTTTTTTTTTGTTGTTGGTTTTTTTTTTTTGTCTCTTCAATGCTTTATGGAACTACACTTTGGTGAAGTAGTGTACAGCATGTTTTGCACAGGGTATGTTTTACTGGCTGTGAGTTACAATGTGATGGTGTATGAGGGTGCCCAACAGATTTGTTACAGTAGAAAACCTGATAGACATTTAACACTAGTTTTCAAAGAACCAGATTGAGAAGCACATCAGTGTCCTTGACACTGCTTTTGTTTTCCTCCTCAAATAAGCACATAAAGCATATAAATGTGATTTCTAATAGCATCCTACTAATGCATTAAATAATGTGATTTTTCTCTCTTTCAAAGGAGTAATTATCTAGAACAGTCAGTGTTTTGAGATGTGACTTGTTTACTCATATACAGCTACTATTATTATTATTATTGGAGCTCAGTGGATATATTTGGAGCACAAGGAATGTTTTTCAACTTTCTTTGTTTCCGTATTTGCCAAATATGTAGCCTTATATTAATATCCCTACTGGAAGACAGTCTTAGGGCTCAATAAAATTTATTCTTCATAGCATGGCTTTCCATGTGTTAGGCAGAAAGAAATGAGCTGCAAAGTAATGTTTTGAGTTCAGTAGATGACAATGAAATCTAAACCCTACTTGATAAGGAGTAACCAATGAAGTAAGCTATGTAAAGTGAATTGATTCAGATGAACAAATGCTAGTGTGCTTATAATGCTGAAAAAACCTCACAGGCTTCGAGGATAATACTGATTGAACTGATCTTTACTTCTGGACAGAAAAAAATCCTCTATAATCATGTCATTAAAACCTTTTTTTTGGAAGAAAAAAAACTTCAGACGAGCTGAATTTGGCTTAAAAAGATGATTTATAAAGACTCTTCTAATTACAGCTGTATGACTATTCTGAATTTTTGTTATTTTAAAAATGGAAATCATAGAATCATAGAATGGGAAATGTTTTGATTGTCATGATATTTCAAAATATAAACAAAAGAAAGTATTTTAATTCTTTTTTGAATCAGATGGAAAAAAAAAGCAAATATTTTTAATGTATTATTGCAGATTCATTTGGTGAGAAATTTTTTCACCTATGCTGACTTGAGGAAATTTAGATAACTGACTCAAATGTTATTATTTAATTATGGCTTCATTTTAAATTTTCATGGAAGAATAAAGATATTTATTATTTCCAAATAATTGCACACCTAATGTTTTTCATAGCAAATAGTTTTCTCAAGCAAAAGACTGGGAAGAAACAATTCTAGCTTAATCAGAATTATAATGTTCTAAAACATTAATAAATATTCTCCTATTACCTATTGGGGAAAATATTTAAAGGTAGGATTCTCCTGTCTAGACAATAAATGGACTTAAGCATATTTCCTTGCTGATATAATTGTAGAGAGAATTATTTCAGAAATTGTTTTGTAGGAAGAATGAATTTGTACTGCAGATGAATGATGCGATGTAAGAATATAGCAGTTACAGCAGTAGGCTTGTTTAAGCCAGTTCGTTACACAGCTGTTTCTGGGTTGGTAAAGCCAAATTTGATTTTAAGGTTTAGTTCAAGCTCAAGAGCTGTACTTTATGCACTTCCTGTCAGGTGAAGGCTTGCTTGATTTAGGAAAGAATGCAGAGGAATCTCTGTAGGGAGAATCTTGGCAAGGGTCTCAGACATGTCTCCTATAGGAAGGAAATGAAGGCCTCCATAAATACAGCCTTGCTGTACAGGACTAAGTAGGATTCAATTAAAAATACTTATTTCATAACAAAAAAAAAAAAAAGAGAGTATATATTTGTTAGGTTTTTTTTCTTCACTTCAGAGGTGAAGAAACTGTAAAATTTGGTTCAAAACCAGAGATAACTACAGTCTGAGATCTTTACTTCAGTGTTTCGTGATGCCAGAAGTATTCTTACTTCCTGCTCTTACTCTTTCATGATGCACTACTTTACCTTTTCTGGGAAGGATTGACTCTGATGAGTTCAGTGGAACATGAAATGTAGTCTAACTGGGATGTTCAACCCACAGGGTCAAGAAGAACAATGCAGGATTACTGAGCTGACAACAGTTGCTCATTGCACCATATTTTTCATTTCAGTTTTTGGCAAAGAAATTTTTTTACAAGAGCATCTAATTTACTGACCAGAGTAACTAGGCAAGTGGTGCATTCAGGTGGTCTCTTCTGAAAGAAACAGGAAAGTACATTTATTTTCTTTCTATTGTGATAACTTTTGCGAAGATATCTCAGAGGAATGTTTGGTCTAGCCTATGAGACACTGTAAGATTTTGATCTCTCTTGAATCAGATAATTTGTCCACATTTATTTGCTTATATTTTTCTCTTTAAGCTTGTTCCAGGAATTTACTATTCCAGTGATTCACTTCAAACATTAAGCAATACATATAAACACTTTGATGGCTTCAATACTTTTTAATTAAAATTTAATTATCTGCCATTCTCTTCACTTGTTACAGGCAAAAGTGCACATGTAGAGTTTTTAGGACATATACAAAGTTTGAAAAAAGTGTATGCCTACACAGGCATTAAGAAGCGACAATCCAGAGACTGGAAAGCAAGCTGTAGAAGAAGAAAAATAGTCACTGGTGGCCAGTTTGAGGATGGAAGGAGAAGGCAAAGGCTGAATGGGCAAGAAAGAAAAAAAAAAAACCAAAAAAAAAAACCCACAAAGAACAAATAGTGAATGCTTTAAGGTGAGTACAAACAATTCCAGCACTATATTGTTGTAGAGAGGATAAAATGCTCTCCCGAGAGTGGAACTTAGCTAACTTTGAAATTAACGATTTGAAAACAGTACAAGAAAGCACAGGAAGGAACTAAGAATATGACAAGGATGCAGCTATCCTTACTGTTAGCTTCTTCATTTTTTTTTAAACTTCTTAATTTTTCCAATCTTGTGTAAGAAAAACCACCACATTTGACTAAGGTTAGCATATCTAGGGGTTAAAAACAGAATTACTTATTTGGAAATAAGTATATTGTTTATGTAAAAGGAGATTACTGGGACCTTACTGCCTGGGCAAATGTAACTTTATGACTGTGTAAACTAAGGTAAAGAATAATAAGAGAGAGGAAACAACATGAATGTTAAACTAAACAGTAAACAGCAGAAAATTATGCAGAATAAGTATTGCTATTATTTTTCCTATAGTGTAAATACAGTAATATTCAATAATAGTTTATGAATCTAGTATGTTGATTGGAGGAATGTGGCATGAATATTGTGGTGTATTTATGATCTGTTTTCAGTTTTGAAAATAAGACAAAAGTTAAGTTATTTAGTGACTGGATCGTGGACAAAAGGGTTGACAAGTAATAGTCAAAAGAAAGCCCAACCAGAAATGAGTTACTGCTACCAATCATGTCTGCTATATTCAAGTCTGATAGGAGGGAAAGAAAAAAAATGACTACATTGATTGTTCATTGCAGAAAAGTTGTGAGCCAGCTGTGCAGATCCAAAATTTGCAAATAGAGCTCTTCCAATAATGATCGGGGATTTTTTTTTTCATTTTTTTTTCTTTTCTTTCTATAGTAGGGCTTGGAGGACAACTTTAGAGATCACTTAGTCCAACGTCCCTACTAAAGCATGTTCACCTAGATAAGGTCACACAGGAATGTATCCAGGCAGCTCTTGAAAATCTCCAGAGAAGAAGACTCGGCAACCTCCTTGGGCAGCCTGTACCAGTGCTCTGTCATCCATACTGAAAAGAAATTTTTCCTTAAGTTTCAATGGAACTTTTTGTGTTCCAGCTTTTTTCTGTTGCCCATTGTCCTGTCACTAGATACAATGAGAAATTGATACACCATCCTCTTGACATACACCTTTCAAATACTTGTAAGTATCAATGATGTCCACCCTCTTCTCCAGACTTAACAGTCCCACATTCCACAGTCTTTTCTCATGAGAAAGATGCTCCAGTCCCTTGATCATCTTCTTGGTCGTGTGCTGGACTGTCTAGAATTTCTCCATCCCTCTTGAACTGGGGAGTCTAGAACTGAACATGGTGTTCAAAATGAGTCCTCACCAGGGTAGAGGGGAAGAACCTCCCTCGACCTGCTGGGTTCACTCTTCTTGATGCATCCCAGAATGCCATCAACCTTCTTGTCTATGAAGACACATTGCTGGCTCATACACATTCCTGGGAGCATGACAGCAAGCCAGAGCTGATCACTTTTGTCTCCTAATGCAGTAACTGATTTGAGCACAGCACTGCACAACAAAGCTATAGCACTTGGTGTTCCAATGTAAACCTTTTGGTGCAATTTTTTTGTTCTCTGCTGTGTACTCTATTATGCAGAACAAATATATCTTGAGAGTGGTTTGGCTAGCAAAGACAAGTGATACCTGGGACAGCAAACTGATAGTCCCTACAAATACATCCTCTGTGTAAACAGCTGGAAAGGTGAATAACTATGCAGTCCTACCATAGAACAAAATGCATTTACTGACTAGAAAACTCTGGAGACTGGAAGGAGATTGTTAGCCTTGGAGAATTTTGAATCCTGAAATAGCTTCAAGCCAGCATTAGGGAAGCAAGAATCACAACTAACTTTTGCAGGAAATTTTCTAACCGTGACATGACAGTAAGCTTATTTTTTTTTCTTCTAAATCTGTACCAATTTTTCCTAAAGATTCTTTAGTAAAACCTTTATTGAAATAGCTTCTTTTTGTTTCATTTCATTTACTTCTATTCCTACTTCTAAAATCTAAAGTCTCAGTCTCTGTCTGTGATTCCACAATCATAAAATTATAGAATGTTTTGGGTTGGAAGTGTTGGAATATCATTCAATTCCAATCCCCTGCTGTGGGCTAGGACACTTTCCACTAGATCAGGATGTTTAAAGCCCTGGACAGCCTGACTTTGAACACTGGCAGGGATCAGTCATCCACAACTTCTTTATGCAACCTTTTCATGTGCCTCACTACCCTTCCCTCATCTGGACCCTCAGCCTTTGCTTTCAAACATGTGCCCACTGTCCTGCCTGAAGATCAGGTAGGATGAGTGCCCTTGGACTGTGTAGATGGTTACAGAAAAATGTACAGCCTTTCCAAGCTTGAGGTTGACCTGCTGGAGAGCAGCTCTGAGGAGAGAGACCTGGGAGTTTTGGCTGATGGCAAACTAAACAGACGTCTGCAATGTGCCCTTGAGGCCAAGAAGTCCAATCGCATCCTAGGGTGCATTAAGATGAGTGTGGCCAGCAGGTCAAGGAAGGTTATCCTCCCTTTCTACTCTGCTCTGGTAAGACCACATCTAGGGTACTGTATCCAGTTCTGGGCTCACCAGTGTGAGAGTGATAGAGAAATTCTGGTGAGAGTCCAGTGAAGGTTTACAAAGACCAGAACATCTTTCTTACAAGGGAAGGCTGCAGAACCTGATATTATTTAATCTGGAGAAGACTGAAGGATATCTTATGAACATTTAAATACTGAAAGGATGGATGTCGAGGACAGAGTGAGTCTTCCTTCTATAGCACCCAGTGACAGGACAAGGGGTAAAATGCACAAGCTGGAACACAGGAAGTTCTACTGGAACATGAGAAGAAACTTCTTTCCGTTGAAGATGAGAGCCCTGGCACCCGCTGCCCAGGGAGGGTGTTGAGTCTCCTTCTCTGGAAGTCTTCAAGACCTGCCTGTACATATTCTAGATGAATGTGCTTTAGCAGGGGTCTAGACTAGATGATCTTGTACTGGTTTAGTCCTGGCTGACAATGACCAAATGGCACAGTTACTCCTCCCCATCTTAGCAGAATGGGGAGGAAAGTCAAGAGTAAATTCTAGAATTTTGTGGGTTGAGATAAGGACAATTTAATAGAACAACACAAAGAATAGGCAGTTACAATGACGGCCAAAGGACATAGAAAATTTGTGCTGCCCAGTGTAACTGCTCACCGCCTGCAGCCTGAAACTCAGCCTGACACAGCAGCTGCAGTTCCTGCACTTGCAGCAGCGCCACCACAGCCATCCAACTAACTTTATATCCTGAGCGTGACATCACATGGGATTGAATGGCCTGGCCACACCTCCTTGTGGCCTCCTATCTCTGTCAAAACCAGAACAGATATCTAGAGGTCACTTCCAACCCCTGACATTCTGTGATTCCATGAACAATGTCTGACTGCTGGATTATGTGAACTTCAAACCTCTCCAATAAGACAATGATTTCTTTCTAATCTGTCTTGTGAAGACTGCACTTTCTACAAGGAGAAATCGTACACTGGGATTAATTTTGGATCTCAATAAGAAAGAGTAAACATTTTATGTAAAAAAAGGAAGGTAGGCACTCATACAGCAGCACAGCACACATTACTTAATGCCTAAATACTCAGGCAATTATGGGAACAAGAGAAGGCTAATGAATGAAACTATAATTAAAAGGAAAGTCAGAGATTTGTGGACCAAATTTCAACTATCTAATTTGCAGCTAACCTTTGGCAAAAGTTCAGATTAAGTCAAATGATATAATTTATTTCCAAAAATGATTATTTACTTTAGAATTTCTCTCCAAGTCATACTTAGAAATTGTTGTTTTCCTGTTGATGTTATCATTTACCTAGTGTGCATGCAGACATATTTCCCTGTTTGACCAGATAATTTGATCAGTGAAAGAGAGCTATGACACTTGTCTAAACGAAGCAACTGTCAGCTCATATCACAAACTCCTTCTAAATAAAGAGCTGCAGTGCTTCAAATTTGTTTTTCTTTAATGAACTCAAGCCTTTCCACTGTCATTATTCACTCCTTCTAAAAACACTGGAAAATGCAATACTTTACTCAACTGTGACCTAACATGTCCTAAGGTGCATATTTTATTGATGTAAATAAATGAGATTCTAGTCTACCTAAATACTGATGTTTCGATTTTATAGAAATACTGTTTACTTTAAAAGTTGTCATTAGTGCAACGGTTATTTTCCCTGGAGGAATCTGGAGGACCGCTGCTGGAAGTCTGCTTAGTATAAGCAGAACCACAGGGCAGTTAAACTATTATATTCCAGAGTACAAGGAGGAAATAGTTAAATGTTTGAAATTTTCTATGTGTGTGTTTTTCCTTTCATTAAAAAGATTTTTGAAAGTGCATTAGTTTCATGCTTGCATAAATGTAAAACACAATTGATAAAATTACAGTGTTAAACTCTACTATTACTGGATATGAAATTAAAATGAACCAGACACTGGGAATTTGCTAGTTTTGCAAGCTAAACTAAAATAAAAATGTATATTTCCCAGTGCTCAGAGGTAGAAGAAATATTGCGGGTGCTCTCTTGTGCTTTTGATGTAAGCTATCCCTCTAGTTTTCTTCTTGGGTATCAATCTTTGAAACCAATACGTATGTAAATTCTATTTGTCTTATTTCTGCCTTTAGGTGACACACTGTTTTATTTTTATCAACAGGAATTAATTTTAAAAAGATCATTGACTTAATGAAACATTTTTCAATGTTTGTGCTCATACTTTCCTTTGAAAAACAGATTTACCTTAACTAGGTATTCATCAGTACAAATTAATTGAAAATATTAAATGCCATATCATTAGATGAGAAAAGAAATGAAAAATGTGCTGTTACTGCTCTGGGGAAAAAAAAAAGTAATGTACTGAAGCAATGAGAAGTAAGAATGAAAAACATTTATGACTTGGACATCCAAAGAGCCTAGGCAAGTCCTAGCAATCAGTCCTCCCTGGGGTTATTTGAAGCTAAGCAGGTAGGGTAGGTTTAGACAAAAGTTCCATCGATCATTAAACTATGTATAGTTTATACATTTTTAAGATAAAAATAATACAATGTATCCATCGTATACAAATTTAAAAAAAAAAAGAGACATTTGAGTAGCAATTTTCCCTAAAGTAAAATCCATCTTTGGAAAGAATTGTTAGCAACAATGGACTTCCAGACTAAGGAGATAAAAGGAGATTAATTTCTAAAATTTTTACCCATTTAAAAGTGGAAATTAATTCAGGCAAGCCTTCAGGCCATGGCTGTTTCTCTGCTTTAGTCCTTTTTATATATAAATACACATAGGCGAATAAATAAACACATAGATCATACAGGCTGCATGGCATTAAGGAACAACAACAACAACAATAACAATTAGATCAAAAAAAGTTTCCTCCTCCAAAAAACTCATATTGTAGTAGAAGAGAGTATAATCCTAATGGTTAAGGTCAGAGCTAGCTGGAGACAAAATCCCAGAACTACTAAATTTGTTGGTGCAGAGTTTGTATTTAAATCTTCCATACGGAATTAGCTTTTTCTTTATCACAGATAAAGCAAAATTAATGAGCTCTGCTTTTAAGAACTATTGCTAGACATCTTTATTACAAGATTACAGAGTCCAGTACTCTTTAACAAGATTATTTCAGTCCGTGTATGAAGGATGTAATGTTTAACATAAAATTTACTTAAGATGTTTTATATTATGTCAAATTTTTCTTTTAGCAGAGTGATAACAAAATACACAGAAAAAAACAATATAAATATTAGTTACACTGAGTAAAATACAGTAATTGTCATATACAGTTCAGTTTCAATACCAATGTGATTCACAGAATTGTTAGTGTTGGAAAGTACCTCTGAAGGGCATCCAATTCAAATCCCTGCTTGAGTATAGCCACCTAGAGCCAGTTGTCCTGCACTGTGTCCTGACAGCTTTTGAATATCTCCAAGGATGGAGGTTCTACAGCTTCCCAAGCTGTGCCAGTCCTTACTCACCCGTATAAGTGTTTCCTATGAAAATTCTTCAGTTTCCATTTGTGCCCATTGTCTCTTGACCTATTACTGGATACCACTTAAAAGAATCTATCTTACAGTCTTTAGACTCTTCTCCATGTTGCCATGATCAAAAAAGGTAATTTGGAATGATGTCACAATGACATATGCTATCTCCCTCAGCACTTGCAGGAGCATCTCATCAGGGCTTATGTAAATCCAATTTAATTAAGCATTCCCTGACTGGACCCTTTTCCATTAAGCTTACATCTTCCTTCCTTCAGCTTCATCTTTCATCTCTGGATCCCGAAGTTATATCTTATTAGTAAGGACTGAGGCAAATAAGGCATTCAATACCCCAGTCTGTTCCATGTCTTGTGTAACCAGATTCCTTATCTCATTGAGCAATTGTCCTACTCTTTCCCTAATCTTCCTTTTGTCACCTATGCCCTCATAGAAGCCCTTTTTTTGTTTTTTGACATTGCTGTCCAGATTAAATTCTGTCCTGTCCTTGCATCCAACCTGTGTGTATTTCCTTTTTTTTCTGTTTCAGTTTGGCTAAGAGCTCTTTGTTCATTTGCTCAAGCATCCTGACTTTTTTTGCCTGGCTTTTTATTTTTTAGGATGGACTTCTTCTGAGCTTGGATAATGTGATCCTTTAATATTAACCAGCTTTCTTGCTGCTCCCTTCCCTCCAGGGCCTTATTGCATGGGGTGCTTTCAAGCGGATCTTGGAAAAGGTCAAAGTCTTTTCTCCAGCAGTCCAGAGTTGTGACCTCTCATTTCACTTTTGTCCCTGACCTAAGGATCCACTATCTCACGGTTGCTGCAGCCAATTCTGCCTTTGATTTTCACATCCCTGTGGAGCCCCTCACTGCTGGTGACTAAGACAACCAGCGAAACATCTCTTCTCATTGGCTTCTCTATCATTTGAAGTAGGAATTTATCATCAGTGCACTCTAGGAACCTCCTGGATTTCTTATGTCCTTCCATGTTGCCCCTCCAGCAGATATCAGAGTGGTTGAAGCCTCCAATGACGACTAGGGCTTAAGAATGTCAGGTTGTTCGTATCTCTCTGTATAGGGACTCATCCACATGTTCTTCCTGGTCAGGATGTCCTATAGCAAATAGACACTATAATGTTATCTTTGTCTGTCCTCTCTGTAATCCCAGCCCATAAACTCTCAATTGGCTCATCATCCATCCCCCAGCATAACTCCATGCACTCCAACTGCTCACTCACATAGAGGGCAGCTATCCCTCCTTGTCTTCCTACCTCTTTCTGTGTCCCTCCATTGTAACACTCCAGTCATGGGAGCCATCCTACCATGTCTCCATGATCCAAGAAAGAACTTAGCCATGCAAAGGCATACAGATCTCTAACTTTTAGTGTTTATTCTCCATACTGTTTGCATTAGTGTACAGGCACTCCAGACATTACCAGCCTCTGCTATGTTCACTACACAATAGTAGACATCTCCAGCATCTTAGAAGGAATATGTGAGATAAACTCAGCTTATGCCCATTGCTCTCTTTAAACTGCATTTGTTAGCTATTTAGTTTTCATATTCTATTGTGAGCTAAGCCACATACATCCTTTTCCTCCATGCTGACCTACCTAAGCCAGGGAGACATTCACACTCTTAATGAAATCAGGGAGAAACATTTATACCACCAATGATCTACTCAACAAACATTACTTTTTATCCAAAGCAAAGGCTAACCTCTGGCCCCTTTCGTGTTGAGATGAAGTTAGCCTCTTTGAAAAACTGGTAAGTAGTCAGTGGTCAGTAATACCCCAACTTATTGTCTGATCTTCAGAGACACATCACCTTTTTCCATCTCCACTGAGCCTTCTTCCATTGTTGGGGTTTATTAATCAGTTACACAAGAGGGAAGCAGTTTCTATACATTTGTAATATAGAATCAATCTTTACTGCATTACAGGATTAAAAATTGCCAGAGTACATATTTTAAAAAAAAATATTAAAAACAGATTTTGTTAGAAATTGCCAATAAAGGCTCTGACATGAAAGCTTTACATTTCTAGGTTAGAAGCTGCTTCTCCTCCTTGCAAATTCTTTGTTTCACTAGTATGATTAAAGTACTAAGAATTAGTTACCACAGTAATATAATAAGACAACAGACTCTTCTGATGACTTTTACTAAAATGTGAAATCATTGTTATTGCATAACAGTTGCCAAGCTATAAAACACATAATTTGCAGGTGATACAAGATCCTTTCAGCAATTCAGTACTCTGAAGTTTACAGTACAAGTTTGATGTGTAGTTCAGGTGGAGAGTAATAGATGGAAAATATATATAGATTATAAATATGCTGCTGATTTAATGAAATCATCATCCCCCCAAAAAACACAATCCTTAGAACAAATCAGCTTCTCAAAAAGCAATTCCTGTGTATGTAGGGTTTGATCACATCATTAAGTAGGCAGATAACTAAGCATGTGGCATTAAGGGGCATTCAAATTGCACAAATTAACTAAATCTCCTTAGATTATTTTAATTATTTTAATATTAGGTCAAAAAAGAAGAAGTAGATAATTGGTCCTGTGCTCATTTGCAGCTATGTACCACTATATAGATTGGGATTGCTAACAACTACGATGATGAGTATTGAGAGGAGCTAAGTATGACAAGGTAAACATCTCTCACCTTTCTGTGACTGCCCATCTAAGAGAATTAAGTATAATCTGATCTCTGTAGAGAATTAAGCAAGGAGATTTAAATGTCTCATATATTTGAAGTCATTATCTCTTTTTCCATATTTTTACACCTGACTTCAGTATAATTGTCATCAATTCACCACAGTATAAAAATAGAATCAAGTCTAAATTGATTTGTGTGTTGAAAAAATGATCTTCCTTTAGGAGAGTGAGCACTGCCAGCTTTAACTTCTTTTCTTTTGCCAGAAATATTGTCATGTTTGTCATCCCACTTTGTTTGGTTAACTTTCTGTTTTCACTTGGTCACAAAGATAAGACTGTGAAAAAAAACATATTGATGTTAAGTCTCACTTTTGGCTTTGACACCACCATCTCAAAAAGTGTTTAGTTTTTAGCTCATGCTGTCTATAACAATTGGTTTTTGAATATCTGAAAGATAATTGAAATATATCGAGGTTGGATGCCAAGTCTGCTAAAAGACTCAAAGTTGTGGTTGATTAATTAGTCTGTTCACACAACAGACCTAAAATTCCATTGCAGTTTTCTTCTTATGATGCTGTAAGCAACATAAATGGATATTTAATCCATCCTTATAAATTGTTGAAAGTATTTTGTATTTCTACCTAAACTCTGGCTTTGATATCTCTGCTTTGCAGTATGTTTCTGACTCTATGACAAAATTTAAGATTTTTTCAGATCTTGAGGCACCAAAGCTAATCAGACAGTTTTATTATAATGGTAAAACAAATCTGTACTTTCTTAAACATAGCTAACTCTATTCAGTGTGAAAAGGATTTTTTTTTTTTTTTATGGCTTAGTTAGTTTTGTGTTAGTTCATAACTGGTAAAATATACGTTCTAATCTGGAAAGATATCTACATGTGCTCAGTTTTATGCAACTGCATGACTAATATCACTCAGACTCTTGTGCTTAGAGTAAAATATACGCAAAGACATTGTGAGATTCAGTATAGTCAAAGATGTGAGAATGTAACACTCTTGGCTGCAAAGAAATGGGAGACCTTATAATAATAATTAAGCTGACAAAAAAAAATGTAGCTAGGGGAAGACTAGAATGATTTAATTTTTCAAAAATAACTTATACATTAAACTTACTTCCACTTTAGGAGGAAGTAGAATTAACTAATGCTTATTTCTAACTTCCCTACACTGATGTAGACATGCATGTCTTAAACAATTGTATTGTAAAAATATAAATGACAAAAAGGGCATTGAGAATTATAAATTTTTAAAGTAACTTTGCCTTGTACTGTCTTTCATATAAGAATCATGTTTAATTCTCACCTTTTGACCATTTATGCATTAGTAAAGCAGGATTATATAGTATTACTTTAGTGGCTTTAGGGAATTTTGCCACACTTCCAGCCGTTAGTCCAGGACAGCAAAAGTTCCCCTGGGATTTTAAATCATATGTCACAGTCTGATGTAGATGTCTGAGATACTCGGGTGTCTGGGATGGCACTAACTGCCTCTGTTTAGGCCCTAGAAATGACTTCTGACAAACCCCAACAGATGAAATCTCAGCTGCAGTGTGTGAGTTCAGGATTCACGCTGTATAACTAAAAGACCTGTAACTGATCGTTTTCTACAAGATACCTCAAATATGAAGACAGGTGTCCAATTCTAAACAGAATCAGGAAAAGGATTTGTGAAAAGAGGAAATAGGACAGCAGATGAGATTTTGGACCAGGTAAAAGGAAAGAAGAACAGATGCTGGGGCAGGATAACAATTAATGTTAACATTATTAAGATTATTAATTACTAATATAGTTAGTTATTTATATTGTTAGATATATAATTCAACACAAATGTACCTCTTTCTTCTCAAAATGTTGTAACTAGTATTCATTTTTTGGTTTTTTTTTTCCTAAATTTTCTATCAGAATTTGTCCTAGTTTGCCACATTCCATTTTTTCTATATGTCTGTCATGAAATAGTAGTTCATAATTTATATAACAAATCTAATCTGTAAGAGTTATTTCATGTAGTATGTTAGTATTTAGTGGATCTCAACAGTGTGTTTTGTACACAGTTACTGCCCAGAGGAGTCTGGAGTCTAGCTGGGCTCAGACAAAACAATTTGAAGATCAAAGTAAAGGACCTAATTGCAGCAGAAGCCTGGAGCTCTGGAAGAATTTGCCTGCATCAGTAATTCCACTGGCTGATTTGAAGATAAGACAGGAAAACCTTTACAAAGAGGTGGATGCAGTTTACTCAAAAAAATAAAACCATAAAAAAGAAAAAGCAAGCAGGTTAAAATGTGTTAGTCCTACTGATATTTCACATTTGCAATAAGCACATTGATTCCTGACAATTGTGCTGTGTAACTGTAGACTTGTTGAATTTTTCAACATTACATCACATTTTCTATCATATGTGGAAAAGCACTTTTTTATTCTTCAGTTCTTTGAAATCTCTTCAAAAAGTTTATAGAAATCTTGACCACCTGTAGATAAAGGTGTGATAATGATTAATGTAGTGCTCAGACCATGACCTCTGTACTGCCTATAACATTCTTGCTATGATCATATGATCTGCACATCTGGTTTAAGTAGCTACAGGTTGACTTTGAGTCTTCAAGGCAACAGTTTATCTTCTTTCTTAAAAACAAAACAAAACAAAACAAAACCAAAAAAACCCCCAAACAGTTCATTAATTCTTGACATGGACTATCAGGTTTTCTGCCCTACAAAGAACCAGTAATAACAATCAAAACAGAAACTAAAAGCAAAATATTTTGGGCACAGGCTGTTGCCCAGAGGAAGAAGTAACAGGTAACATTAAAGAAAAAACCTAGCAATATTAACAAATCAAATGCGACCACTTTACTGAAAAATAATGGAAGGATGATTTTGATTTCTTTTTAAAAAAGAGTACAATTGAAAAATAATAATATTTAATAGATTCAATAATAATTAAACAATTAATTGAATTAAATAATATTTAAAAGTTAAAAAATATATTTAATAATTTTTTGTTAATATTATAATCTAATGCAGAGAACTCAAACGTGCTCTTGAATAGTTGCACACTATACTAGTGATATTTTGTTCCGATTTGATACATCCATATTTCCTGTGTAAACTAATGTTATGTAACAGAACTTTAACTTCAAATCCTCCACGTAGAACATTTAAAGGATAGAGACAATTTTAGAGGGAAAACACAGAAGAAAAAGTAGTATACAAATTTCTTCCCATTATGTAAAGGATTTCTGTCGCAAAGATGAATGCGATGAAGGATGGCTTTCCTTTCCTGAGACAAAAGAAATGAAACAAAGAGAAATATTTCTACGCAGAACTTGTGTAATAACAAAAAATAAACAAATAGAGTTTTTTTTACTAGATTAGTAATAGCAATAAATGCAATGTGATGTCTGTGCATGTCTCTTGCTGTTGTTTGTAATATCATACAGATTAGATTACTCTAAACTACAGTTAATACAATAAAAATAGAATCAATGCAACAATTGAACACATAGGACTAGGTGTTATTAATTCTACTTCTACATATAATTTTTGGGCTAGACATGCAAAAGAAATTTAAAAAGCAGAAAAATATTGCAAATTCAATTTTACATTTGGTAATTTGAGTCTTAGTGTAGGGAACTAATTCGCCCAAGATCAGTCTGTAACCCAACAGACAAATGGCAAGGCCAAGTCAGGTCTCTCAAGCCTCCTCTAGGAGTATATGATCACATCTCTTGAATTATTAGGTTGACTGTAAAACCATCCATTGGCAATTAGTGCTTTCTAAGGGCTTATCTGTCATCTGATTCCTCTTTGTAAAAAGATCATTCCAGGTGCCTTGGTAATACTTGTCTAATGCAAATGTATACTCAAGTAGCTCTGCAAGAAGCCTTGTATTCTGACACCATTATTTAATGACTGCATTCTCTGATAACACTTACAGAAAAATAGTTCAAACAAACAAACAAGCTGATTTCCACAAGAAACTGTACCAATAGAAAAGCAGTGAATTTTTTAAAAAATGACTTTTCATAAATCCCTATACAGGTTAAACCTGTCTTCATACAAATTCAATATATAGAAATTAAATGACACTGTACAGCAGAGAGGTTATAATGCAATATTTGTCAAGAAAAAAAAAAAAAGTGCTAAGGTAGAACTGCCATGCAGTTTTATAGGGACTATTAGAAGCACCTGCATGTCAGAAGTGAGCTTCTTTTTACAGAGGCTTGTGGATCATTCTGGATGTATTAATTATTTGTTCTGGGAAATCAGTGCTGTTAAGCGATAGTCCAATAGCTTAACTCATCCTTGTAGGTTTATAAATTTATTTAACAGTGGTTCCAAGTTCTTCACATATTTTGTAAAAAAAAATAATTCAGGGTAAAACTAACAGGGAAACTGTTGTTTAAAGGTAGTAGATCTATACAAAGATTTTATTGGCAACGTGTCTAACAAATAATTTGGATTAAATTCTTTATCCAGTTACCCCACTGCAGTTCTAGTTCTACTGACATCAACCCAATTGACTTATACTAGAATTGATTGTTAGACTGAGGTTCACACCTTGTTAAAATCTGTTTACACTCTTCTTTGTATTACCATGAAATTGCCACTAGAAGTCTGAGACTGTGTAATTTACAAACTGAAATGTCAGAGAAGAGAAGCATAAAAGTTGAAGCAACTAAAATAAGACAGTATGAATATTTGAAGAGAAAAGAGACCTATTTTTAATTTATTTGCACTTCCCTCTAAAAGATTGGTATGTTCCTGACTGATGTAGTCTCCACTATATTGCTGTGTTGATAAGGAGGTCAAAGGGAGTCTGCAATTGATGAAGCCTAAGTGAATGTAATGGTGGTTAATTATGCCCCTTTTCAAAGTCTCTCAGCAGAATTTTGTGGTTTTGCTGTTTTGTCTAATGCACAAGGTATAAAGTGCAGATGTATTTATACTTCCTTTGGAGTGCTGCTTTATGCAGCAAAAAGGATTATTTTTTGCCTCTGTACATACTGCTTACTCACATTTATGATAACCAAGCCACCCATGTTCTCAGTGCTTGCTCATTCCTTGGTTGTCACATGTTCAGTGGCCTGGAAAATCCACTGTCATGTGTTATACGAGAGAAATGTAAGGAGGACCGTAAGTTTTAAAGTAACTGAATATCTGTTTGAAAATTGGAATATTTCAGGAGAATGAGAAATTTTAAATTTTGCAGTTGACTCTCTGTACTACAAGGCCATGAAAAAGCTGCAGAAGAGTAGTGCTGGAGGCCTTTGCTGTTTTTACCTGGAGTGAATAGAACATATACTCTTTGTTTTTAAGGAAATGTCATTTCTGTTATGTGCTGATAGCTACTCTCACACATCTCCAAGGTGACTTTTAATAGAGTTTCTCACAGAGTTAGTATGGAAAAGAGCAGCTTCTTACAACATGCTTAATGATTTGGACAGTATTTTCTCAGCTGACAGGGGGCTACATACCATCTTTTTTAACCTGCAGCCATAAACTGAGGAATCTTCTGTAACAGAACTCATGGCATGTGTGAATTTGCTTAGCAGAAACACTTTTCTCTCTTATTTTTGCACTTGGGATGAAGAGTAAAATGTGAGCTCATAAAACATAGTGCTAGCTCAGATGGAAGCTCTTAGGTCTGATTTAGGTCAGCAATCAGGATTCATCACCTCAGAATCTGCAGTTCAGCAGAGTCTGAACTTTTGATTCAGATATAGATGTAGCCTAGAAAACTTTTAGAAGTTTTTGGGTTACATTGATAAATGTATGATAGCTGAAGACACTAACCTAAGGATGTGGGTTTATTGTTGAGTATAGCACTTTAGAAACAGAAGATAACCTGAAGTGTATGCATTTTGCTTAGCTTTAATACTAAAATGAAAAAGAACTCTAAAATAATATCATGCTCTATGAAATGTATCCCATGTTTTTAATTCATTATTTCTTCCAGTTCAAGAACAGAATTAGGTCTTTCTATTAATGTTATAATATTATGACAAATTTTCACATCAATGTACCAATATAAACTACATTACAGTTGAGGTGAGAGAAGTTCTTAAGTGTGTAAGTGAAGTTGTGGGCATGATAGCTGGGAACAGTTCATTCAGTAATTATGAAAGGGGTGGGAGAATTAAAACAAGCAACACAACTCCAGAATACAGCAATTCATTAGTCTTTCCATCATTAGATTCCAAAATGTTTTACAATAAGGTTACATGGAGAAACTGATGAAGGGCAATAACTACTGCTAACCACCTTTTCTATATTTTAGTCTATTTTTCCCTTTATTAGCTTAGAAGTACTGATTTAAGAGTGGAAAGTGAAGGAAAACCAGAACCAAAAAGCTAGACAAATATCTGAAGAAAAAACAAACGATCAGAAAGGGAAAATTGTTCTTCAGATGCTTGCATTTACTCCTATAAATTGTGCAGCAACGACTTAAATCTGATTTTGCAACTGTATTTAACCATGCAGAAGCAGCATATTTCAGGAAAATAAATAGGAAATAAAATTTTACATAACATAGAAAGAAGGTAAATGTGCATTTTTAAGGATGAAAGTATTAGTGGAGATAGATTAGTCATTTTACACTGGCATCTTTTTCTTCAGGAGAAGATAGCAGCAGCATTCGTTTTTCCTCTCTGAGAAAATCTAAAGTTTTATAGTACATATTCTGAGGTTATTTTTTTTTCTCTTCTGGATAACTCATGCTAGTAATCAGATTTTCTCTCAGTTTCTTTGAGTTGACTTTTGCCTGCTCTCTATCAAGCAGTTACAGCTTACTTACTTGGTACCTGTCATCCTGCAGAATAAAATAAAATTTAAAAACCCTAAAAAAAACCCAAATATCAAGACTTTCGTATATAATAAAAAGATATTTAAGACTTTGAATAATATTTTGAAGAAATAATCTTCTTTAATTTGGTAACTGATGCTATATGAATTGTCAATATCTGCTAAGAATGCAAACAAAATTGAATTTTGCTGCTGAAAGTTGCAATATGGGAGATCTACGGTTGGAGGGATTCCTGGGATTGTTTTGGGTTCTGTTGAATTGTGGATAGAAGTAAACTGCTTTATGTTAGCATACTCCCCAAAATACCAATAGCCCAAGGTCTTTTATTTGGTGGTTCAGGACTTTGCAGAGCTGTTATACAAGTGAAAAAAAAAAAAAAAAGACAAAAAAAAAAAAGACAGACAGACCGTGGTTGTCTTGGTGTTTTTAAGGATCTGCTTCTTCAATAATTTCCTACTGTGACTGCTGTCACATTGGACCTGATTGATCATCCAGGTGTCTGTGGATAATAAAGAAAAGAAATGTAATAGGAAAATTTGCAATGTATCTGGATTCCCTCTAAAGGCAGCCTGATTTGAGTCTATTTCATGCATTAAAAATGCTTATTGCATCTTCAGTAAACAGCCTTAATGTCTGGGGCATGTCACAAGAGTTGTTGAAGAAACCAGTGTTAGTAGTTTATTAGATCTGCTAAATACAGGCTGCTTTAAGCTCAATTGTTGTTCACGTAATACTTTTAGAATCATTCTGTCTAAAGCAATTTGTGAGTTTTCTGCACTAGTCTTTCTTTTCAGTGTAATTGAAAGCTTTGATAATTTTCAAATTGACTGTGAAAAACACAGCCTGAGAACAGGAAAATACCTTGTGGCTTGTATGTCCAAGCAAACTTTCCATGTTTCAAATACTTGAAATGAATGGCAAATGAGCAACAAGCCAGGAGTTTTAGCAAGAAAGACTGATTTTTTTTTTGGCTTTTTTTTGGGTTTTTGATTTTTTTTTGATAATGCAATAACAAGCAAACTTTGCTTCAAAGATGAAAAAAAATTACTAGCATGGAGACATTATATGATACTATCTTGTGATAACTAACTACTGATAGGTATGAGCAAGTTAATAAAGACTGCAATAGAGCCTGGGGGAATGCTATGCACAATCACTTAACTCTCATGTAATTAGAGGAAAAATGTCTTCATATCTAGAAGAATAGGCATGCAACCAAGTTACACAAAGTGGTTCTTGACTGATGACGTGGAAGTCTTGATTGATAATAAATTACAT
>WBNH01000056.1:0-19449 GCA_013401255.1 Urocolius indicus | reverse complement strand
TTCTTGCCACAGGTTGCAGAGAGGTCCTCGGTCTGTTGCTTCTTCCTTCCTCCTCCTCTGACTGTGGGGGCTGCATGGTCACTTCCCTCTTGTACCACTCCTACACTTCCTCTTCTGGCTCATATTTCCCTTTTTAAATAGTGATGGCAGAGGCGACAGATTGGCTTGGTAGAACTTGAGGTGGGTCCACCTCAGAGCCAGGAAATGTTTCAAGAGCTACTTACTGGGACAGCCCTGTAGCCTCCTCCCCCAGTTACCATGCAAAAACTCTCCACACAAATGCATGACACCCAGCAGTTTCTGACTTCTTTATGTAGTATATGAGTAAAAATACTTCTACACATTAAATTATTTTGAGCTGCTCTTGCATCACTTTTAGATATTTCGGTTGGCATTATTGTGGTAATGGCAGAGGAGATTAAGTGAGCTTTATTGTGTTTTACTCCTTAGAGTCAATACAAGTAAAACATGGAAAAAATAGTAGGTAGCATTCCAAGTATATTTGAAACATATTTTTGAAGTATTTAAAGCAATTGTTGATGTTTTTGTTTGTATCAGTTTCAGGAACAGAAGTGAACTTCTATAAACATATTCTTTATATTTTAGCACTATTAAAAAATCATAGCCAGCTAAAAAGTAAGAAGTCCAGTTGAACATTAAATATTATTTTCCCCAATCTAGAACATTTGCACCAGTTTGGGATGTTTTCAAAACCTCAACAGAAAAACTAGCAAGTTGTCACTTGGATCTTGTTCGGAGATTACAGGAGCTAATAAAAGAAGTTCACAAGTATGGAGATGAACAAATCAAAGCTTATAAAAAGGTAATTTTTAATCTTTTTTTTCTTACGCTTGTCCAATGACTTGTCAATATTAAAAATAAACTGGTTTGATTTTGACAACCATGCGATATTTTGCAGACTAAAGACGACGTTTCAGGAACATTGGAAGCAGTGCAAAATATTCAAAGTATCACTCAGGCCTTACAGAAATCAAAGGAAAACTACAACACAAAGTGTGTTGAACAGGAACGTTTGAAAAAGGAAGGCGCAACACAGAGAGAAGTTGATAAGGTAATCCTGTGATACATTAACTTTGAATATTGTGTTGTCAATCAGTAACATGTTCACCTTGTATTAATAAGTGAAATGCTGAGAAACTGCTTAACGTAGTTAAAAGTAGTAGTTGTGGCTGTTTAATAATGTTCATGGTAATCTGAATACCAAGTTATGTTTTGCTTACGCTGACTTCCTTATCTCTTCTAACTGCATTGAAGTTCTTTACTTTGTAAATACCTGCATCATGTGGTAGTTTCGTGTAGTGCCTTTTACAGAAATTGTATATAATTGCTTCAGCATCTGTTATGTTTTTAGATGAATTTCCTTAGCTAAATATGCAAAGCACTCGGTGCCTTTGTTGTTCTATTAAGGAGTGAATGAGACAAAACAGCTAATTGCACAAGTATTTGAAGTCTGTTCCACTGAGGAGATTAACATTACTTTCAGGGCTAATTTAAAAGGTTCCAATTTCATGGCCCAAAACCCCAATGGATGAATGACTGGATGTTGTGTTTAGTACTCTCCATGTAATATGAAGATTCACCTGTATTTTGTTTCATCTTTGAAATTATTCAACTTCCAGACAGATAATTTTGGTTTATTAGCAGCAAGTAAGGGGGATAGGGGCGTGTCAATAAATTATAAAACCAAAAAGAATTATTATGAACAACACTGAGTTGCATATATCTAGATTTCTTTTAATGATGACTTTAAAAACTTTGAATCAGGTTGTTTGTGTGACATCTGACACTTTTTGTACTGATCTACAGGCAGCTGTTAAATCAAAAAAAGCTACAGATACCTATAAACTGTATGTGGAGAAATATGCTGCATTAAAATCTGATTTTGAACAGAAGATGACAGAAACTGCACAGGTAAGTGTGACATTAAATGAGTTACCTAAAGGTAAAAAATTTTTTAAAAATAAATTAAAATATACTATTTCATCCCCAAAGACATCTGAAATCAAGGCTTTTGAAAAATACTTCAAGACAGAATTATCTGTCTTAGAAATTGATATGAACACTAATGCCAGAAGTAGTGTGTTTGAAGGGCAAACACTGACCATGTATGTTGTGATGGTACTGTCCTTGAACAACACAGTTGAGCACCAACATTCTAAAAAGACTTTGTGAAGGAATTTTTAGGAAGAAAGCAAAATGAACATGTGGAAGTGTTGTAGATCATGTGCAAAGTCCTGTGAATTGCTGAACACCTAAACCTTATTCATAGGAGTTTCAATATTGGGATCCGTCATGATTTTTTCATTTTCATTCTGGTAAAACGCTTTAGTTAGAAGTTGTTAAAAGTGGCTTCCCAGAGTTTCCCTGAAGTTGTGAAAAGCTCTTATATCTGTTCATGTTTCTGGATTAAAAAATTTAAAGTCTTTTAATCTGTATTCCAGAGGATATTAAGCTCTCTATATCATTGCATATGCTGCATCTTGTTGCATTTTGAAGTCTGCTATCAACAAATTTGAAAAAGACAGTTTTTCCACTGCCTCAGGTTTCAAAAAGCAAACTTCCTGATTTCTGCATTTAATAGTAGTAGGTACTTGAGGAGTGTTTGGCATATTTATTTGTGTACTTTTTGTTTTAGTAAAGCTTTTACAAGATAGACATTTTCTTTTTGATTGATTGCTTTTTTTCATTAGTATCAAAGACTAGTTTTTAGGCATAAATGGAATTATTAGGCAGATTGAGTTATACCTGTATTTTTAGCAGAGAAGTGGGAAAGTGTTAAGGTTTTCCTAATTCCTTGGAAAGTAAGATGTCATAGGAGGGGATTGTGAAGGCTGACATCTAAAAAGCTCCCCTGTCCTAAGCTGCAAAGTGCTTTTCTAACTTCATTAGAATTTGATCTAGTTCATCTCTGAATAGATACTCTGCACAGCTGTTAGAGAAAGGATACTACATGCATCACATACCATAGCTCTTCCTTCCCACCCCCAGTCCAGGCATTTGCAACAAAAGAAGTGCACAGGCATGCTAGTGCAAAAATCTTTTAACAGTACTGTTACATTAGGACTCTTGACAAACTTTCCTTAAAAAGTTTGCAGCAGGCATCTATTTGTGCAATATTCTGACTCAATAATGATTAAAGGAGCTATACTGCCTATGCTTTTTTTTTGTTAGTTTAAGTTAGATTTGGTTATTTTTCTCCCCTTAAAAAAAATCTATGACTTTTTTATTATTATTATTGTGGAGTATAAAAACAGTGATGGCTGCAGTTACTCAGTAATCTCAAAATGCTTTATTAAAAATAACAAAATTCATGGGTACTGTGATCTAGGCCATAAGACTTTTTAAACTTCTCCCTCGTCTCTGAAGAATAAAGCTGTGCTTTCAAAATGTTTTAAGTTGGTGTTGCTGATAAAAGTAGCAGTTATCAAGTATTTTGTGCAAGGAACTACCTTGTAGTACTGGTTCAACTAAAGCTGATGTGTGATGGAAGGCTGGCTTTAGCCCAGGAGAGACCTGCATTCTGGATTTTTAAGAGATCAAGCAAGCACTTATGATGACACAAAGGCAGAGGCAGTATGGTACTGAGGGTAGAGAATTGCATCTTTAGGCCAGTTTAACATATGACACTGGCCTTACACATATCTGTTGCTTTAGTATTGTATGTCTCGCACTGTAACTTGAAATATTTATGTATCAGTTATCCCTAGGCAATTTGACTGGGATTAGGTTTGGAATTGGCATGGATTATAAGCACCTGAGAATTTTGGGACTAACCAGCCTTTTTAAACTTAACTAATATGTATCTTAAAACAGTTAAAATAGCAACAAAATAATCATTGAAGTGTAGCATTCCGGCTTGAGGGTTTCCGGAAATAAGAGGTGGAATCAAACTAGTATGTGAAAAAGGTACTGCTGCTACCCAACCCAAAACGGTAACTTTTTGTAGTGTTCCTGTTAATCCAACTATTGTGTTTGCTCAGTAAGCATTCCAGAAACTCCATCACTGTATGCTTTGTATAAATAGTGGTGCAGCCTGACTTCTGCTGCAGACCTCATCTTTTGCTACAAAGAAATCAAATAATGGGAAAAATACTAAATTGTTGTATTTATTTGGCTGAAGTCCTATGCAAGTGTGGCTCATCTGGATCAAGAAGTTCCTGCCCTGTTTGTTATTTACCTTACCCTGGAAGTTACTGAAGCTTCAGTGAAATAGATCCTTTGAGTGCTTCTGATTCACTGCAGAGCAAGTTTAGTCAGGTTGCTTTAAGTCTTTATTTAGTCTCACAAAAGCCGGCTGCTGTCTGTTCGTTACCTTATAAGAAAGGGACTGTGTTCATGACAGTTACTCCTCTTTGAAATAGTAAGGAAAAAAACAAGTATTACTTCAGTAATCTGGCCTTGATAAATTGCACTCTAAACTTGTACCCAGTGAGCAACAGTGAAAATGAAAAACAGTTCTTGTTTAGAACTGACAGAATATAAACATGAAGAGTGTTTGAAATAGATTTTATTGTCAGTGAATCAGTGAAAGGGCTTTCAGTAAGGAAGCTAGCTGAGCTTTTTGTTATTTAGTAAAAAAAAAATCCATTTGAACAATCCACAACAACAACAAAAAAAGTAACATCATATTTTGGATCTATATATTAAATATGAATGTGCAAGGTGCTCAGCTTTCTTAATTGTAAATGAGGGAGGGGGAAGCTTTCCACTGGTGTAAGAGATTAAAAAAAAAATCTGAATGGCTGACTGTTTCTATATGCATGATAGAGATGAATTTAAAGGAGACTGGTTTGGAAGTTAGAGATATTTGACTTGTCTGCGTGGAGTTGTATTTTTGTGAATAAGAGTAGCAAGAGGTGTGAAACGTGGCGATGTGGTTTTCAGAAAACCATGTAGAAATTGGAGAGAGGGTTAAGTGATGCTCCAAAGTTTGGATACACTTGAAAGGTCAGTTGTGGAAATAGGAAGAGAACTAGGGAAGAAGAGGAGTAAACAAAGATTTCAAGACAATTATGACTGACTTTTGGGGAGGATGAGGATATTTTTACTTCTGACTAAGAAGGTGTCATTGAAAACATGGGAAGTCATTTTAAATGGCTGTCAGAGAGAATTCTTAGTAAAATGGAACAAACTGCAAGGATTATATACAATGAGTTTAAAGATCAAACAAACTAATTGTGTTTAAAGAAGCAAAGAATATAGATTTAACTGGAAAAAGAGAGAGCATGTATACATCATGAGCAGAAAGAGAGGGTGCTAAGAAGGAAGTGCAAAGCAGATCCACAAATAAGATTTTTGGATTTAGATGAAAAAACAAGACTTTCATAGTGGAATGAAGAGATTTGTTTTAAACACTATTTAACCCTGTTTTCTTTCAGTAGAAATAGTTTACATGTTTTGAAAAAATCAAGATAGGTTAAAGTAAGTAAAAAAAATCAGATAATGGCTCTGAAAGGACATCTTGGATTTTAAAATACATTATTACGTAGTTTTGAGTTCTGTACCTTGCTTTCTTAAACATTGTAATTACCATGATCAGTATCTGATTTTTTTTTTCTATTTAATGCTTTTGGTTATTAAAATTTAAGATTTAGTATTTCAAGAAATATTTTCATTCTGATTAATTGCTTGTATTGGTTTACAGAAATTTCAGGACATTGAAGAAACCCACCTTCTTCGTATGAAAGAGATTATAGAGTCATTGTCAAATACCATAAAAGATATTCATTTACAAATAGGAGAGGTAATTTTTATATTATCATTTGTTTCTTTGGATTGTGTAACATATTTTTCTTAACTATCAAATGGAATATTTTCTATTGTGTTTGTGGTACTTACAAGATTGTGTCTTTCATATTATGGTAATTCAACATAAGCTTTAAATTTTATGGCTTCCTGTTGCATTTATAAGTTCAGTACTACAACATAAACAGAGTAAGTCTGAATAAATTTTATCTTAACAGAGAACAAGGTATTTTGTCGATGTCAAGAATTTTTAGTGTATTTCAAAGTTCTGTTCCCTAGGTTAAATTAACACTCGTTTCACACATAATTAAGACACTTGTGCTTTTCCTTGGCTAAAACTTTAAGTTATATCTTTGCAAAGTTTCAAAATCTTTTAATATGCTTTGAGTTTTATGAGCAAGAGATCTTTAGTAACACTAGTCTTTATAATACCTTTCCTTTAGATGTAAGTTGGTTTAGTTAATAATCTTTACAAGTAGTCCGCTGTGTTCAGATGATTTGAAGTGTAGTTTTATTCGCATACAGTTTAATCAGTATTTTCTCAATTTTTTCTTCCAATGACTGAGGGTCACAAGGGTCATGCTAATTATTTCTAAAGCATATACATACTGCCTTATTGAGAAAACCTTGTATTGAAAACATGAGCTTGTTCCTTTGTCAGAGTAAAAACATTGCAACGGTATTGTTTTCACTCAAGCAGGTGGAAACTGTGATAATACAGTAACAGTTCACACCCTTAACTGGCGTTTGCTGAAGAGACTGCTGGTCTTCCTGACATTGTAGTGGGACATACTGCTGACATTCAGAAAATGATACATACGGAAGTGGTTTAGATGAAAGAACTGGAAGTAAATCATAGACACTTCAAACATTATTTCCTTTACTCTTATATTCTATCTGTATTACACTTGCTAATACTAAAGCAAAAGTTAAATCTTCTGGATACAATGCTTGTTGATTTCTGGAAGGCCTGTAATACATTTTAAATGGAAATTTGAACTTTATCTCCAGAAAAAACCTATTTTTTAAAGTTAATTATGCTACTTCAGTTACTGATTTCTAAATTCCTTTTGTGTGGTTGTTTTTGATTGAGTTGGTTGTTTGTTGTTTTTTTTTTTTGAAGGTGCATGAAGAATTTATTAATAACATGGCAAATACTACAGTTGAAAGCTTAATACAGAAATTTGCTGAGTCAAAAGGAACTGGCAAGGAAAGACCTGGTAAGAGACTAAGAATACAGAGCAGGAAATGGTCATTTTAAAAGCAGATTGTCACTCATAGGGACAATCCAGGTCAAGTCTCTGTTAATTATGTGTTATATTTTAATGTACTTACAATCTCAAATTATCAGAATTCATTAGCTTTGATATTGAATGATTCATAGAAATTGATAACACACAATTAGCACAACTATTATGTATACTTAAAAAGAATCTAAGAACCAGCAGCCCAGTGATGACTACCCAACACTGGGAGTGGGTGCAGAATGAATACTGTTTATACCTGCAGGTCCCTTTTTTGTTTGCCAAGAGATCCATTTTAGCAGTCAGTCACCAGTGTCGGCAGAATTCATTAGCTTTGATATGAAATGATTCATAGAAATTGATAACACACAGTTTATTATGTACATGTAGTGTTTGTATTTATGAAACATAGCAGTTTGTATCTCTGAGTCCCACTGTGTACACCTTCAAGGAAGCTTTTAAGCTATACTGTTCCTTGGTACAAGAGACTGAAGTTCCTTGTACAAACTGTGTTGTCTGATACATGTTTCTGCATAAACTATATTTTGAAACTTAAATTACAGATTATGGAAATATTCAGAACAGTTGTCTGTAAAGTAGCTTATTGAACTGTGGAACAGTTGCATCAGTTTACATGGTTAGCTTTAAAAATAATGCATTTAGATTGTATGCAGATTGTTTCTTTACTAAGCAGCAAGTCAAGTAGTATTTTCTGAAAGTACTGCTTGTTGAGTGTGGTGTATTAGACTTTCCTGGAGTGACAGAAGGAGACTATTTCATGGTACTGTGTATGTGGTGTTACTGAAAAAATAACAGAGTTCACTTAAGTATTTGGACATAAATACACAGTCACTACCTGTGTGAATACAGGACTTCAGTAGTAGTGTTTTCTGTTTTCTTCAGTCTCCTGACTAGCATCTCTGTCTCCTAGTATGGAAGCACAAAGGATTTTTTTTTTTTTTGCAGAGCAAGGACATACATAACAGAGTAGATGTTGAGAATTTGTGGTGCTGAATGTGATTACTAGGTATCATACAATGCTTCTCTGAGGTCTTTTTGTCCAACATTTCATGTTCTTTCAGTGATCTAATAATGCTGACATCTGAGTGGACTGAGATAAAATAATATGTGGAACAATTTTCAAATGTTGAGTGTGTAAGACAAAGTGTGAACGTCAGTGGTATGAGTTTAGTTAGTCTGAGATCAGGGCAAAGACACTTGAAAGTTCGGAACTCAGGCTTCTTTTGACGAGCTGTTACTGAGGTGTCACAGCTAGAGCTCTCAGTCTTGCATTTAGGATTCTGACTCCAGGATTACAAATACCCTTGCTGATGCATCCTAGAGCACTGTGCAGTTCAAATCATACTTGTCGTGTGGCTTTTCTGCTGGGCAATACAGTAATCATTAAAAAAAGAAACACCTCACTTTTTAATTTACTGTGAGATGATATGCATGCTTTGTACTTGCTGCTTAACAGAGTTCTTCAAGTTCCATTTGTCTTCTGTGGGGTCAAATAAAAGCTTTTGCCATGGCGAATTTTATTTCTTTAATTCTTAATAGTGAAGTATTCTAAGGAAAGATAGTGTGTTTAGTGTACAAATGTATGCACCTTGAACTTTTTAAAAAATAGTAAATAATTGTATTGATATCAACTTTGTAAAGCAGTCATAGTGCAGAGGGAAAACACAATCAAATTCATCAGTAAAAGAGTACAGGTTAACAACAAGTTATGGAGTGTCAAATACTAGAAACACAGACCACTAGTGATGTTAATTATGGTTACTGCTTCTACTAAATTCCTTTTAACTTAGAATCATATAGCATTGGCAATTACAAAGATTTCAAAGGCAAAGTGATTTATCAGCCTCCTGTGAATGAAATAGAAACATCCACTGTAGTAAAGACTGCTTTTTATTGATTAAAAGAATACTTTTCTGCATTTGACAACTGTTTTTAATAGAGAAATATTTTAATTAATGAAGCAAATGCTGAAAGTCTTTCTGTGTGATGTATTTATTAATTAGGATGGAGAAGGAGAGTCTCCTCCAGATGATATATTTAATTATTCGATGTAAAAGTGATATTGACTTGACATACAAAACAAATGCAGAAAAAATTGCCTTATGTTACTGAAGATTCTGGTCCTAAATCTGTTTGAAGGAAGTACTTGAAAATTCACCAGGACTATGTAGGCCTTCTAACTTGTGTGTAATTAGTTAACAAATGTATTAATTTGGATAGTGGGCTGCTTTCTGAAATACTGAATTTTGAGAGCAAAGTAAACTGACAGGGTAATGCATAACAAAATGTGTTATTTCGTTTCTGTGTATTCTAGCTATATAGTTCTTCATGGCAAAGTTAACTTCCTTTTATTTATATCTGTAAAATACAAGAATGAATCTGAAACTAAGTAGCGAGGAGAGATGTTTTATTGCGTAAGCTGTAAACAATTTAAAGCAAAGTTTTCTAGATATGGGCAATTATTTTCGTAACCTCTCACCGGCGCGTCAGAAGTTTCTCTATACAGTCGTGCCCTTTGTACCAGTTTATGTGGGCTCCCTCTGGTGGCGAACTTCTGTTACCTGAAGCCACAGCGTAGAGAGACTTCTCGAGCTTAACATTGTTTTTCTAGACAAATAACTTTTTTTCAAGCACTAATGCTTTGTGAGTTTCTTAAAACTTCAATTATAGACTTCGTTACAGGGGCTCTTTTTTAACTGCTACCTAAAGAAATTACCTAGTCAGTTTTACCACCATTTTAAAGCCTTTTTTCGTCGCTGTCAATTTAGATATTAGCAATAATAGTGTAAGATAACAAGATTCAGAAAAAGACAGATCTAAAATTCCTGCTCCATTTTCTTCCTGCACTAATCAGAAATGGGCAATTTAGTCAGTAATTGGTCAGTAATCCTGGTTAAAAAAAAATATTTGGTTGGTTACTTTTTGAAGCTACTGAAACCTGTTTTGCTTTATTTGCCCATGCAGAAAAAATTGTCTTAAGATTCCCAGTAACTTCAGTCATGGGGAAGTTTAAGGTCATGAATGTCAAATGGAGACATTAATTCAGGATTTTAGGGTTTTTTAACCATTTTTAATTTCTTTCTGGGAAGGCTATCAGGTAGTCTAGAGTTGCAAAATTTATCAGTGACTTAGAACAGCTCTGAGGTCAAGATATCCACTACCTCACAAGGTAGCACATCTGAAAAAAGTATCCCGGCATCCTTGTCAATGTGTTAGTTACCCATGTCTGTTCTGAGGGATACCATTAGGAAGCTTTGTTCCTGCAAAGCTGACCCTTTTTTTTTTTAAAGTCTTAAAAAATAATGCTTTATTTAAGTATGGCATTCCTGCTGATAGCAATGGGGACTTTTCACAGGCTGCAAAACTGTTGATAAACCATAGTATTTACTATTTGCATCACAAGCAAAGCAGTTTAGTCTGGATCCCTACAAGTTCATTAATGCTGTCAGCATTGTCTGTTACCAGAATCATAAAGCATTAAAACTTCAATATAGTAAACTTTTAAATAGCAAATTTTATCTAGGGTTTAATTCAACTGATTTCTGATTCAGTGATCTCAACTGAATTATTGGTTATTTGATTAATATCTTAAGTGACTGTCTGTGGCAGGGTGAAGTGCAAAGTTTGATGTGAATTTATGACATGCCATCAGACTCTTTTCTAGTTGCTTATATGGGCATTTTAGTCCTAAATACCTTTGGACTGTTCTGCTTATATGTTTTTTCCAAAGTGACTGCAAGATCATTGCAGTGAGCGGCAATGCAAGTGGCAAGCTAGGGAAAATGCTCTAAATGCACAGTTGTGCTCACCCCATGCTAAATATTCCTTTTTAGTGTGCTAAACAACATGTTCTTCTAATGAAGAAATGTACAAGATGAACAGGATGAAATAGAAAAAAAATACTTAAGAATAACTGTATTACCCCTAAGAAACAAATTAGTCCTTTCTCAGAGACTGAGAGGCAAAACAAGGGCCATGGAGTACTGAAGGTTGCTTTGATTAAAGCAACTGGCTTTTATGTGCTTGATTAATGAACTCTGCTTTGAGAGAAAGACTTGAAATGGTGCTGGGTGTAGCACTTATTTTTTCCATGGGTTTGTTTGATAATATGATAGTTCATAGAATTTATAGAAAAGCTTTTCCAAGACACTAAACAGTAACAAAGTAGATGAAAATAAACACTGAAAATGGCTATTAATAAATTTTGAACAGCTCTGCAGGACATCCTTGAGCTTCTTTTCCTTAAGGAAGCATAACAAAGCATGTGTTTATTTTGTGTTCTTATAAATGATTTTCTTTGTATTTTCTGTAAATATTGTGACTATTTTAATGCTACCAACCCTTGTGATTAGGTGCATAAATACCTGAAGTGTGACAGTTACGCAGCCTGTGCTAACACATAATTCTACAAAGAAGGCTGATTGAGGAATGAGTTTAGTTTGTCAACACTAACAGTATCCAAGAGATTCAGAAAACTATTTTTTTATAAAGTAAGGCAAACCATTGCTATATTTCAGAAGCTAAAAGAAGAAATTAAGTGTGAATGCACAATAGGTGATTTTTTAATAATTAAAAAATATGCTGAAGAACTTGTAAACACCTGAGAATAGCAATAACGTTTTGAGGTGTGTTCTATGCGAATAAAGTTAAGACCTGTACTTTAATTACATAAAATTAGCAAAACCTTATATGGAATCAATATGAAGAGAAAGGCTTGGAGATTTTAATTTATTTATTGGAGGCATATTTTTCTTTTAAGATACAAAATGTTCTTTTGACACAATCAACTAAATGGTCTTTTCAAACATGGATTTTTCACAGGTAGTATTCGTAGCAAAATTAGAAGGAAGCATATTCTTTATTTTATGTCAGAAGATAAAACTTAAATGAAACTCTGAAGTCTGGAAATACTTTAAAAACTATTTATAAATAGCTGTACATGTAAGTCATTCTTAGTAGACTGCAATGTTAGAGAACAGCAATGGCTTCAGCACAAACTTTTTGAGGAAAAATGTGGTTTTAAACTAGGGAAGCAAACATGGGAATCTAAAGTTGGACTTAAAACCAAACTCAAAACTACCTATCTTATCTAATAGTCTACCTTTCTAATAACTTAAATAAGTCCTTAATTGTGCTTATAATAGTTTATCCAGTATTCATGATCACTAAGTTGTGTGGCACAGGGTCCCAACTGTAAGTAACTCATAATTTCATTGACAATAATTTTGCAATGTGACAGTGCATTATACCAGGACAAGCTACCATTGGACAACTGCTGCATCGAATGACTGGTCAACTATCTCTGTATGTCATACTCTCTTGAACACAAATGTTTATTCTGGCATTCAAAAATGAATTCTCACTTGACATGTATTTGACCTTGTGTATCCACAGTCATTCTCGGGAAGTGCAGAATCTCTTCTGCTTTGTCTTCATTATCTTGATTGTTGTTTTAATTGTTACAAATCACCTGGGTGGCATTCTGTGTCATTAATTCTATTTTAAGTTATGGATATTGATTTGTATGTGTTTTGGCAATGTAAGGTACAATGGGATAGCACTTGACTTTTTGCCTGAATTATTTGAGAATAGGAAAAAAGGCAAATGTCTAAGCAGTAGCCAGTTGAGCTGGCTGCCCAGACATAACCCTCGATTTAACCATAATGACAAAATTTGAAATCACTGTCTTTTATCAATAGTGTTTGTAAATTAAGTTCTTTATTTAATGTTGGAATAAATATTTTGGGGGGAAAGGGGATATCTAGAAAAACAGTATAAGAAATGCAATTGCAGTCATTAAACTTCCTAAGACTTGATAATTTAGTTTCAGAGAGTCCTGGTTTACTGTCACACCTGATACAGCCCTGTGTAATTTTTGATGGCCTAGTTCAGAAGAACAGATGAGTAGTAAGTCACTCATCACATACATTTATCCTCGTGGCAATCACTGACTTTTATACTATTATGCATAATATTGTATAATAATATCCACATTTTGTGTCTTTAAATGCTGAGACATATTTCAAGGTCAAACCTATGCTGTGTTGGGCTCCAGGTAGCTCTTTAGGCAGAAATGTGGGGAAGGGAGATTTTGTGGTAACCCTTAATAACATGTCTCTCAGTCTTATTCCTGTGCTTTCAAACTTTATCCCTCCACAGAGTGTCTCTAACTCACCATAAGCTTCGCAGAAAAAAGCACACCAGGAAGAATTTAATATTGACTTTCTTTGCTTATTGATAGTGCATGTGTGGAAACTCATATGCTAATTAGTTCTTCTCATTTTGTGGTCTAAAATATTTATCTTCTTTTTTTGTCTTTGGAAAATGAGTCTCGTTAAATGTTTTAACCTCTGACACTTTCATGGGTTTAAGTTCAGTACTTCAATAAGAAACTATACCCCTCTTGGGCCAGTGTTTGACTGTTACAAAGACATGATTCTTTGAAGCAATATTTAAAGTTGAGGGCTGTAATGTAATATATTTACAATGTCTAGAATCTTAGCTGACTCTTCTTTAAGAAGAAACTATTTGAATATGTCTGTACCTTTCTTTCATCACTGCATACTTGCCTGGTCTGCCTTAAGCAGGTGAATTAGAACTGTTCGATACAGATACTTATATATCTGCTGCTTCTTAGTATTTTAACACACACCCTTATATAACTTTTATGAGACTTTTCAACCCAACTGGATGGAAAAGTAGAGGTTTCAAAGGCTTTATAAAAGTTAAAAGTCAGATAGAGTAGAAGGACCCAACTAGACACACCATGTAAGAGAACGGCAGTTGCAGTGATATGTTACTCATTTAGAGAGTCAGCAGACGACTGAGTATATGCTTGTATATATATGTGTATGTTGGCGACCCACTTAGCCTGTGGATAGTTCAAAACCAACCACACCTCAGATCCAGTTCTTAATGTAGCTGAAAAATGAAACATGCAAGAGAAAAGCAGAAAAGGATGAGACAAGGAACCAGGAGTGGTCTGGAGTATGGAAGTTGAGGAACATGGCATCCTGAAGATTGTCATCTTTGCTAACACTAATTTTGCTACTCACAGGTGTCATGCCACGTGTCGTGTTTGTTGCATATTCAGGTGTTGCAAGTTGGTGGATCTCTAACTTGAAAAGTTGCCCTGTGTATGTAATTATTTTAAAGCTACTTGGATTGTGATCCTTTCCTGCATTTTTTTCTCTGTAAGCTACCTGGAAATACTGTCCCTTGGGAATAATGTGCTTGCTGTATTTACAGAGCTTGTACCAACAGCAACAGAAGAGCCTGAGATGTGATCTATTGAACTGAGTGTAGGGCTGGAAGCACAGTAACAGAATCAGGGTTAGAATTGATTACCTGATAGTTGATGGTCTCCTTGTATGTTAGTTTCTTAATTTAAAACCAGACGTCCCTCGGAAATGCTGCATATGTTGCTACGGGTAATTTTTTTATGTTGCCAAGGGGTACTATAACCGTGCTATAGTTTGCTTTTTTCAATGTGGATTTTTTTTAAAAAGGAAGATTTGGTCAAGGCTTATGCATTTCAGTCCCATGCATCAGCTAAACTGGTATATAATCCTGATGTCACAAAGAGTAGTCAAAATTCAGTGATTATTATGGTGCAACTGTGTATTTGTAGAATTAGATGAAAGGATACAGTTTTACCAGTGTTATTTAGATGTCCATTAGACTGGCCTATTAATTGGCCAGTTGTATTTTCTGTCTCTTATCCTCTTTTTTGGAAAGCAGAGCAGACTGAATCCATAAACTAATGTTTGCTCCTGACACCTTGTTACTAACATGATAAATTTCTCAAAAGTGTGTGATTTTTCTCAAAGTTGGTAGCAACCATTCATGTTCAGTGTGCATTCCTACAAATAAGCTATGCTTTAATTTGGTTTTGTTTCATTTTTTAAAGAAATCTAGAATAAGAAGTCCTTTTCCAGGGAAAAAGAACATTCTCCATATCTTTTTTATAACATCACTTCTCCTTTTTAAGACAGGCAATAAACCTGAGAAGTTAGTAATGTTGGGAGTATATATTTTAGCTGCCTGGCTCCTAAGTTTGAAAGCTTGAAATTTTTTTGACAGATATGTTACAGGATTGGATGATAGCAAGGAAAAGATTGCTTATATGTTTGTGTACATACAAAATTGACCTTTGTGATGCAGCTTGACATCCAAACACTAAAAGCAGTCATTTGTTTTGACAGCAGAATTAATTGAGGCTAAAACAGTCGAAATTCCACTTGTATCAAACTGTTCATTAGGAATTGCTGTCTGGCTTTAGTGCTGTCAGAAAAATAACTTGTTCTGCTATGATTAAATAGCAGAATGATGGTCGGTCCACTGAATTTGAGAGAGAGGTTGAATAAACTTTCTACTGCGGAAACAATTCAGAAGTGACACGCTGCAAGGGGGGTCAGAATGTGCATTGATATCCAGCTGAGCTGTCAACTGGCACTGAGCCAGGCACGCAAAGCTTTGCCATTTGAAGCAGCATGTGAACATATGCAGTTTTTTTAAAATTGTCCTCCTTTCATGCATGATTTACACTCAAAGAGTCAAAGTTTTGTTTTTATCAAAACCAAGAATATGGTTTGTTATTGTATTTGTAACTACAAGTACAGATGTATGGAGCATATTTTAAAAGCTTTTTCTTGAAACAGATATGTTAATGTTTATAGGTGTGCATGTGTGTGTGTAAACTGATTCCTCAGGATGTGGGGAAGGGCAGATTTTTTTTTTCTGTGTGTTTCCAGTTACTGAAAATTAAATATATGTAATAAAAAATATGTGATTGTGTGGGATAACATTTCTTTCCATCATATATACCATAATTAAACTAAAAGAAGACAGTTTCCAAAAACAAATGAAAATGTAAAGAAGTTTTTAGTTGAATTGTCGTCTTCTTGATTTGTTTACCTTTTTAACTCTACAGTTTTTCAATTCATTGATATACATACTGAAGGCTCTTTTTCAGGGTTTGATGAGTGTTATATTTTCCTTCCTAGTTATAGTAGTTGACTTTAACATTTTCAATGTTTAAGAATGCGAACAGTAAAACTGTTCTTCCCCTTTATTAAGGAAAGTGCAAACCTTAACAAAACATTCCCCTAGTGTTCTTTACAGACGTTTTGTGTAAGGACTATACATTTAATTGGAAAACTTATCTATAGGTTTTGTTGAGATGGCTTCCGTAATTCTTTTCAAAACAGTTGACAACAAACTTCCCTGTCTTCAAGATAGTGTCACTTTCTAGGTAAATGAGGTAGCACATGTAAGGTTGTTATTTATAAGCTCTCTTTTGTATAATTCTTTTGTATACAGTATACTTTGAAAATACTGTTCCCATAGACATGGGCTAAATATGTAGTAAATACTGTAGTGTAATTTAGAGTGCAAATAGGTTTACTTCATTCATCTTTGAATAAGATCAGTGTCTCCTTATTGATAAACATCCATGTTGTCTGTTAGTTTCCTGAAAATGTGCCACGTATTCACTTGTGTCTTATAACAAGAAAAACAGTACATATATTTTCTGGACTGCCTGTGCGATGCATCCCAAGCTGCAGACTCACTGGTGCTTAATTTATAGCAGTGTCACTTATTTGTAGGTTATTAGATTTCTTTTTTTTTTTTTCATTTATTCCAATTACCTATTGCCTTTTCTGTTCTAGCAAACTCAAGCTTCCTTATTTTGAAGAGCTTAAGAACTGAGCCACTACTGATTTATTTGCTTCAGTCTCTTCTCAAATAGCAGCTGTCTGCTTCCATGTGTCTGTAAAACCGTCATCCATCCTGTCCATATCTGTCCCAGCTGATAGAATGCTATGATCTGCAGCAGCCTGCCTTGGAAAATGCTTTAGATGCTTAGTGGGAATGTTTACTAACAATTAGAGGAACTTACTGATTTTTTTAATGTCTGCTCTCTTTGTAGAATACTAAATTCTCATTAGCATCCTGATAGGTAGATAAGTGTCCAGAACTAACTAAAGTACCACTAGATACACACATCTCATTCTGTTATAAAGTCTAACCTTCATTTATGCACTGTATTATTTTTCTCTTGTCTGTATGTACAGGTTTTTGAGATGCTTAAGCCATAGTCACCATTGTATGGATTGTTGTAACAGGCAGACCAGGCTGAAAAAAAGGTTACCTGAAACTATCCATGCTTAACCCAACAAAACATTAATTCAGAGACATTTGCAAGGATTGGACTAGCTCTCAGATGTACATTTTTACTCTCTCTGATCAGTGACTTAAAATGTTTATTTTTACAGTGCTGCTTTAGTTCTAGTATTTGCTTTTATTTTGTGTTCATATGAATGCTTGAGAATAGACCTTCTCAATTGACATTGTTGTCTTGTTCAGAGAAAGAGAACAAAAGAAATCTCAGTGCTTTGACTGCAGTACTGAAGAATATCACATCATTATTGCAATATGGCAACATCTAGATGGTCCTTTACAGTTCTTTGGGCTCCTGTATGCAAAGGACTCTAGAGACTGCTTCAGGGAAACAGTGAAACAACTGCTTTTCTTTCTTTGGATGTTGCAATGGAAGTTAATCTGCATACTTGCTTCAGCAACTTTGGTCTTACAGATTTTGATCTGAAATCCCTGCTGGTGTTAAGCCTGTGTCTGTACTTCAGACGTGGGACACAGCTCTGTTAAGAAAACTTCTGTCTCATAGAAAAGAGGTTGTACATCCATCTTAAAATCTTGAAGTAGCTGTTACATAAGTTATTGTGTAGCCAGCACATGAGTTTGCACACTTTGACTTTCAGCTATGTTTTACACTTGTCTGGCAATCTCCACTAACACCAGGCCCTTGAGAGTTTTTCACTGTAGATGTTATGATGCCTCAGAGCAAAAAAGTCTTTTGAGGTTTTTTTGCAGTGATGGTGCAGATGTTTTTGTTTCCATATATACAAGTAGGCAGTACAGGGGAACTTCTTAAGAGAGCATCCAAATTTCTTATTGATGCTGTGCTTCCATAGCAATATGTGTGCCTAAGGCCTTTTAGCTGGCTAGGAGACTGCAGCTAGTTCTAGCAGGAGATGATGTGGTCACAGTACACACTTCTGGCTGAGCTACAGTATTATTACCTCTTTGGGCACAAAGACTTCTGCTCATAGGAGACTCCAGCTGTTACGTGGGCGACCAAAAGCTAGCCTGTTTTCTAAATTGGTTCACCATAGAGCACCACAGAAAATGTCAGCTTCTATAATGCTATTTTAGTTTAAAAATACTTCTCCCCAAGCAAAATGTGGTACTCTTTGCAGCAAGCATATAGGAAACAGAACTGTTTGGAGATCTTAAGTTACAAAAGAAAACCCTAAGAAAACTAAATACTGACAAATTTCACTCTTTTCTGCTTGAAGGGGCAAAATGTGTGAATTTACTTTTGCTGCAAATAATGCTAACTGTATTATATTGGTGGTCGTGGATTGAATTCAAATTTTATAAAAGCAGTAAACATCTGTGGGCACTGGAGAAAATGCTGAACTTGTTTTTTTAATGTTTGTGAATTTATTAGGGACAGCCACTGACTGGCATCTTGAACTTCTTCGAAAGGATGAAGGGCAGTAGAGAAATTTGAGTTAAGTGGGAAAAGTAAGTTAGGATCAAAAGATGGTTTGAGTTGTAATTGAGTCATGCAATTTGTTGTAAAAAAAATGATATTTTCAAAATTATTATTTCTCTTTCCTACAGTTGTAGATTTAGGAGATGAAAAGGAGAAGGGACTCCTATAGAAACTGAGGATTTTGGTGAAGCATAAAATAAGCACATAGGTATCATTAAGAAGAAAGTGCATTTAAAATTCCAAGTTAACTTAATAGACCTTAGTGATTTTGGTTTTTTTGGACAGCTTCCATAACTGAGATTTTTCATTACATGTTATAATCATCTCTGTAAGAAAGGAATACCTTGTTGCAAGAGTTAAGGGAATTTTTCTGGGAGTAAGACAGATTTTATGCTAATTTGATCTTCATGTCTATGCTAGGCATGAATGTTCGTTTCTTCAAATAAAAGGGTTTATCAAGCTGTAAAAATAAAAAAAAAGAAACAGATATTCAAAGCCAAGTGTTAAGAAAGTGTAATGGACAAAAGACAAGAACCTGGATATGTTGTTAAAGACAACCTTTGCTTTCTGCATGTGTTACAAGTGAAAGTTATAGATACTGATCTGAAATAAAGATGAGGTTTACTTGAGTCTTGAATATTTAATCAATAGTTTAAAAGTCTGGGGATTCGTCTTAGTCACTGTTAACAGTAAAGAAAAAGATGATATTCTGAAAAAGCTGGAGTATTGTTTTTCTCTAAAAATATATTTAAGTCTGTTTACAGTTTTTTCCTTCTGTTTTTATTTTGGAGATGAGTGTTTGTGGTTGGTTTGGCTTTTGTTTTATTTTGTTTTGTT
>WBNH01000055.1:157539-391499 GCA_013401255.1 Urocolius indicus | reverse complement strand
TCAAGTAGTTGAGTCTGTTTTGCATAGAACTGTAACTGGCAGCGAGCTCTCCCTGCCCTTGTCTTAATCCACAACATCCTTGGTTATCTTTTTTTTCCTCCCATTTTCTGGGGCCTCCACCATCCTAAGGAGGGTGGGGGTGAATTGAGGGCACTGAGAAGAGACTATTGCAGTGCTTCATTGCTGGCTGGGCCAAACCACAACAATCATTTATTACTTACTTTGAGTTTATGTATGAATAATAAGTTAACTTTCAGGTGGTTGCAGCAGCATAAGGGATTTATGTGGAAATAATGAGTCTGAACCTGCAAGGTACTGGATGATCTCAACTCTTTGTGACATTTATGAGATTAGTGGTAATCCAAGGTCCCCTTAGGATACATTCAGCACCTCATAGCATCAACTCCAAGATCTATAAAAGCCTTATGGAGAAATTTATTTTAATCAATCATGTAAATATTTCTGCCATCTCACAGCAGTTGTCATTTTAATAGTATAAGTCAGTGAAAAATGATGACAAATGGGCACTGTCTTTGAAGCAGAAATCCATATGCTCAATGTTTAAATTACTTTAGTAGTCTATATGACTGGATAGTAACAGAACGATTAAGAGTATTTAAATGTTATTGATTCAATCATATCAGAGAAAAGAAAATTCTTATTTCCTAGCAATTCAACCAATCATTTGTTAAGTACCCAGATAGAAGCCAAATCTGAGTGACAAGACCTCCAGAAAAGGCTTTGTGCAAATTTTACAACATATCATAAATCATGTGTACAGTTCATAGAAAAGTAATTGTATCCTGACCTGCAAATACAATAATGCTCCAAGTTAAACAGGCTGTTGCTGTGAAAGGCAACACTCCTTTCATTCAGAAGGCAGAATACAACAGAGGTTCTAAAGTGTCCCTATGAACTCAGCAAGCATCCTGGCTGGATTTGCCTCCAGGCTGAGCTACTTCCAGTAGAAGTCAGTCATATGCTAGATGTTTGTAAATAAGTTATACAATTTCAGATTATTTTTGAGTTTTTTTGGCTAGTGCTAAAATTTATTTCAAATTAAGTGCAAAAAGATACAGAAATTAATATTACTTCTCATAAGGTTCAGCTGACTTTCCTTGCCAAAACCTCCCCAATATTTTCCAAAGTAGGTGTGAATGAGGCACAATGGATGGAAAATGAAAAGAAAAGAAAGGCTGGAAGAGAGAATATAAAAATATGTAAACTATTGTAAGAATAAACAAAGGAAAAAGTGCAACTTGTCTTTGCCATTGGCCAAAGGTAACTGCAAAGGAACAGTATCTCACTGAGATAGCTAAGAGTCAATTAAATATAGCTCCTACGCTTAGGAAATGTTGCAGAAATAATAAAGAACAACGGAACATAGCAATGAAGTTTAATTCACTAAAGTTCTATGCAGAGTTGGCTTTAAGTTCTCATTGTAAATTTTAAAGGATTTACAGATTATGCTGAAGTCCTTTTATGGAAAGGGTGATTGTATGAGAGTTCAATTTTTAATAAAATATCAACACATTATTATAGTTCTGTTAACAGTCTGAACTAAACAAATATGAATTATGACAGTCTGCAACACATACTGTTTTATCATATCTATTATTTATCAATTTATCCTTTATGATTTCATAGTTTAAGATCTGAAAAGAGTTGCCTAATCATCTAACTTCACAAACAAGTCTCATCCAACTTAGAGACTATGAACCCAAAGATTCTAGTTAAATTACATCAGTCTGAGAAGACACTCATTTTTAACCCGTGCCTCGGATCATGGCAGAGAATGAAAGAGGCAAAGTGCTCAGAGAACACAAACAGATGTAGAAGTGAAAAAAACACCTATATCCACACTGAAAACCACAGGCAGTTGTCAGCTGCAATTGGGACCAACTGGCAGTTACACCATTAAGTCAGAGATTGTTCTCTCATACTGTAATAGATCAAAGAGAGTTTGATTCAGATTGATCTACAAAACTTTTGCATCACTCTGGCTGGTGATGGGGGGAAAGGAAGGAACAGCATATGTTTATGCAACTTCATTGTGCAAAACACACATGCTAAAAATGATAATGTTAAAACTGTAGCAGTTGCATTCTGTGTCCATGTCTGGGCTCCCAAGCTCAAGAGGTGCAGGAAGAGAGTCCAGCGCAGGGCCACCAAGATGATCACGGAACTAGAGCATCTTTCTTATGAGAAAAGGCTGTGGGATCTGAGGCTGTTCCTCCTGCAGAAGAGGAAACTGAGGGGCCACCTGGTTAATACTCATAAGTATTTAAAAGGTGCATGTCAAGAGGATGGGCCGACACTTTTTTCTGTAGTGTCCAGTGATAGGACAAGGAGTAATTAGTAAAAGCTGGAACATGGAAAGTTCCACTTAAGGAAAAACTTCTTTACTGTAAGGATGAGGGAGCCCTGGCATAGGCTGCCTAGGGAATGTGTGGATATTCCTCTGGACTTTTTTTAAAACCCATCTGGATGCATTCCTGAGTGACCTGATCTAGGTGGAGGTGCTTCTGCAGGGGAGTTGGACTAGATGATCTCTAAAGGTCCCTTCCAACCCTACCATTCTGTGATTTTTTTTCATGTTTCGTCTACAATTTTCTTTAAGGAAAAAACTATGTTTATCTATTTTCTTTCAAATAGCTTAAAATGAGGTAAACTAATTCTCCTTACCCTGTTTTCTCAGAACATATCAGGAATAAGCAAAATAAGTAGATAGTTTCATTTCAGTTACTAAATGACAAAAAAACCTGTTTTCTCCAGAATATCATGTCAGTTGTTTGCCAGTTTTCTACTATGAAACACTTGTTGCTAGAAACATTTATGGTGCCAAAAAAGCATACAGGAGGAAAAGTATAGTCTAGGGACATCTTTTTTTAGAATTCTCCTTTTTCTAGAAAGAAGGGAAGGGTTTTTGTTCAATTCTCTATAATTACATGCCCACAGGCAAAAATCATGATTGAAAGTCTTAATTCCAAAAAGAGAGAATTTTAGAAACGTGTAGCAACTGAAACAAAATTTTAGAGTGGAAATCTCAAGGTAACTTCAACTAGAGCTATCATTAGTGTGCTGATTCCTATACCACATTAATAGAGATATTTCAATTATCTATCTTGAATGAATGCCTCTAAATCAGCTAGATATAACTCAAACACATTTCTAATGAGTCATACGCAAATCTCATTAGTCTGTGATACTGGCAGAGATAATGAGTAGCCCAGATTCATGCAGCATATTGCCTTGCACAAAGTGTTTTCATTCAGATCATGATGTTAAAGGACATAAATCAGAAGTATATGAGCTCTCAGAGTTTGGATTTGCACTTTTCTTCTAACAAGTATTAACAACTGATCTGACTTGTCAATGCCATCATTTTAATGCAATCAGCACATTTACAGCAGAATAGCTGACATGGTTACTGTAAACTATATATATATATGTGTGTGTGTGCATAAAGATAGTTTTCAAATGGACTGACCAAACAGAATTAAATATTGAGCATGTTACTTTTCTGAAATTATCTGGTTTTAAGTGCACATAAGAACACAGCAGAGAATACAGAGGAAACATTCTGCTTATTCTGCTAACTAAAAATTATGGCAGAAGAAAGGAAAAGTGTTGTATCAGATTAGTGAAATTTTCCTCTTTCCTTCCCTAACTTATCTTCAAAAAAATTCTGTCTTTAGTACTAAAAATCTTCACAGGAAAGTACTCTATCCTTCAGTTAGATTGGATAGACTGAATAGCTGTGTCTTGGATTGTCAGATTAAAGATGAATCTCCACGCGATTCAATTCATGTGAGTGCTAGCAAAGGTTAGACTGCTCTGTATGTGTGTCTGTGTGTGGGATAGAAAAAAAAAAAAGTTAAAGCCTGCATAGAGGGAAAAAAAAAAACCCACCCAAAACCAACAGGAAAAAAAGAAAACAGAAAGCACAAGGAAAATATTGAGTAGAAATAGATTTTCCTAGTCTCAGGTCTGATATGAACATTCTTATGAACTCTCCTGTATTTTCCAATATTTGTTTCTCCTATTATCTCCTACCAAGAGTATGCATTAATGCTTCACTTGGAAGTTCATACGTATTTTTACACAGGGAAGATATTAATCTGTATAATACCTATGTGAAAGCAAGAATTTTTAACACTCTGTAAGTACAGAGACATGACTTCTAATTTACCAGAAAAACTAGAAAGAAATGCATCTGAAAAAGCCTCTTCAATAGACAAATTAGACACTGGAGAAGCCTGGCAGGAAGATGATCAGGGGACTGGAACATCTTTCATACAAGGAAAGGCTGTGGGAACTGGGGCTGTTTAGTCTAGAAAAGAGGAGACTGAGGGAGGATCTTATTAACATTTACAAATATCTCAAGGGTGGGTGTCAGAAGGTTGGGGCATCTCTTTTTTCTGTTGTATCTAGCAACAGGACAAGGGGTAATGAGAAGAAGCTGGAACACAAAAAGTTCTATTTAAACATGAGAAAAAACTATTTCATTGTGAGGGTGAGGGAGCCCTGGCACAGGCTGCCCAGGGAGGGTGTGAAGTCTCCTTCCTTGGAGGTCTTCAAGATCTGCCTGGAGACGTTCCTATGCAGCCCAGTCTAGATAGACCTGCTTCTGCAGGGGTGTTGGATTAGATGACCTCTAAAGGTCCCTTCCAACCCATACCATGCCATGATTCTATGATTCTATGTAGCAGAGTAGGAATTGTCACAAAGATCGAGGCACTGAGGGGTCTGGACGGAGGACCAGTGCATTCTATTCAAGAAAGTGGAAAACAGAACAGATTTTGAAGACGTCAAATTTGAAGCTCAGAAACAAGTTGTAAAGAAAAGATAATGTAATCTCAAAAGCCATTTACAGAGACAAAAAGATTTTAAGTTTTGCGATCAATTCTGTTCTAAGTCATTCACTGTGACATGTAATAAGCAAATAAACAGCCAACCTGATGCAACGCGCCAACAATTTTCCGTGCTTCTTGGTAGACCATCTCAGCACTCCAGTGGCTATTGATGCTTTTGAGAGCTCTGGCCAGGCGATTGTGCTCTCTTAGCCACAGCGTGTGCATAGCTGCCAGAGACGTGACCTCACTGGCTCGACTCTCCCCAGCCAAAAAGCATTCAATCCTCTCACCTTCACTTGCATTTGAATCCTGTGCACAAGGTGATGGGGTTTGGTCTGTAAAAGGCAAGTATTCCCGATGGTTATCATGATATTTAACATTTACTTTAAGAAGGCCTTCTTTGCTTGTTAAATTCCTCACTTTGTTTTCAATGGCAGGGGTACTGCCATAGACAGTAGAAGCATCAATGAAAGAAGTTAAGCCATTGATTTGTTGTCTTGGATTTAGCGATGATAGATTTCCAAAGAGAATACTGTGATCACCAGTGCCACATGCAGGAGAGGAGCGGTAGAAGGGCAAGCAATCCATTCCTGCAGATAACGTATCGTTGGTGGTCACCTGCATTCAAAAAGAAAGGGTATTTTCTGAGGTGAACAACTGTGGATGTTGAATATTTGTGCAAATATTTCTATCTTCTGATTTTTCAGATTTTCAGACCTCATCTACTGTAGTGATACATTCTAAACCTGTAGAGATTCTTTTCCTTCAGATTTAAAGCAAAAAGATGATTCAACCCTTTTTAAGCAAATACAGAAAGGAAAACCAAAACCTTTACTCTGTCGGAAAAGCAAGCTACTGCTATATCACCACTTTTACCTAGATCTACACCTAAATTAGCCGGGTTTCACAACTGAAATTGATCATGAAACACATTAAAATAGAGATATGAACACATGGTGAAATTATGTTCTGCTGAACAGCAAATGAAACAGAAAGTTTATGAGTATACATAAAAACATAATGAAGAGTTTCAGTGTCTACAGCAGCACACTATAAAAGCTTTGTTTCAATATTTAGTTCTAATCCAGTTTCCTAGCTAAAAAAGGCACATGAAATTACTGTGCTTTCTGCCAGTCCCCCACAATCCTCCTTCCACATTATTTTACAGTAACAGTGTCTAACAAGTCTTACAAGTATTTTCAACATCTTCATCAGCAATATGGATGAAGTGTACCCTCAGGACCAAACAGGGAGGACTGGCTGATTCCCCAGAAGGCTGTGCTGCCATTCAGCGGGATCTCAACTAGATTGAGAGTTGGGCAGAGAGAAACCTCATGAGGTTCAACAAGGACAAGTGCAGTGCTGCACCTGAGGAGGAACAACCCCAGGTACCAGTACAGGCTGGGGGTCCAACTGCTAGACAGCATCTCTGCAGAGAGACCTGGGAGTCCTGGTTTATAAACTGAACATGAGCCAACAACGTGCCCTCGTGGCCAAGAAGACCAACGGCATCCTGGGATGCATCAAGCAGAGCGGGGCCAGCGGGTCGAGGTAGGATCTTCTCCCCTTCTGCTCTGCCCTGGTGAGGCCTCATGTCCAGTTCTGAGCTCCCCAGCTCAAGAGGGACAGGGAACTTCTGGAGACAGTCCAGTGCAGGACTACCAAAATTATCAGTGGACTGGAGCCCCTTCCTTATGAGGGAAGGCTGTGGGAACTGGGGCTGTTTAATTTAGAGAAGAGGAGGCTGAGGAGGGATGTCATTAACGTAAAAATAAATGTAGAAATAATGTAAATATAAATGGTGGGTGTCAGGAGGTTGGGACATCCCTTTTGCCTGTTGTATCTAGTGACAGGACAAGGGCTAATGGGATGTAGCTGGAACATAAAAAGTTTGACTTGTCAAATTAAAGACTTCCCAGTCCTTTTATTGATTTGACCCTTGAGAGATCAAGGTCAAATGATGATGCAGCGTTTGTGTGTTTTGTTTGTAGTCAGCAAGGGTAAGGTCTGAATCAGCCTGTCACTTGGTCAGCTATTACAAGGGTAATAGGTAGGGTGTGAGAGAAACATGTAGCAATTATCAAATAAGATCCTAAGGTATAGGTAAGAGTATTAGGACAGAATGTAGCCCAAATTAGACCACTGGAAGTTTTGTCACAGGAGACCACTGAAAATGATATTTCATCAACTTAGGACATATGAGGAGGTTAGCAGAGATGTTGGAGGAGAGAAAGGAAGAGGGGGAAAGGTTTTTTTTTTTCATTGTAGGATATCTGAGAGAAAAGCTCAGACCACCAAGTCTATTTCAAAGAAGAAAGTTCATAACTAAAAAAACCTGACATGTTTTAAAATTACTAAAATCTTTGTGTTGTCTAATGCAGATTTGGCTTTATAAACTCTTTTTCTGAAAAGCATGTTACTTCCAACTTCTAACAGTACTGAATTATGCACCAACAATAAGCCATAACAGCCAGTTCCGAGAATTTTCAGAAGATTAATCTCAATTAAAAATATTAAGTCAATCATGGAGTATGAGTTTCAGGGAACTTAAATCTAGAGTTTTCTTTTTAATTGATTGACATGAAGTAGGTACCAACAATACTTAATAAATGGTGCTGAAATGTTCAAGAAAAAAAAATACTATGAGAAAATAAATGTTTTGTATAGACACCTGAGCTAACTCTTATTTGCATTCTATCAGCTTGCTTTTCATTTTTCAAAACTCTTTGTCAGAACACAGTGAGTAATACAGGTATTATATAAAATAATATAATGTCTTTATCATTATTTTAATAATACAGAGATTAGTCTGTGAAGAGAGAGTAGACATTAAATTGGGGTTAAAAGTAACAAGGCAACTTTGGAATGGAATTCAAGAGCTTCATTTAAGAACATCATTACCTCTTTTGTTATACCAGCTAAAATTTTCTTGCTACTGAGAACTCATGTCAGTAGGGATTGACAATGAAGTCAATGAAGCATTTAAGTCAGGAAAGGGTTTCACTTGTTTTTCAAGTTTAGTAAGGTAAAGAAATTTTACCAGTATTTATTTGCAGCAAGTCAAAATAGGTTATTTTCTTTCATTGATTGTTGAAATTAGAAGTTTCTCTGCCTTATCTATTTAGTATTTGCATATATCATTAAGTCTCAAGCTATTAGTATGACTTCTTTTTCCTCTCACTATGTATTGTAAGCAAGAAGCTCATCTCATACTACAAATACCTGAACTTGACAGCCACAGCATTGTATATGTTTGAGTGCCTCCTGCTTCTATTTATCAGGTAAAACCTGGAAGAATTCAGATATCACTGGGGAAAAAAAGTGTGTGGTGCCTTGAAGCTGTTAAACAGCAAGGCTTATAACAAAACGTATCAACAGTGAATGAAGTTCATACTGAATAATCTTTAGTTAACTGCCTCTGCAATTTCCATTCAAACCGTTCTGTGCCCCAGTGGAGAAAAACAGCAGTAATAAACATTAAGGGACTGGCACAACTGCATAATGCAGTCCTTTCCCTTTCCATGGGATAAATAGTGTGCAGCCAGGAGCCGAATGTGCAAATGAGAGGTTCCTTATGTGATTATTCAGATGACATAAAAAATAATCTAAGGGGGGAAAAAAAAAGAGACCCTTTTCTCATAAAATGGGTACAGAATCACATTATTGGCTTGTTTTTTTTTTTCCTTCCAAAGTAATGAATAATATTAATATGATTTTTTATTTTCTCAGTCTTGCATAATTCTCAAGGAAAAAGACTCACAACAAAACCCTTTGTTGCCACAATCATTTTCCTAGTATAGCTGTACAGTGATTGAAACTATTATTACATATGCATGGTCAAACCTGCTTATGGTGAAATTCTTTTAAGAAAATTAAAGGCATTAATTGTTTCAGTGAACCACAATGCCTAAACTGTTATTTCAGTTCAGGAAAAATCTTTCTTATTGTGAACTTGTTCTGTGGGAAATGACCTTGTAAAAGGATTTTTACTGTAGACTTAGAAGAAAACCTAGCTTATGGTCTATGAAAGCTTGCCAAAAAGAAAACATGAATATTTATTTATGGACACAAAACTTGGAGAAAAGTCAATGACCCCATCTGACTGTGAGCTGCTACCTCTGAAATACAGACGAAAAAGACGGGGGCTCGCTTTGCTGGTTATTGAGAGCACATCAACTGATCCATTTGCAGCTGAGACAGTAATCTGTCATGTTACATGTCACCTTTTGCAAATCACCATACTTTTCTATGTCTTTCTTTCTTTCTTTCTTTCTTTCTTTCTTTCTTTCTTTCTTTCTTTCTTTCTTTCTTTCTTTCTTTCTTTCTTTTTCTTTCTTTCTTCTGAACTAACTGGCTGAAATCTTTTCAAAATTGTATATTAACATGTGTTTGTGTCGTGTCTAACTTACCATCAGCAATGTAATTAATACTAAAGAAAGTCAGCAGCTCTCCTATGAAAGTCTTTCTAATGCCTCATTATATCTCAGGCCTAACCTGAAATAATTATCTGAGGAATGACAGGTTATCTCCCCAACCTTGTTCAAGATGTCAGGCTGCTATAAAAGAAGTATAAACTAAAGGAAGCCTTCCCCCCCGCCCCCCCTCCATTAGAGGATTCTGAAAAGATACACAAAAAGAATGTTCAGCTTCTACTAGAGGCTACAGGCTCCATGTGACAATCACTGGGTGAAATTTTATACCTTTTATTATGAAAATGTCCAGAATAGAAAATCATAATGGTTCCTACTAACCTATGAATCATTTATCTACCCTTGTTATTAATATTAATGTGATACAGCAGCCTTCAGTCCTTCACTGAATTGCACTGGCTCAGAACATTTTCCAGACAGTTTCCTTGACCTGTGCAGTCAGGTACTTTGTCTCTCCAGTTAAACTTGTGGGAGAGCGTGCGCAAGTGTAAGCGTGTTGTCCTTTTCCATGAGTGGATTGTCACTTGGGCATCCCTGTTCTAGAAATGCAACAAGAGTGCAAACTGCACCCTCTATGTTTATGTTGTTGGATAATATGTTATTGATTTCACCTTTTTGGAAACCAACCACAGTTTCTTTATATCCAAAAGGAACACATAAAACTAACCGGCAGTTTTCCAAATATTTAATAGGTGTAGATGAGTTTTAGTTAATATATTAGGGAAAAGAGTTCTAGGGGGTAATAGCATTTTGTGTCAGTGTTCAAAAAGTACTTTATCTGGTCACACTAATAATTACAACCTCCTTCCTTTTTGTCTTAGTGTTGTTGTTTTTTTTTTAAATACAGTGTTTTAGTAACATAAGTATATTAATTTCTTGCTGGAGATGGAAATTTGAGACATAGTAAAGCAGAGATTTTTGTCAGAACTGTGGAAGGTTCATTGTAACTGGGGCTGATGTGGCTAAACTAGGTCAGTCACTCACTCAGTGACCTGATAATGAGTTTCTTTAAGAAACCTGTGCTCTTTCTGAATTCTCTCAAGCTACACTTGCAAACTTTCAAAAGTCTGTATCTGCTGGATGAGAGAGACTAGATTTACTCGCCTGTGGTAAAATTGCAAGGAGTCATTAATTTCACTTAGCCTTCCCTATGTTTTAGACGCTCTCACCAAATGAAAGATGAGCCCTCTTTCAACATGGGACCTGATTCAGTTCCTGTTACAGTTAGCTGAATATTTTCCTTTGTGTTTAATGGAAGTGGAATGAGGTACTTAAGGCAAAAGACTGTGGCACAGTTATAATTTACTGTTTGTTGAGGGAAAAAGAGTGTTCTGTTCTGATAGGTCTCATTCCTTACATTGGATTCAGTGCACAGAGAAACTAGTCAGTAATCAAGCTCCAATCAATGTAATTTACATTGCTCTGGACCCCTTAAGATTCTGTGTGGGGCATCAGTCCAAGGGCTGTAATGGGCATGGGGCATGGGGCTCTCCTGTAGTGTGAGGACAGGCTGCACTTTGAGAAACAGAAAAGTTTTTAAGTGAAAAAATGATTATACCTTTAGATTAATCAGGCAAGAATACAGGATCCTATATTTATAACAATTCATGTTTCTTCTAAACCTCTATCAAGCTTTGAATTTTTGTTTTCTGTCTACTCAAAGCAAAGAGGTGGTGTATGTAAGTTTCAGCAACTCCCTGAAGATCATTTTATACATACATTGAAAAGGTAGCTCTCTTCAAAAGTTTGCATTAGCTGCCAGAAATCTCTTTGCTCGCACAGAGTAAAGTTAAGACAGTTTCATCTGGCTGGCAATTTAAAACCAGAATTATTTATGACTGATTTCCTATTTTCCCCAATGGAACTCAGAATCTTGAGAACATGCACGAAAGCAATCACATTGCAGAGGGTTCTCTGCAATATATACCTGAGAGGTAGAAAAACTTGGTATTTGTACTAAGTAAGCTCGCTGTAGCTTGTTGTCTCCACAAACCAATTTCAATATCTACCTATTTCATGTAATAGATGCATAGGATTTCATTTTTGTTATCACTATCTGTTCTAATATTCTGGAGATCTATCAAGTTGCTCTCTAGTTATTTCAGTGTATGTGTACCACGAATATTATTCACCTGTTTATAGACTATAATTTTCTTAAGAAATTCACCTTGAATCTTACCTTTATAGGGAAACATGGATTTTGTTTTTCACATGTCATTTGGCACTCCATACCATTTAGGAAGGTGGTTCTACTTGTGCTCTGGGGTGTGAATGCAATGTCATGATCTATGTACTGTCCCCATACCATAATAATATCAGAATACAGGTCGTCTTCAGTAACAGCCCCGTTAGATGCATGAATAATTTTCCTTGTCACTTCACGAACCTGGGAAGAGAATTAATTTACTTTGAGTGCCACGTAGTATTTACTTCTAACAAAACAAGAAAACACTAATAAGTAGGCAAAACAGTGATAAAAGCTCTCTTTCCCCCTCCTTAGAATACTTTATGTTGTGGAGTACTTTTGATGGTTTGCCTAAAAACCAAAACAAAAACCCCACCCCAATAACAACAACAACAACAAAAAAACCCAGCCTCTGATAGACTAATAGTTATGTTCAGGAGCTGAGGTACCAGTGTCACAAGCAGATTCAAAGATGTTTCAGCTGAGTTTTCCAATTATTTGCCAAATGAGTAGTGTATCTTTGATCTGTTCCTTTCTAGAGGTTTTTTTAAACCTACACATTTCTTTTAGACTGTCTAAAAGTCTTCTTTCTGTTTATTCCATTTTCTGGTCCTTTAATGGATTCTGTTTACTGGGCAATCTCAGATCACTGTGGATACACAGAGGCTCTGGGCTGCTCTGTGCATATATGGAGCAGTTTATGCAGCCCAGGAGACAAGCTAGCTTGCAAATACATGGTAGCTGAAATCTCTGCTTTATTTTCCCCAGCAAGTAGAAGCCAAAATGTATACCTGAGGTACTTCTATGAAAGCTACACAGAGATACAGATATTCTGAAGAGGAACACATGGAGACATCTGTGATGCATGTCCGGTCTGTACTAATAACCAAGCAAAATGATCAGAGCAAAATCAGCAGTCAGTTTGTGATGATTAGGGTATCATTATTATTTACAAATTCCTGCTCCATGCTGGAAAATATTCCCTTGCATACAGGAGCTCCTTCAAGATCTGCCTGGACATGTTCCTATGCAACCTGATCTAGGTGGACCTGCTTCTGCAAGGATGTTGGCTAGATTATCTCTAAAGGTCCCTTCCAAGCCTACCATTCTATGATTCTATGAAAATGAGGAAAAACATCTATGGCACTAGTTTCCTCCTATCCTACTTCAAAATAAAACCAATTATCAGATATGATTAGATTTGGTCCAGCCATGTAGCTTTGTTTTAGTATGTTTTACTTCACAAGCCTGTATCCTAGTGAATCTAAAAAAGACAGTTTTTACCATCTAATGGAAATTTACCTGTGTAAATGTCAGGTTTTCATTTTTAAGTACTAAATTGTGCAGCTTACAGACAAGGTTATTTAATTAATAACATGAGTTGCGAGTGACATTAACACTAAATTCTTTTGCTTATCCTTATTAAACATATGGTGGTTAAAATAACAAGACTCTGAGTCCATTAAAAGTCAGGTTTCAAAGCAATGATGACAAACTAGGAATAGTAAATCCATCTTGAATCATTGCACGCTACACTGGGGAATTTTTCACCTAGTCCTCTGTGCAAATATTTTTTGTTCAAACTTCCCTCTATAGCAGGTCTGCTATTTTTTAAGTATATGAGTTGCTAAAATACGTAAATTTTGCAATGTCTTCTTAGCTCAGTAACTTGGACTAGCTAAAAATTGGAGTTGTACAGTTATGATTTGACAGTAATACTAGTAATATTTGTTCTGTTAAGGGACACTAACCAAAGAGAAATGGTATACATGCATACACATATATGTATGACAGCATATTTAGTTAACACCCAGCCCTGCTTTTCCCCTTCTCCTTCCCTTAATAAAGGCACTATTATTGAAACAAAGAATCCTAAAATCACTGGAAAGTCTAGGCTGGAAGGAAACTTTATAGATCACATGATGAAGCTTTCTATTGAAAGCAGGGATTAGGTTATCGAGAGCCCCGTCAAGCCAAGTCTTGGGTGTTTCCCATGAGGGATCTTCCAAAAGTTGTCTAGGCAGCCTATTCCAACATTTAATGGTTCTCATAACAATTTCATTTTCTTGTATTGAGATAAAAATTTCGTCTTGTCGTGTCAGTGTGGATCCTTGTGAAGACCTCCCTCTTCTCTATAATGGTCTTCTCAGCACGGGAGAGCTGTGATTAGGTGAGAGCTGTGATTAGGTCCACCATCGTTGCCCTGGGTCTGCTGTCTGGTGCAAGCAAGGCCAGGCATGCAGCTAGCTCATGGCCTGCCTGCTCTCCATCATGATCCTTTTAGGCAGATCTGGCTCCCACAGCAATCAGTGTCTTCCTGCATTGTTTAGTGGGCTTACCCTAACCCAGGTGCAGGGGACATCTCACTATTCAACTGACTGAATTCATGCTTTAGCAAAGTTAGTGGCTCCTTAACTGAGCTCAACAGATTCTTTTGCTGTTTGATTTACTTATACAAATGGAGATCTGTGACTGCAAGTATGGTTATAGCCCAGTGTGAGTGTTCAAAGTGATCTCATGGTGAGCTGTCTCACCAGGGGTAGCTGGACTCCATTGTATCGGATGCTGGGATCCCATCCTCGAGGCTGGCTAAGTCCATCTTCATAGACTGGTGGAAGCCACCTAGCCAAGGCTGTGTTGGATGCTCCCCATCTGGGATGTTCCCTGAGAAAAGAAAAATACCAAAAAAAATCCAAAAAAACAACAGCAGCAAACCAAAACAAAACAAATCCCAAACATCTGAATACAAAATATTCATGTGTTTTATATTTGTACTCTGAACATAAAATATAATCATCAGCCACACAGCAATATTCCACTGCAATAAGTTGTTCGTACAATGATCTTTGAAAAAACAACAAATACTGGTCTTCATGAATGCCAACATCAGTTTGACTTGAAAGGAAATAAAAGGAGAGTAGAAATTCTAAGAGTAAAAGAGTGGCAGGTGTCAGGTCCTACTTGATTTGAGGGCCAGGAAATATTGTCTGGTGATTTTTATTTATTAGTGTTGTCAGTGAGTCTTGTGCTTGACCCAATTAATTTTCCTTCTATCATGAATATTTCTAATGAATGTTTCCAAAAAGAAAATTTAAAATTTTCTGGTTTTTGTTTTCTTGGTGTTTTTTTGTTGGGATTTTTTGTTTTTGTTTTAACATGACCTGTTCAATACATTTCATAATTGTTAAACATTAAAAAGAAGAAATAAAATTTTCGCAATGTATTGAGTTGTCCAAAATTTTAAAGTAAGTCACACAGAACAAGAAATATTCCTGGACAATTAGTAGAACTACACAGTGTTAAAAAATATACCTTTATATATCTTGGGATATTATTGAGATGCTAAAGAGAGAACAATTATTTTATTAATACTTCATTGATCTCCAGCACACTGAAGTGGCTCAATTTGCCAAGCTCTATGGTACAGTAATACACTTAATTATCCACAATAATTCACACTCGAAGGTTGAAGTATGCTTTAATAAAGCACTCAAATTAGTTACAGTTGATTTGCCTTTATTGAAATTGCATAAAATACTGCACATAGTGTAGTGCTATTTCACTCAATTAAAAATAATGAAATGTTAATTTAACTGCTTAACCAGTGATTTTTCTCCTGATTGCTTTTATATTTTAGCAGATCACTGAAACGCTACTTTAATAAAACTCTTCTCACATGCCTTTTTATTATTACATTAACCATGTTAATGTCTTAGTATCTTGCTAGAGTTAAAAAGGTTTTTATTCAGAGCAGCTGAAATAACGAGATTTTGGTACCATACAGCTTTATAGAGTAGTCAAATTTGATTACGACACATTTTATTTATGGGAAGTGGGACTTTTCATTCACTTGTTAAATCCTGGAATTGCACAGTCTGGGTATTGATTTAGTTGCCTTAGAAGGAACCTGGAGTTTTAAGGTGCAATTCTCTACCCAGATCTATGTCTTTTGAATGTTATTTTAATATCATGCCTAGTTTCAGGTAGAAAGAAGGAATGCCACATGCCATTTTAATTATTAGTCATGTTTTACATCACTCTCATGGACATGACCATGGACATGACTTCTGGCAAACATGGAAAACTTCTGAAAAATAAGCCTTTGCCACTAAACTGAACATTTAGTTTGTATTGAAGTGAAACAGCTATCCTAAAGGAAACATCTCAATTTCTTCTTACAGTCAACAGTTACAGTTGGGACTGCTCATTCTTTCCCCTAGGTGACACATTCATGTCTTTAATTGACTGTATTAGAGCTTTATTAGAGCATCAGGGGCTTAACTGATGAAATAGTTAATGACACAGCAATTATTTCATTTTTTTTAGCAACAGCTAAACTGCAGCCTTGCAACAGACTGCTTTGGAAAGCTAAGATTAGGTGAGGTTAATTGTACTGTGATATTCCATTCCTTTAGTATCTGTAACTCCTTCACCTTTGAATCTCTCTCATTCCACTAGACACTAAAAACTACTGTTTATGAATATCTTGTTTCCCTGGGTCTTTATTGAAATAATATAAATTTATTTTGCTTATTATTCAAACATATGCCTTCAGGCAGAAAGAAAAGTAAAATATGTTGATACCTATTACTGATAAATGTGGATAATGACACTGTTAGCAATGATTGATGTTGGTATTCTCCCTAGAAGGCCATGTTTACACTATTCTGTTACACGTCTGTTCAGTGAAGTACTAAAACAAAGTAATTTCAGTGCTGTGGAATAAATACTTTGTAATCTATCTGATTTCTCACAAATATGTGAACTGATTGAGTAAAATATCTGTGAATAAAATCTGTGCTCATTTTAAAATAGATTGAATAGATTTTTCTTGTAGATAAACAATTAATTCCACTGTGAATTTCTTTTTCTTTTTTTTTTAAATTCACCTACAACCTGTAACATTTGCTGATTTACAGCACAATTATATATTTCCATTGGGTGACTAAAATTGCAAATACAACATAGGTCCTGATATATTTTCTTCTTGAAAGTAGCAGCTATAAAGCAAGGAACGGTACAGATGTACTTCATTCAATGTTTGAAGCCTTTGAAGCTGAATTTTGTTGTAGAGTACACTGTTTGTATTCTAGTACAATGGACTTTTAAAGCTGATGTATTTCAGCAAAGCTTGAGGTATTTCAAGGGTCTCACAAAGTTTTAAACTAATTTAAGACATCAGTTGCTGTTTTCAAAGTGTTTGGGTTTTTTGTTTTCTTTTTCCTGCCTTGCATCTTTTATAAATGTATAGATCATAACACCAAATATGAATGATGGGTTTATACACTGATTTGGTGCAGGCATAAAACTACACAAAGTAGAACACATGGACTACAGACTAATCAGAATCCATGGATCACCCATTTTTAGAAAGAGGACTGAAATGCCTATACACATCCTGTTATTACCAGACTTGCTGAAGGGAAAAAAGTGTCTTACCACACCCACAGCAGAGTGTGTTTCTCTCTGGTGTGAAAGACTACAGGAGTCATGTCTGCAAATTAAGAGCTTCAGCCATGTGCCTAGGTTCAGCTGCATGGATCTCAGCCAATGAGTTCAAGCCCTGATGGAGCTGTCAGTGCAAATATTATACTAGTTGTTAGTTCAGATTCCAAGCACTTCTGCAAGTGTCTGTGGGAAATTACGGATATCCACATAGCTAGATTTGCAACATCGATGCATATCAGGTTTTATTCTTTCAACAAAGAGCCTATCAAGCATGTTCCTTGCAAATGACTTTGTGATATAGCAAACCAGATTAATCTCATAAAAACAGACTGAAGACTGATTGGATAAGAAAACTGCAGAATTTTAGTGCTGTTCATTCACCACATTGCAGTGTGCCTTAATCTGTGCAACTCTAATGGCCTTCCATTTACAGCTTTATAGTCCTTCACCTGTAACATTATATTCTGCCTTTTAATTTGTGACTGTACACCTATGTACCCAAAGCCTGATGAGCAAAAGTATTGTTTACCCTTGCACTTAAAAGGGCTTTCATTCTCAGTTTTACACCCTCATTGCACTGGATGATTCTGAAAATGCAGTTATATCTGTTGTGCTGGATTTTGCAGGAAACAATTGCCACATATATTAGGTAACAAGTAGATTAGAGGAGTAAATAGTAATTCAGATAGCCAATCGCATAAATATATTTAAAAGTTGATATATAAAATTAAATATATCACTCAGAATTTCTAGATGTATGCTTGCTAAATGTTTGGGTTGTGGGAGAATAAAAAAAAAAAATGAAAATCTACTTGACTTTCTCATTGCTCCTTATGAAGTAATTGTATTTTCATGCTCAATATAATTTTATCCAATTCAATAAAAAATGATTGCTAGATTAGAATTCAATTTGTTTAATTTATATAGAAAAAGGCACCTTCTGCATCAGTTCTCCCTAAATTTAAAGTTACTTACGTAATCTTAGAAGCCTTCATAGGGAGAGCTTGTCTGCAAAAATTACTGTACCAAAGTTTAGATGAAGAGGTTCTTCCTCTTGGGAGCTTTCAGAGGCACCTCATTTGGAGACATATTGATGCCAGAGTTAGCTGATTGAGGTGTGTTTGCCCACCCTCCACCCTACAATGTATTTTTTTTCTAGGAAAAAGTAAACATAACTTCTTGAGTTTAAAGAATAATAAAGAAAGATTTTTTTTCAGGGCACAATTCTTATCATACATACCTGTTATTGCAGGCACCAGTTATAAGTCGGTACTTATTAGCTAAGCAATTGTTTGGACATTTTGGTGGCAACATATAAGGCAGACATCCAGAAATATTAGCAATCATAGTGAGCAGATCAGCTGATAAAAAATCTGAAAGGAAGAATGCAAACAAGCAATTTACTCTATTGTTATATAGCTCTTACAGGAGAAAAAGCATAATTGTCAGCTGGAACTATAGCATCTTCTCTTCTTCCTAGGAAAAAGCACTCAGAGGGAAGTGTTGTAGCAGGAAGCCTTGAAGACTTGAAGGAGGTGAGAGTGAAAGGGAAGAGCTGGTTTTCTTATTTGATGTGAGAGAATGAGAATGAAGTAGTTCATTCACAGCTGACAACTGAGGTAGACCTGCTCCTTTTTATTCTCCTTTGACCTACTCGCTGATTCCTTCCTTTTGCATTGCAGTTACATTGCTTGGCCGGTCCCTGTTCTTACAAAAAAGGTGCACCAGAAATATGGGTAAATTTAAAGACACTACAGCTGACTACATGGATTGAAAGAGGCTCAGGATTATTAGCTGGAATATGGAAGGTGGGTAAAATCAGGGAGTAATATATCATGTTATTAGTATCTTTCTGATATGATCCCACATGGGTCTCCCAGTGGACATTCTGCTGGTGTTGGTGTGTAAGCTCCAGAGATCTGTCACTCTCTCTCACTCACACATGTATGTAAATACATCTGGCCAGTTGAAGGTGGAAGTGCATATGAAAGAGGATCAATATCCTTCCTGAACTCAAAGAATTCTTACCGCTCAAACTGACTGTAACTGTCCCATGCTGAAAGAACATGGTAGAGGTAGCATCTAATTCTTGCCCTTGTCTCCCCACTGACTACTGCAGGTCATCCAGTCTCACCAGCTATCCATTCTGTCCATCCAACTCTGAAATGCTTCAGCCCTTTAATCAAGCCAAAAAAAAAGTAACCCAGGAAAAAAAGAGAAGGTTCAAGAGCCCAATCAGTTAAAAAAATATTCTGCTGAGCAGATAGGTAGGGGTGCAAGGTAGCAGGGAGAACGGATCTGCTAGACTGGCTAAGTAGCCATATCATGTACTAGATACTCATGCCAAATTCATGGATACAGCTGTATTTTTATGTGTGTTCAGGTTCAAAGTCATATTCAGAGGCCAGTTCCCCAGGTATCTGCTCTGCCCGGGTATTGTCTCACATGCTTTCTTTAAAGTCAGTTTAGTTTTTTAATTCATGTAAAAATACTCTTTGTCACGGCACACAGGCTATGTAACATACAATTCCATTAGAGTTGTTTCAGTTTTGAAAATTCACAGGAGTTTTTTGCACTTGTTTTATGGTTTAGAAATTTGATTTATTTTGAAACTTCACCATTAAAAAAAAAGTTGTATCTCTGTGTGTGAGTGTCTGTTTATATAAAAATATATGCAAGTACATACATGTAGAAATATTTTTAGTTCTGCAAATGCCCCATTAGTTTAGTAGGTTGGATGTTTCCACATGAAAGAAAAAATAACAAAATAACTGTGGACCTTTATGTTTGCTTACAGCATCCTAATGATTCCATATCTTGAAAAATACCATCATGTTAGAATACAGAGAATACAAATTAGTTCTCCAGTTAAAGCTGCTCTAAGTGACAAATTTAAATGAAATTAAATTACTGGGAAAAAAGGAAAATGTTCCTGATTTTTTGTGCCTTCCAGACACCAGACAGATATCTTGAAATCCATCTCTAATTAACAGCAACAAGAATTTTACTTTACACAGACAATTATACACCATTGAACTTTCTGGACTATTTATTTCTCCACTTAACATATAAAAAGACTAAAAAAAGAGAAACAAAATGGAATAAATGTGCAACAGCAATCCTTTATAAAATTAGTTTTGGAAATCAGAAAGTATTTTGTAAAATAATAAGGCCATCAGTGTTCAGAGGAAGTGTCACAGAGTGATAGAAATTGTATTACTTTATCTGTAGACTCTAGGCCCCAAAAGCACTGAAGAGAAAGTGCTGAGGAAGATGGATATTTCACTGTGAACAAGAAGTTCACATCACTGTGGATATGAAAGCTAGTTTATAGGCAATACAAATAGACTGTCATGAGTTCACAGGATGCTGCTCTCCTCAACTATAGGAACACACTCCAGCAAAGAAAAATGTAAAACGGTGACTATGTGAGGTGCTTTTAAGAACAAAAGAGAGGGCATCCTTTCCCCAGGGTGTGGACAAGATATATATTCCTGCCCAAGGTAAAATAAAAGTGACTCTAACACAGCTTTAATCTATAAGACAACATTCAAGAAATCAACAGGGAGGTTTGCTAATGTCAATACAATATATTTACCAGTTGGATGTAATGAACGTTTGTGCCTCTGGCAAACTTTTTCTTTCAGCACTTGAATTGACATTTCCATTCTTTCAGCTGCTTGGGAAATATCTTGACTCTCTTGTTCAGGAAATTTTGAGAAAGCCAGCAGCAAGGTGGGAGTTGCTATTCCCCTTCCCTGGATGTTTCTATAACAGAGATAAAATAGGGTGTTTTTTTCTTCAGTGTAACTGTTTAGAACTTATTCATAATTGATTTGTTTATGTTGGATATTTTCTAATTTTAAGGTATATTTTGTTTGAAAAGTATACTGGGAGAGTAGAGAAGGAGAATACTTTGTGACGTTGCTCTGCAAGGAAAATTCTGGGAAAGGAAAGTGCCTGTTCATGGGACACACACAACAGTGTTAAGCTTGTGAGAAGCCTTTAGGATGAGATAGAAACAATTGGGATGGACAGAGCCTGCTGCAGGCTTTCCCAGCCTGTGCTGCAAGCTGTACAAAGTGCCTGGGAAAACCTTATGCAAGACATTATAGGCACATCTATGTGAGTAGGCTTTGCTTTCAGGTAATATTTAATATCAAAGACCATATAAATCTTTGCAGGTGGATTCATAAATGCCTTAGCACTATAGGCCTCAAGCAACTGGCCCACAGTCATCTAGATGCCATCTGCGGTTGGTGATAGAGATGTGCTTCCTCTCAGAGCCTGTTCAAGCAATTGCTTTGCACTGACTATTTCCATATGGAGTTTCAACAATTAGTTTAGTAGTTCTTCATTAGACAGTTATATTTCAATATAAGATATTTTTTATTTTACAGCCTGGCCTTTCCTCTAACTTCAAGGAACTCAGGGTTGATGAGATAACCCAGATGCTAATTAGGATAGCAGGCAGATATTAGCAAACAGTCGCAAAAAGCACTTGTGAAGGGGAGACAATTATGGAAAGAAGAGGAGACTATGAGGATCATACTATGTGACTTTAGGATCTATGAACTAATTTTTAACACAAATAGTGATTTCAAACACAACTAAAAATACAAACAGTAAATCAAGAATTTAAGTTATGATATTTAACAGCTGAGGTGAGGAAATGTTCATTTTAATTACAATTAAAGGTCAAACCAAGGTCTCAGGAGAAAACCAGTTATTTTAACTCAGTTTGCAATTCAGACATCTAGATCATAAGTTCAGCAAACTTCAGGTTGGACAATTCTACATGGAATGACTAAGAGTTTTCCTATTCTAACCTGAAAAAAGAGCTGCCTTCTCATCTAAGAACTGACTTTTCCATCTGAAAGACAGCACTAAGCTCATTTGTATTGCACTGTAGTTTCCTTCAATTACTTGTAAGCTAAAGTAAAATCAATTTTTGTAGTACTGTGACCTTCATATCTTCCAGAAGCTCAAGTATATAGTCACATGCATTCCTTGTTTTTAGCCTATGTGCTGGCCAAAGCTTTAACTCAAATATACAGTATTCTTAAACTTACAAAAGAACACCTTAGTAGCTTTAAACTGACATGAAAGTGATACTTAACTAAATATATTTGCTCCTCAGTCCCCAGTACTTTCCAAATGGGAATCGTGTCTAAGAGGCAGGTGTAGAGTGCATTTTCAAGCCTATACTAAAACGGGAAGAAGTCTCTTAATGATATTTTTAATTTAACTGAGGCACAATGTATTGAATTACATAAAAACACACAATGGAAATAGACTTTTAACTTCTGGTAATGATCATTTGTAAATAGAGAGACCAAGTATTTTATACTAGTTAATATTAGAAAAAGTGATGAGGCTTAAAAGTTGTAATGGAGGTGTCAAACACTTGTGTGTCTGATTCCACAAATCAGGAAAGCATGTGCCTTTGTGGTATTAATGCATATCTTTTGATGATTTGTTGAAAGTTCAGGCCTTTGGCTGCTTACAGATTAAGCCCAAACTTAAGCAAAAGACATAACTAATACTCAGAGTACTGCTGCTAGCAATGTTCTGACTACGAAAAATTCAAAGGTTAACAACAATATCTATCAGATCAAGACCTTAATTTAACAGGTTTAAATCACTGATCTAATTTTCATTGATCTAATTTTGTGGAAAAAGGAAAGAAAAGAGAATGGGAAGAAAGGAAAATGAAGGGAAGGAAGGGTCTGTCAGTGGAAAGGACTAGAGGGGATGCTGTCTGAAAATTAAGGAATGCCTTTTTTTTTACTGGCATGGGTTTCTCGGAGACATTGGAGAGTATAAGTTGTTGGAGATAACTCAAAAGCTGTGTGAATTCATCCATGAGCAATTTTGGGTATCCCTGTTTGAGTAGATAGATTGGAACAGATGACATCCAGAGATCCCTTCCAACCTCAGCCATGGCTTGGATCTGCTGTTCTCATACCGGCTTTTAAAGGGAACCCAATAATTGGACCTGTGAATGACAATGCTCTTCAGAGTTTGTGTCTTTGTGCACAATGTTTTGAAGGAAGCTTAACAGTCTGACAATTCACATTGGTGAGAAAGTGCTCTCAGTTTTATTCCTAATAGAACTGAAACCATTAACTTTAAGCATTTATCTTAGCATATTTCAGCACTTATTGTCCTTAAGATATCAGGCAAATATTGACATTGCCACAATAAGAAATTGTCACAATATTCTGTGAGACCATTAAATATCAGTATCTTCTTTTGGTATGTGAGGCAACTGATCCATTGAAACCTATGTTTTAAAATTTGAATGCCTTGGAACTATCACTAAAGTACTAACACTACAAAAATGAAAGTGATCTTAATCTCTACATACTGAGCAGCCACAGATCTTGATAAGCCCTGTCCATATAAATAGTTGTGTCTCCAAGAACTCTGAAAATTGTGGCTCGTTTTCAAAACACAGAGGTAAATCTTTTAGGGAAGTCTAAGCAAAAGATTGGTGATCGAGCTCTGTAAAACTTTGCTAATATGTTCCAAATGCTGGAGAGAAATCAGTTTTGTGTAGCACAGAAATCTAATCAGAACTACACAGAAATGGTTTAATTTTTTTAGACTCACGGATAGTCATCCTGAGGTACTTTCATCATTCCTAGAAAGAGATCACTCTCATAGCATAACTCAAGCACTAAGGAGCTTTCTGTAAATTGTTCACTGTCTACAGGTCAAAGTAATTATTTTGTTTCCTTTCCTTTATCATTTAATTATATCTGTTTTAGATGGAAGGGGAAATGTGAAAATCACTTCAGTAGTCCCATTTAAAGCAATAAGGTTTTGAGATTGATGCCAAACAAGTTGTTCCCATCTCAGTCTGAAGAGGAAAAAATTTAATTAATGTTCAGAAATACATTATGACCATAACATTTCATATTTTTGAGCCACATGTTAATGTAATGTGGTGGCCTAGCTAGATCAGAAAAACATTCCAATTTATTTTCCTATTTAGAATTTTTCTTACATTTTAAAAGAGTAACTCATGTGGTGATGATGATCGTAAACATATAATCTATCATTATATGCATTCTTAAAAAAACAGACTGGTGTCAGACTTCTGTGTTATGAAAGCTCTCTGTTATCTGTTATGAATAAATCCTTCACTATTTTATTTTACCTTTTCAGTGTATAATGTGTAGCATAATCCACCAGACTACAGGCCGTTCTGATAGCCTCAGTAATGCAGTTATCTTCAGTTTCTTCTCAACAATGAAATAAAACCAAAACAAAACAAAGATGAGCATGTTATTCAATAACATAGTTATTAAAATATTTACATTTTTAAAATAAAGAAGTTTGTAATATTAAGATATATATATTTTCTTCATTTAAATTATATTTTAGTGTTCCTGAAACTAAAGTTGTGGATTCAGACCTTTCTGAAAGATATGGTAGGGTTAGTAAATCAGTTCTCCATAAGGCTTCAAGAATTAGATTTTCCTTCTCTTTCTGCCAGTATAAATCCAGCTGTGCATGTGTTATGTAATATCAAATGTAACAGGTCCAGATGAAATGTGCTGTATTCTGTGTATACAATTTTGTTCCTTAGGCTTCATGTGTATTCTGCATTAAGTTTTTCTTGGATGGACAGGACAAATTCAAGTCTCCCTCACACACAGTATGAGTTCGTCTGAGCCACATGAAGAATTCAGTTCTATATTCAGGCATAATTAACAAAATTTAAGAACTGAAAGGCCAAATGTATGAAAGTCCTATTTGCATTTCTCCACCTACGTTCGATGAAAAGATGTATGTAAACCTAATAATGCTTCAGCTGTCCTGTTTTGCATAGTACTATAATGGAACATGGATTTTTATTCTTTTCTGTACATCTAGCCTTATATTAAATGAATCAGTCACATTTGAAACCCAGAGGAGTAATTCCCACTTGTATGTTGTGGGATCACCCTTGTTTCTAAGTAAGTTAATCATCAATAACAACAGATTGCTAACAATCATTTATGTACAATTGCTCATCATTTATGTACAGTATAATCTTAGGTGACATATTTTATCTGTTGTCAATATTGTGCTATTTCTGTGATTGACTTTTTGAATAGGACTCTCAGCCCAAGTGAAAATAGTGTATAATCAGGAATAATCTTTCCTGGACTTCAGATTTTGTCTATTTTTTATATAAGTTTACTTTATTTGTTATTATATACTAACTTCAGGTGAAAACTTTCCTGAGGAATCATATCACTGTCCCTTATGAATCATATCTACAGCTATTTAATTTAAGAGAATGTAAAGATTGAAATCTTGTTTCTTCATCATCTCTGCCCTACTTTAATGTAAAATTGGTCTCTGAAGAATTCTCTTGAAATTCAATCTGTTATCTGCTGTAATACAAGTATACTAAATCTAACTCATTTAGATTGAAAAGATGCGAATAAAATAGCTCAAATGCTTAAAATGGCAAGAGTATATTGTTTGAACATAGACATCCCTACAATCTGAGATCCTCTAAAATTTCCTATCTGCAGAGTCCCAGCAGAGAAAGGACACACAGGAGAAATGCACCCTTGTGGGCCAGAACCAGGGTGCCAGGTGGGACATCCTGTGACAACTGACTGTAGTCCAGGATGACTATATGCAGTGATTGTCAGTCTGGGAAAGAAATCCAGCAGCCATTCTTGTAAATGCATTGTCTATCAACATCTCCAAGAAAGTAAAATAGTCAAATAATAAGTAATTGAGATACATTACATGTACCAAGTTTTCCTTTCTGAATTTATGAAGCTGCATTTTAAAAGAAAACATCCATGGAATAATTCTCACAGAAGTCAGACAGATAGTGTATTTTGCACATGAAAAGGGATTAAGCTAAACTGCCACTGCTAAACTGTCTACAGTGCCAGTGTATTTTCAGTTTAACAGTAACCACCAATGAAAGAAAATAACATGTATTTTTTGTGTTACTTACCAAAGATGATATCTTTGCCTACTTGAAGGAAAGAAAGGAAAACAGCTGTGAAGGCTATAACTGCTGAAATTCCCAAAATAATGAACACTTTCATCTACAAGAAAGAAGAGATAACTGTTGCCAAAATATATACCTTCATCTTCCAATTATAAACTATACTATAAAAAATTTCCGACATGTGGTAAATCTTACTTTTAAACTAGATTTGTAGCCACAGTTTGACTATGTTTATGAAGAATAAAATATTAATTTTTAGAAATAACTGTACTTCAATTACTCTTTTTTCTTTCTTTTCTTATTATTTTTTTCCATTTTGAGAAACTTCTAGCACAAGGAGATACATTATTTTATAGCATATTATGTCTGACAGCATTGACAACACTTAATCTATATCTTAGAAATTCACCAATGTTTTACCACTCATCATTAACTTCTCTATGTGCTAACATGATTATAAATTAATCAGTGCACGTAAGATAGTGAAACAGGACAAAGTACTGAGAGTATCCATCAGATCCCTCTATACATCTATCCATATATAACTGTGGCGTCAAAGCATCACAGTGAATGTGCTCACATGGCAAATGTGAGCCGCATTCTCTGTTTCAGTGCACTGACTCACTGGTAGTTATTGCAAAGCTACAAATATGGAAATTATCCAAGAGGTAACATTTTTCATATGCACTATGTCGATTAGGGATTGAGAGATTTAAAATATTTTTAGTTCTATATTCTATCAATGTAAGAAAAATTATAATTAAGTAAATCAACTCTAAAATTCAGGGAAGCAATATTGCCCATAGAAACTCAACATGAAAACACCCTTTCTTTTTATATTTCTTGAAGTAATATGATGAAAAAAGCAAGCAAAAGTTTTGTAGTCTGACCTTTTGTCTGTTGAGGAGATTATCTTCCACACTTCCGTACTTTATGGATGGTAGTAACTGTTCTGAAATCTGAAAGTGAAGTATACTTTCCAGGGTCCCAGCTTATACTGTCAGCTTTATGCACTGGTACTCATTCAAGCTTTAAAAGTGCAAATGATTTCAACATCTTTTTGGCCACAGTATGTTCCCACAAAGCAGAAACTGACGTTAATGCTTGAATTGTTTATTTTTGTCCAGCTAGGAACCAAGAACTAACTGTGTAGTCAGTTCTGATATCAAAGTTGTTGTCATGGAAATGTGAAGGACAAATGTCCAGACAAAAACCAGGAAAAAATTGCCATGTCATGCAGTTAAGTAAATTCTGGGTAAAGTTTTCACTATTTCACTGTCAATGTATTTGACAAAGAAGGCAATCATGTGTCTTGTTTTTGATCTTCAGTATTGGAACTTTACAAAATGAGCTTCTTAAACTCAGGTGATAGTCTCCAGATTGTCCACCAAATTCCTTGAAGCACTTTTATTTTTGTTTTTTTCTCTTAGATAATTTATTTCACACTTTTGAGCCACTTTATCTAGTTACACTTTACAACTCTATTGCTTCTTCTAAAGTTAATATTTTGATCTAAATAATCTGTCTCTTTTATTTCTATTTCCTATATAGATTGAAATCAGAGTCAGGGTCAAGATCAGGGATTCCCTCATTTCATTTTTGCTAGTCTAGACAGGCAGATCACAAGGTGGAGCCAAAGATCAGTGTTTTCATCTCTGCCATAGGTAATAAGGTGCTAGGGTTTGGGTATTGGCATCCTGAAGCTGGCGATTGTGGTATATGGTAGTGAAAGAAAAACTACTAGCATGTGAACTGACTGGAGGTAAAATTTAAGATCATGAATATTATTATAGCAAATTTTAGCTCAAGAATACAATCCTTAACCCATTTCCTTTTCACATGGGTGAAAAGTAAGCAAAGGGAAACAGACGTCTACTGGAAAGTAGGTTTATCATCTGTGGTTGGGAGCTTTATGATTGCAGACAAGAAGTCAAACTTGCAATACCTCTTTAAGTTCATTCCAAATTTCCAGTCTTTGAAAGCTGTTTCCTTACATAAGAGAACATAAAGCATACTGGCTTCCTCTATGGCACAGTAAAGCACTGAAGAAAGTAGATCCATTCCAAACACCTAACAGAATGAGGACCTACATCCTTTCATATACCTTTTAATTATTACAGTTTCATTTCTGAGGGCTGCGAGACTTCACTACAGTGAAAAACAGGTCTGATTTTCTTTGCAGTTTCACAGACAAAAACCAAAGATTCAGCATTGCTGCTAGTCTTCAGCCATTCCTTGTGCAAAAAGAGAGTCAGGTATTTCTGCCCAGTGGTGAAACTGTATGGATCAATGACTGTCTAAACATGGAATACAAGACAAGTACAAACCAGTCTTCATGTTAAGCAACACTCTTAAGAAAAGCAACAGTGAACCTTAACAGTTAACTGTTTAATGTTAAGTTTTGAATTTACTCATTTGATTCATCATATTCCCAAGATTTGAATATTTGAAGAACAGTGTAGTATCTGTCCGTGTTCTTAGAAGTTAAAGACTTACAATGTAAATCTTTGAGTTAGTTGTTGACAAAAAGATAAATTCTGTTCAAGGGAATATCCCAAAGCAATAGGATTTCAGATTATTCATATACATGGATTTCTGAAGACCTACTATATTATTCTGAAAAACTAGTCCATATTCAAAATATATAAAAGGTATTTGATACAGGGAACAGACACATTTCTATAATCCCAGAACAACTCTTACATTTACAGTGCAATAGTCTGCAGTCCCACTCAGCTCTCAGTTCTTACAAGCACTGGACTAGAATGAGAGATCTCCAAGACAAATTTGTGCAGCTGTAGGAGCTATTTTTGATAGCAGATTACACCGTTTTGTCATATTTAGTGTGCTTGAGCATGGCATGAAGGATGCTCTGCTAATATGGATGTCTAATCTATCATAGAAAAATTAGTCTCTGATCTCTTCTGGCTATTAAAATTCCAAGAACACTTTTCCAAGAAGAGGGCCATAAAAGTGCATATAACTTCACAACACTCCACCAGAAGCAATTTCGCTGAAGTTCCAGCTTAACATCCTACAAACAACAGCAATTAAACTCATTCTAGTTAGTTCAGTAAGATGTCATCAAGTAAAAAAAAAAAAGCAAATAAAAAAAGGTGAAAGAAAATTAGTTTACTAGAAGAGATTAGTTTAGCTGGATTTCAATTATATCATGACTTCTAGTCACTTTAAGCACTTCGTTTTTTTCTGGAATTGATTCTATTTTATTAGAAACGTATTTTTGTTGATATTAACTTTACTTAGAGAAGACTTTGCAGTGATATGGAAGCTAGAAGTGGGATGAAGAGGTAAATAGGTAATGGTAATTAACTATTTCAGTCCAGAATTAAAGGTCCAGTAGGTGGCAGGTGGGAAACAAAAAAGAAAGCGATTATTTAGAAAACATATTTACACCATGCAACAGCTTGTGTCAAGAAGTTGTAAAAAATTTCATATGAGCTTATAAAATTGTTCTAACAATGTTGTGGAATAAAAATACACTAAGGCGTATGAGATAAGAAGTGAAAAAACCACACTATATATAGTAGCTAAATAGTTCTATAGTAATGGAATAGTTCATATACTATTCTAGTCTTTTTACAATTGGCTAAAATAGATTGGGGGGAGGGTGTATTTATATTTCTTTCTCTCTATGTATATTTTCCTACAGGCTCTGTCATTATATTGTTGTCATATAATTAAAAAATAGAAAATAAACTGAAGCAGGCCAGTAAATTGGAAAACATTTGTCTCTAGTAATTAATAACATCTAAATTTGCAATATGAGCTCTGGACCTGTACTCCTGCAAAAAGTAGCTTTAAAGAAGTAAGAAGTAGCTTGCTTATGTGGAAAAGTTTAATGGAGTGTGCATGAATAAACTATTTATCCATCTGGATGACACAGTGCCTAGATTTTCAAATGCCATGCTCATCCCCTAAAATAATGTCTCTGCCTTTGTAGGCTAGTTATAGTGTCATCCTGAAGATGGAAAGTTTTCCCTGGGTGGCTGAATGTATCTTACATTCTTATCTTTCCTTACGGCTAGTGGTTTGCCAATAGTAATAGGCTTTGTTTACTACAAACTAATTTTCTTGTATGATGCTGAAATCATGTTTTCAGATAAACTATTGTTCTCAGAAACAGGTGGAATATAACATGTAAATAACTGGGATTACTGAAATTCAATGTACGTTGACTGAACACCATGACATTGTTCTGTTAAAATGATGATTTAAACCCAAATCAACATTTTAACTCTTGCAAAGAAAAAAAATTAAAACTCAGGTTACACAAAATATTCCTAAGAATTTTTTTCAAATATCTTATGGTTTATTGTATTTTGTAATAAATGCAGAATAAGTGACAAATTTAGCTGCAGATGAGAGTCCACTCAATTTCTTGTCTCTGAATTCATGCCAACTCTGTATATCACTGAAAACTCTGCCTTAGCAGAAGAGCAAATTATGATTTATGTGGAAGAAAGAGGAACACATGAATAATTTTTAAGGTCTATAGAAGGTCTGAAATCCACTGGCTTGAATCACAAAAAAATATTTTAAAAATGAAACACAAATTAAATATTTCAGATTGAAAATGCACTGATTTCAGAACAAACTCTGTCTCTTTCAGATAGATCCTTTAAATGGCAAGCTTAACGGTGAGATTTCTGCCTTTTTACAAAGCATGGCCTTCTTGCAGAAACCACAGCAATATCATACAATGAGGTTTATGTCTTGGATTTAAGGATGAGAGGTAAATACATCATAACAAATTCCAAGAAGATAACAAACATGATTTTTCCTAACTTGGCAGAAAAAAAGAAATTGATTTATCAAAATAAAAGCAATGACCACATAATATATGTATGATAGATCAATTTTAATATTTTGCCTGCTGTGAATGAGGCTTCCAGCATGGTCAGTAACAAATTCTCAAGAGGATTTAAGATTCCAGAAGGAAAAATGGGTGGTTCCAGTACTGAAAGCGATTTATTGTCATACTCAAAGTCTCCTCTTCCAACTTCTTCTTAAAATGTGACAGTGGAGGCGTCTAATTGGCTCAGCCCCAGCAGTGGGTCTGGCTCAGAGCTGGGGAGAGTTTCGAGCAACTACTTACAGAAGCCATCTTTACAGCCCCTTCCACTTTACCAGAAACGCCTGTCATGTTAAACCATGAAACAGACATTCCTGTTGTCCTTTAGTTCTGTTTTGCAATGAGTAAAATATTCTGTGAATATTTTCATGGTGGGAATCATGACACGTGGTTCTGTCACATCAGAAGCTCCTTGAATAGCAGTAGGAATCTGACCAATGCCTTTCACTTCTTGCCTCTCAACACCAAATTACTGTCAAAACACAAGCAGTGGCAATGTCTTCATTTTGCACACATCATTAAAAAAAAAAAAAGTTAAAGTATTCAAGAAAAGGATGCCTGTAAAAGAAGAGAATCATGAGTGGAGAGACTCTGCCTTGCAGTGAGCAGTGCAAACGCTATAACATGAAGCACATTTAATGGGAATTGTGTGTTCTTACCTGTTCTTAACATCTGTGTCAGGTGTCTCAGTACAACAGCATTAGCACATTCTGAAGAGCCTTATTCTCTGTCCAAAACGCCTAGGTTATTCTGGGTTGGATACTTATCTCAAAATTAGGCATCACAGCTGTTAACGTTGTGATGTGGAAGCCCCTCACAAATGTTCCAATAACTTGGAAAGCAGTGCTTGTATTCCTTCTTACATTTTAATGTTTTTCTGCTAGCCTGCTTTAGTGAATTGCTGGGTAGGCTGCATTTTTCCAGGTGTGGCACCGACTTCTCAAATTAGTTATTTTGTTTTTAATTATTTTTTTATTTATTCAAAGATAAAGGCAATGGTAGATTATTTCAGAGGTGCAATTGTCAGTTTGCAGAAAGAGATAGTAAAAGGAAACAGACAGTGAAAAACTGGACTTCTATTCAGTAAATCAAGTAATGAAAGAATCTCTCAAGATGGGCACTAGCTCATAAGATGAATTGTTTCTAGACACATCCTACATTATAAACACATTTTGTTAATTGAAAAACACATTTTAAATCTAATGAGAGAGTCTTGAACTGTTTTCACCCAAGTTCATATTCACTCAGGCAATCAAGTGTGCTTCTGAACTAATCACCAAATTTCCATTAATCCGTCACAAATCAGAAAAGTAAATGATCTAAAGAAGTTAAATGAAACATTCTTCATGGGCAGTGATATTAAGAGGTCATATAGCACTACTCTCTGGGACATTTAGTGTTCAAGTGATCCTTATGACTGAGCAATAAAAACATCTTTCTTATTTGACGTCATGTCAAGGTTCCAAAAATCTTGACCTGTTCTTTTTAATGCCTTGATGAATTTGAAGCAGTTTGCAACTAGACAAAGTACCTTTTAGAAAACTCTCAGACTGAAGAAACAAAACATGTTATGGTTTTCTTATTTTATATTGAAACATCCAGATGAAAAAGACACGTGGGAATCATTGAGCATGCAGAATTAAATAGTAACTAACGAGAAGAACAAATCCATCATACTGAAATTAATGTTAAGAATAAACACTTTTTAAGCAATCAAGCATAGGTTACCAAATAGCTGAAGGAACAGGGAAGAGTATCTATGTGAGAGTGTAGTTGTATGTATGTGTATATGCACATATATAAAACTAAATAGACACAATGACAGAACTCATTTTTCACTGAGGTCTTCATATTCAGATTGAGGCAAAACTAATAATAGATACCATGGTAGATTGACAAATCCAACAATTGTTATAATACAGATAAAGATAAGGCAATGTCTTTGGGAAAAAATTGTGCAGGTAATACACACATGGTAAGAGAATCATGAAAAGCTGTCACTCAGAAGAAAAAAAGACGATATAAAGGAATCATCACTGATTCTCAACAGACCTTTCAGGTTAGTTCTATGGCAAGAAAAAAAAAAAAGTATGTCCTTCAAATGTAAAGGAAGAATAAAAAAAACCCCAATGTCAATGCATGAAATTGATGACAGTAGTACAAGTTCATCATATCCTCTTCTGAGGTCTGGAGACTGAGTATTGACATCTCAGTTGAACATTTATACTTGGAAAAAAACCCTATAGGGTGCAAGTTTTCAATTCTGCAAAGAAAGGTATAGGAGGATACCTTTGAGCTCTACTGGAGGTAATCAACTTTGACCATTAAATGAAACATAACGTGCAAACAGCAAAAATCCCAACTAAAAATTGAGGTTAGGAGAGTGTGCAGTGAAAAAGAAAGAAAAGGAAAGCTTTTTGCACAGGCTTCCAGGTATGCCTTAGGTCAGGGCTTTCACACATAATTTTCTTGGGTACCAGTGACTGGTACTATAGCACCAGGTCTGTGCAAGTAGGACAAATATAAGAACTTAATTAACGAACATCAGTTTTTTGCATCTCAGTGTCTTTTTGTCACTCTTCCTGCAGACTGGTAGCTAACAGCTACCTGCTTCCCTCCCTATTCCCCCCCAGCCCAGGGTCCTCTCTGGCTTCCCAGCCCTTCTCTGTTGTGGGCAGCAAGGAGCTCCACCTGGGCAACTCTCTGTCTGCCTGATATTTAGCCACCATCTCAGTGCACAGTATATAATGGTATATAGACAATTAATTATGGCTAGGCTCAGATGAAGACTTGCCTAGCAGACCACCTCCCATGTATATTGCTATAGATCACCTGGGTGTTTTTGCATATTACTCGGTACCACAATTAGAAAAAAAATCTGTTTTTCCTAACAATATACTCTTATTTGTTCAGTTATGAAATTGATCCCTGATGTACAAGGTAGCCCTTTCTCAGCTGACAGAAAAATAAATCTGTGCACTAGTCAGATCAATGGTACTTGACAGCAGAATTATTTGTCTTCTGAGTTCCCATCATAAATAATGAAACTTGTGTTAATGAGAAATAAACACTTTGGAGAAATGTCCTTTGGAGATAGGCAACTTTTGTAGACTTTTTTTGTAGCACACTGGCAAATGTGGTCCCTAAAGTCCATACCATGTTTTGTAGTTTGTGATTTTGCAGCATTTTGAGACACAGCTCTTCTTTCCAGTTTTCAGCAGCGTCACCAAGGATCAAAGAGCTTCTCATTCAAAAGGCACACAGAGAACACGTGTCTTCCTCTGATAGAAGGTACCAGTGCCATATGGTATACGAACACTGCAGTCTCTGGAATGGAAAGCTACTTCTGTGGAGTAAATGAAATGCACTTGAAATTAACGCACTTTCATTCATCGTATTGGAAAACTCCTATTCAAATGAAGATGAGTGTAGCTAACTTGTCTATAACAAACAGCACCTGGCCCATGCTAATTCTTCAGCCATACCTTGGGGTTGTTCAGCAGACTGTTGGCTGGTCTGAGGCAAAATCATATTAGAGACAATTTTCACAATATTACGTTAGGGATAATCATAACTCAGACATAACTCAGAGTATTAAAGTAATGAAAGGGTCTTCACTAGAGAAACAGATTTGTTAAAAAAGAGGGCTTTCCAATCAATTTGTCAATTTGTCAAGGATGGTCGAATGTGGCCATCATGGAAGACAGAATTGTCTCAGACTTTTCGCTGTGTAAGGGAATAGACCCGATAACATGTCCAGGCTCTGCTGATGGTCACTCTGTAGAACAAAGTGAAATTCCCATAGCTCTAATAGAAGGACGTGATTAATCAATGTGGTGTGGGTATTCATTCATAAATGAGGACACACTATATGACAAGACCAGTAGAAACTCTGGGATGTGACAAATATATAATGTGATACCTCTGAAGGACTACGAATAAGAAATGACTTCTCTACCTGCAGAAATTGCTAAGCAGAGTTCAAATTTGTGTGTATAACTCATACAGATGTGTTTATAATCTTCGTCTATCTTTTAAAAACAAATAATATTACACCAGGTAGCTTTTCTTAATACACATAAATCTAGGAATGATGTCCATATTCTCTTCCCCCTGAGGCACAGAGAAGTCTAGCTCCTCAACTTCTTTTCATTTGCTGCCTAACAGCGTTATCACCTCAGTACCTGAATTTGCATTACTGAAGTCATCACATCTGTGTGTCTGTGCAAACAGCATAATTATCTAGCAGTGTAACACAGTACTCAAAGAGCCTGTGATCTGAGGGAAGCAATGTTCATTTACACTGGTTGTTTCTTTTCAAGTCTGTCTGTCTGTAACAGATGAACACAATGACTGCTGTCCCCTATTGTCAACTATTTGGACACAGTGGAGAGCTGTTCACACAAGGAAAAACAGCAGGAAGGAAAGGCAGATGGTGATGAGTGCAATTATTGTATTTCTTAGAGATTTGGCCACCAGAGGAGTATGCCCTGACTGCTTTGAATTGTCACCTCTTGAAATCTCAGCTGAGACAAAGAGAAAGCTGAGACAGTGAATATATCTTCCCAATCAAAAAGGCAACTTTTACGTAGGGTTGCATAAAAGATGTTAAATACTCCACTGTCATATCAACTTTAGCTTAATATGAGCAAAGTTCTTGCAGCATAGGAAGCATGACTTGGGTAATGTGATGCACTTCCACTGTCAGAAAGAGATTAGCACAGACTAGGAAAGGCAGATCTAAGCAGGTTAGAACACGGGAGAATGTGGCAGAATGAGCAGATATATCCTTTAAATGGGGAACAAACAAAAACCAACAACAGTAATAGACAGAAAAAGGCATAACTTTCCTGGAATTCTGCCTGTGGTGGTCCAAGTAATTATATGGCAGAACGAAGCTGCCAGCAGTGATGTTTGTTTTCTGTGCAGCAGCCAGGCTGTGGTATACATAATTATCAAGCAGATGGCTTGAGCCCCGTGGGAACCATAGTTTGTGATGATCTTTGCACTTCACTGCTTGTGCCATAACATCCTCTTTAAAATAGTGCATTTGCCAGGTTTGGGTAATGGTTTAACAGATGCTCCATCTTGGTTTCAGGATAGCAGATTCAGGAAAGTTTCCCTGAGAGCCAGAAAGGCGGTGTTCATGAAGTTATGGATGTTCCAGTACGTACAATCTTGTACAGGTGAACGTAAACTCCTTTAGCCCTGAGAATGCCAGGGATGTATAGATTCAATGTGGGAGTAAAAAGGAAGGAGCAAAAGACAGTGGGATCATCTTTTCACTTGAGAGTTCAGTACTTTATGGCTCACCTTACACAGTGAACTGACAGGTTTTTTTCAGTTTTTGGACTGATGCAAGATACAAGACTTGTGTAAAAATGTGCGGTGTCCATTTAAATCTGCTTCATATATCAGTGTTAACCTTACATGCGTGTAGGCCATTACATTCAGACAGCTCAGCTGTCTCTGCACCCTTCACAGACTACTCTCACTCTCTGCTTTTCCTCACTAGCTTCTGTTCAAATCCCCAATTATTCTCTTCTCTTTTCAGACATATTTTGCCTTCAGCTCATTATCACCTGAAGCTTCACTTTTTCTCCATGTTCCCCACATTGGCCAAAACTTTGCAGTATAACTGCTTCACCCTTTCCTTAAAGCAGGTATGTCCAACCTCTAAAGTGAGTTGCATAAGAGCATGAATTACTACAAAAGAGCTCTGAAAAAGGTAAGAGTTAAATATTCTAGGCAAGACATTCAAAGACAAGGCCCTCCCCTTTATAGGTACATCTTTCCAGCCTTGACCTGTTTCTGGCATTTTTCAGTAATTTATGGTTATAACAAACTCTGTCAAGTCATCTGTATCACCAGCAAATGTTTCACTTTACACTCCCCCTTTGATCCAATTGTACTCAGTGTTTTACCCATCCTGCTTCCTGCGTGCCCCCTCAGTGCACACCTCAATATGTGCAGTGTTAACAACTAAAACGGAACACCACTCTGATTCTCAGTCAAACGCACAGACATTTGCCACTTTTTCTGGGCCAGGACACTTTTCCTTCATCTCTTCTCTCACCTTCTTTACCTGTCTCACAAGGTCCCACTTGCTAACTCTACAGTTCTATTTCCAGTTTTCCAACCTGTTCTCATGACTCCACCCTCCCTTTGCTCTTTTTCCATCTCTCCCTCCCTATTTTCCCTCATAGTCTTTGTCCCTATCCTACTTCTTTTGTCCTGGGTCTCTTTTAATTGTTACTTAATCAATATCTTGGTTTCCACTGCAATTTTGTATCCAACAGGGAGGGTCTTACATGCTTTAAAACCATGAACAGGTAATACTTTATCCTAAATAAACAAATATCCTCAAGGTAAAATACTTTGATATTGTAGTGCTCCCTACCAAACTATCGGACTAGTGTAGGTTCTGCAGAAAGCACCTGCTGCTGCATTAAGAACTACTCACTGGCAAGACACAAGACAAGACTGTTCGGCGAATGGGACCTTGTTGCAGCTTCTTGGGTAAGAAAGGGTGAGCTCATACAACAGCTACCTCTGTGCAGGGCAGACAATAAGTATTTTATGCAATGGGACTTTCACAGATGGCAGAGATACTGAACATATAGTCTTAAGCTCTTCTTGCTCTATTTTTGACACCATTAAGTGAAGTTCCTCCTTCTGATGCACAAAAGCAGCACTTGAATCATTAAACAAGGCTGCACATGAAACAAAGTCCAACTCTCAGAAGAAAGAAAAGGAAGACAAGTTCTTCTCTTTGGATACTTAAAAATTAACCTACCTGCTTCTCCGTCAGGTGCAATGCTACCACTCCTGAGTTCTGAGGCTGCAGTGAAGACAGAGTATGACCTAGTTTAATAAAAGTGAACTGTAAAGAACAGCTTCCCCTTTAAAAAAAACTCTAAAATAAATGAAAAAAAAAACCCCACAGGAACTTTACAACTAACAACAATCAGCATTAAAAATCGTAAGAACAAAATAAATAAATATCAGTTCAAAATTAGCCACTGTTAAACCTTTTTTCCTGCAGTTGAAAAGTAGACATCTTTTCCCCAGCCAGCCAGCAAGAATTTTCTTTTCTTTCAAGCTACATACCACAGAAAATAATTCAGCTCTGTCATTCCAAGCATGAAGTAGAACAAACCATCTGAAATAGTTAATATAATTTAGTGCAAAGCAATTACATCTATTGCCATGAGAAGCACAATTTACTACCACAGGGAAGTGAAATAGTCCAATATGTCATAGTAAAATGCAATTTAAGCTGCAGATAAATGAGACCTTCCGCACAACTCTCCATTTTTCTCTTTGGAAAAGGTGGACCAGAGCTCGGGATTACACATCCCCAGATGAGTGCGCTGTCTGTTGCCTTACAGAAGTTTGCACCTTAACCTGTGATTACTGTCCCTCCTAAGCAAATCTGCCTCTTCTGCTCAAGAGCAGCACAACCCCGTGAGGAAGCCCAAAAGCACTGCCATTCACAGCAGCCTCTACAGATGAAGCCGCACAGCTTTGGCAGACACTGAGGCTTAAAGAGCATGTGCCCACCCCCAGCTATCTGTCCTGCCCCTCCTGTCCTTCCAGCAGTGCAGTTCAAGGACTGGCATACTAAGATAGACCTCTTCAGGGACTCCTGGAGTTAAATGCCAGACAGTGACCTTCGATGCAGGCACAAATTCTTCTCTGCCGTCTCTTCTCAGAGGGTAGCCTTAAGCAGAGAAAGAGGAGACACGGGAAATTATACCATCTAATAACTTACTTGCTCCAGGAGCTCACTTGTTAAAAGATCGTTTCTCCCTGTGTCCAGTGCTGAAATAAGGCAGTTAAATAATGCGGTCACTCTATCTCTCCCCACCTGGAGGTACACATTTTAATAGAAATGGCAGCTGCCGTGTCATTGTGTGAAGAGACTGGTCTAATTGCACTTAAAAAATGCACTATACCAAAATCAAGCCTTCCCCTGGACCAAGCAGACTTCCTCCTGATTGTTGCACTGCCAACACGGAGAGCACATCAGCATACATGGAAATATGAGATTTACAGTCTTCAGTCTCAGTGACAGACAGAAATTCTGGTTGCATTTTTCATCTCTATTTTCAGTTCAGTTGTCTGAGTCTCATTTCAACTCTGCTTTTGTGATGCTAGGATACCTCTTGATTGAAATACTAAGAGATGTCCTGACTGAAACGTGTTATCTACTTATAGGTTGTCTTTAATTATGCTATATTGTCACTAAATAAGAAAGCAAGCTCAGCTCCATTACTAGCACATACTGTTAAATTCATCATCTATATTTCATTCAGAAAATACTCCTGGCTTCTTGAAATACTGTTATCTCCTTTAAGATTTTTCATTCTGGTCCCTACAGCTGAATGATTCCACTAGGAACAATATATACGGTGGCAAATGTGTTTTCTTCTTAGAGGCAAAATTTCGCAAAAAGATTTTTTTTTTTTAATTGTTCATAAAAGGGTTCTGAAGTCTCATTTTCCAAACTTTTGCCTGGTAGAGTTGACAATGATCCTAATGTGTCAAAGCTTTCCTCTGCTATCAAAATGAGAAGCAAGTATACAGGAAATCTCAAAAATCTGAATTCTGCCCAGTGTTGAAGGCTGCAGACATTTTGCTGTTTTAGTACCTTTCAGTTCAGGATTTCAGCATTGATACCTCACTGGAACAAATGTATAATGCATTATGTCTCCTAGTACATCTCAACTGACTGCATTTAAATCATGGTTGTAATTTCTTACTACAGGTATTCAGACCCTGACGCTACCTTGTCCTGTCTAAAGCACTTTTTATGTATCCCTCTCTCTATACCTTGATTTTCATGGCCAAATCTGGTCTTCATGGCTGAAGGAAGCTGCTGTGACCAGGTGTCCTCCCTGGTTGTTCACAAGGAGGACTGCAGGCTGCATCATGAGTCACACTTAGGCCTCATTGTAACAACGACATCAAACCAACGATGGTTTATTAAATAAAAGGTGAAATGTGACCAAGTTATTTACTGTTCCAATTACAAAACTCATTTTAAAAAAAAAGAATTTTTTTAAAATCAATGATAATAAAATGTGAAAATTAAATAGCTGCTAACACTTTCCTTATATTTATTTCATAAATGAGGAAAAAAACCCACCAATGAGCAATAAATTATTTATTCAAAAACATCTATACAAAATAACACTCTTGGAGATACACACTTTTACATTTTTAAAGTGCATCTCTTCATTGCTACAATATTTGATTTACTAATTTACACTGTACATTCATAATTTATAAAAAAAATAATCGGTGACTATTTTTCCAGTTGGATGTTCATAACAGTGACAAGGAGCACATATTCCATTATAGAAATCACTTTTGAAGTGTTGTGCACATATTCAAACTATTCATATCCAGATGTAAAGACAACACTGCGACAATAGCAAGAGTATCACTAGAAAGAGGAATTACAGTATACTGTACGATAATCGGTTCTCTTGTTATAAAAGGTTATTTAAAAGTGCAAAATATATACACTCTGCTTTTATATTACTTCCTAGTTTAATCTTTACTACTTATTAAATCCCTTTCTGACTTCCTGAACAGATAAAATTACAGTGATTTTATATTTTAAATCTACAAACATGCACATGTTGCAAAGCTGCACTTCCAATTAAAAAAAAAAAAAAGAGAACAAAAGCAAAACTACACACACACAAAATACTGCATTTCAGATGCCTTTTTCAATTTGCCAATGGCAATAAATAAAAAATATAACAAAATATATAATGAACACCATTTAGATGTGAAATATTCTGAGTTTGAAAAAATAGTGTTAATTTTACTTTGTTAATGATGGATGAAATTATCTGCATTTCCTTATACTGAGATGATCACATTTACAGCATCATTTTCTTGCACAGTATTTTGGCCCTCAATGCAACCTCCCACTGAAAAGGGAAGAAATCTGCAACATGCAAAAACTCACAGAAAATTAAAACATTTAATAGCCACATGGCCAAGATGAACTGCAGCACTAATGCATTTTTAGGATAAAGCTCGTGGCCTGTCATATACAGTTATTAGCTGCAATAGAATACACTGATTCAAATGTTTTCCTTAAAAAAAAAAAATGAACTTCTGAGTTTATATTGTGCAAAGTTTTAAAAGTGAAAATCTTGTGCTAATTACCTGGTGCAGTTCACTTTGTTTTTTCCTGTGCCAGAGCCTTCAATATCCTTGATCTTTCAAAATTTAAGTCAGTTACTGAAGAAAGATGATCACTTCCTTTCAACACAGAAAGATTTACAGGGTGGCAATAACAACAAACAGCATTTAAAAGGGGAAAACCTGAGTGATAATGTAAGCAATGATGATTTAATCGTAAAAGCCCTGAGTTCTTAGGGAATTACAAGAATGGCCACTGACTTTCAAAGGCATGGTTTAAAATATTTCCTCTAAAATGTCCACTAGATATTCACATATCTTCTTCTTTGGGTGAGAAAAAGATATTAAAAGATCTGAAATACACACTTTTTTTTTTCCAATGAACAATCAGCCTTATGCAGTATTGTGGGTTGATGATCAGAATGTGAACCAAGTCCAGACATCACGTTGAAACTCATACACAGAAGAAAGGAACCAATTTCATTAAAAACTTCCACACTTCACGTCAATAATGTATTTTTGCAAGTTTCCACCAAGAAGTGGCAATTGCCTTTTACTTCGCAAATAAGATTACATGATGGAGGAGAGGATAAGCGATGGCTGTATATTTCAAACCGATCATTTTGGGATTCCCACAGCACTATTGCATGGCTTCTATTACAAAGTGTTGTTTTCCACTCACAGTGGACAAATTTACTGTGGTATTTGAGTCAGAAATTCCTGGAAATGTTGATATACATGTGGGAATGCTATTCATACAAATTTCAGGGAATGTATAACTGCTTTTCTCAAATAAGGAACAGGCAGTTGTTTTTCCCTTCTTTTTACTTGACACTGTCACAAAAAAATAATGTCTCCATTTTATTACAGCTAAGTGAAACTTGAACGCATTCTGAGAACTTTAAATCTCCTTAATTTGAAGTTGTGATTTCTGGAAAGTTACCTTTGCTAACTTAAGCTGTTAGTCATGTTTCTGTTGAAACAGGACTGGTATTATTCGTGCTATGAAATATGCCAAAATAACTGTTATTTGTCTTGCCAATCCAGTGAACTATCAGAAAGTTCCAAAAGGGGCTCAACTCCTATCTCCCTCTGTCTCGGAGCGATTTAAGAACTCTAAAATGTGGATGAGAAATAAGAAACTTTGAATAAATTTATTAACAGAACGTAATATTTGGTTTCCAGAGGGATTGAATAGAGGCACTAGACCACATATGAAAAAATACAACAACATAAGGATGCTGGTATTGGTGAAAAAGTACAGTAAGTGGCATAAATATGACTATTGAACTGCAGCAGGAAGTAATGAGATGAGGAAAATTTTGATGACCAGCAGTGATTTGTCCTCTTGGAGAGCAGAATTTTATCTTCTGAGAAAGTGTTAATAATGAATCCCAAAAGGGATGGAAGACACTGTAATCTGGGGAACAGGGTTGTGACATGCAAATGCTTCAAGAAGACAGAAAGTACTTGTTTTTGTGAAATCCCTCACTAGCATAAAGAGGAAAAAAAACCCAAACAAATAGGGCTTCACTTTCTCTAATGGGACCACTGTTACTTAATAACTGAGTGGTATTTCTGCTTAATGCTACCGTATAATTATTTTTTACTGCTCTTCATATGTTTGTTGCTGTGTATGTTGCTTACTCTAGGCTGCTTCTCAGGCCACACTCAGCATATTCCCAAGCACCTTGCTCCGTGTTGTTCTAGTGGAACTCGTTACTTTGCTTTTTTTTTTTTTTCCTCTGTTCATACCCCGAAGTTTTCATTTGAACAAGTGTTTGTAAAGTTTCAATGTAATTTTCTTTCTCACCATTGAATGAATATTTAAAATCACGTCTAAGTATCAGTGATCTGACTGAATGACTATGGAACAGAGCTCTTTATTCCAAACATTGCACGCAGCTATGGCATAAACAAAAGGGATTCAACAGAAATAAGTTACCTATGTAGAAAAGGAGAAGTACTTACATATGCTACTGTAAGGCTTCTTCATCTACAGACATGTGCCTTGTGAATGAAGTTTTCTCATTTATAAGGTGGTTTTACTCAAGTTTTGCCTTACCGACTGTAATCACATGTACCACTAATATAGTTTTCTCACAAAAAAGCCCCTATTATGTAAAGACTAAATGCTTGAAATCTAATGTCAAGTCATTCCAGTACACTTGTCATTAATATAAACATAAGATTAGCAGTAAAACTGCACAAATTTTAGTCAGTGAGTTAATCCAAGATTTTCACTTTGTAAGTCTTCTGTGTGAATAAGCAACATTTTCAAAGTGGAGAAAACAGTGGTGGGTGCTTTGAGCATCATGGAGATGAACAAGCTGAGGAAGCACGGCTAAAATTGTAGAATAATATGGAAGTAAAATGATTAGGAAACGCACAGAGAAAAAGGAGAAGCAGACATCTCTCATTTTCAGTACTTCCTGACAGCAAAATGTTTCTGTCTCGATCTGCAGTATAGGAATTTTTAACAAGTAGAGAGTATTTCTCCACGATTGGCTGGTCACCCTGAAAGCTCTGCTGTTATAAAAATGGAAGAATCTGTAAACATCTTTATAATCCAAGGCCTGTTTTCTGAAACAAACCATGGATTCAGGAAAACTGTCAGGCTGAGAATTCCTCAAGTGCTGGATCCCAGAGACTCAAGTCTGAACATGGGTAGAGAGACTGCTGGTTGGGAATTGCTGCCAGATACATGACAGCTGTGCTGGGATGCACTGAATTCTACTTTGTTAATCCATCTCAATAAGCATACTTCCAAAGTTAGCTTGTAATTCATGTTAAGGTATCAGAAAAAGTTTTGTTTGTGAAGGCGGATCAGTTCAACCAGGTAAAAAAAAGGTCAAGAACAAAAGCTAAGTATAGACAACCAAAAAAGTACAAGAAAACCATCAAATTAATACATGCTTATCTATCAAAGTTCACCCTCCTTTTCCTTCTAACAGTTGAGAATCATACCTTTGCATCAGAGATTTAAATGCAATTCCTGGTCTTCCTTCCTTCCTCATGTTGAAATACCTCTCTAGTAGTACTGTAGTATCTTACTGACTAACTCAATTTCACCAAATTAATTCAGGAATTAGGTACTACAGAAAAATACATCCGAAAAAAAGTGTCTCCTGCAGAAAGTCTGTGTTTCACTTAACTCTTCTGTTGTCAACAATACTTCTGCCTCTTGGCAATCTTGTTTGTGTGACACGGCACCACTGAATAAGTCCTTGTGCCTTTTCCACTTTAAATGATCTGTTAATCAAATAATTTTCTGTTCACCTGAAGCTCAGCTTTCTACTTCTTTCATTTGTGCAGGGCCAATTGAATTTGCCCTTTAAAGCTATTACAGTGACACAAAGTTTTCTATTCCTCTGTGAATTTCACTAGAAAGGTATTTACTGAAGTGATTCATTTTTATGACAGAACAAGAGATCCAGAATACTGCTGAACATGTTTCATTGCTGGGTGGTGAAACAATTCTGTTTGTGTGAAAGACTGAGGATGAGGCCTTGCATGCTTGCTAGCATCTTGCTGATGTAAACTGCTTATAATTCTGTTTGACTAACAGAGGCTTGAAAAAGATTTAGGAACATTGTAGTAAAATGATAAGGTCTTTTTTTCTCCTTAAAGACAGTATTTCAGAATATTTTTACCATTTTGTTGGATTCATAATTCCAGAAAGGAAAGCATTCTTTCATCTACACCTAAACATAAAACTGTTCCTCACTCTCAAACAAAAATTTGAGACAAAATATATATACAAATTTGTGACTCTGCTTTCTGATGTGACATAGGAAATATGCAGGATGTTGGGCCTCCAGGAGTAAGAGTGGTAATAGCTCTAGATAAGGCCACAAAGGAATCGGGCATGTAAAGAGGAAAACATTGAGCAATGATGCAGCTGAACAGGCAGATGCTCTGAATGACCTCTCACATTTGAAAATGCTACAGTATTATAAAGTTAGACTTTCTGCAGAAATATGGTGCTATGCATATAAAATAAATGGCTTAGGTTGGTATTAGAAATTATGTGAATTTTAAAAAAATAAAGATAGCTTTTAATAGACTTTTCTAGTCTCTCAAGTGTGCTTATTTTCTGACTCTTCTTCAGCTCATAGTGCAACTATTTCTGCTTGCTCTTGCCACTCTAAGATTACTTTGTAGAAATTTTTCTGCATTCCTAATTTCATTTCAAACTCACCACTGAAACACATTTGTAGTGGGGCTAATCTGTCTGACCTGAAAAGTCAAAGGATAGATTCACAGACAAACAACCGTACATAACCAAGCTATTACAGCTTAATGACTTCCACTCATCAGCTGAGGCACAGCAATCATCTGCACGCATACTCCCAGCTGGCTGCTCATATTAAATGAAACATGCCAAGTAAACAACTGTGAAGATCTAGGAATGCAAAGTGAGTGCCCACGGCGAGTAGACGGTTGCATATTTAGCAATTTTAGTTATTAGGTCCATTTGGGGGGGTCTAAGTAATCACTCACATGTAATACTAGGACAGGTAGACCTTTTTAACACTGCAAGATCTGTTCATAGCAAGAACGGAGCTGGTTATGGATCTCTGTGCCCCAAGCTGTCTCTGAATGAACCCCTCAGGATGTTTAACAGCCTGTAGTCTGGTCTTTGATATTATCATCAAATACAGTTCATCAAAGAACTATAATTTTATCCATACCTTACCCTGGTTCCTATCTAAGTATCTTTTCTGTGGATGTTTTAGATACATCATCTCCTTGTTTTTTGTTATCTGGAGGTTTCTTTCTGTTGGGAAATCCTACAGGTAGACTGCAAATAGATTGCAAATCCAACACAGTTGTGTTTTACACAGTTGTGTCAGGTGCTGGAGTTCAGCTTTTAGAAATCTTATATATGGTGCTTTAAAATGATGGAGACAAGAGCTCTGTCTAAAGACCAGTTTTTTTGAAGAGTTGAATCAGTCTGGGAAACTCCTTTCTCAGTAATTGATACTAGACCCTGGCTTTTCTAGGTTATGCTAATCTTGGCTAGAATCCAAAATAGTAGTTCTTATGTCCACATGATTTGGATAACATCTTAATATAACAAAACCATATGTCTGGTATTGAGAAATTCTCTCTTCCTTATGCTATAAAAATGTTACTGTTTTTTAAAGCATTTAATGAAAAGTCCATACTCTCTACTTCAATTTTACCTGGAGATCAAACTAATCAAAGTACATCTCCATACAGTTTCAGCAATTTCCAGACTCTAGGATGTTGACAAATAGTGAACACTGATCTACCCAATGTAAATACTTGTCGTTTTTTTTCCACACAGTTTGAACTCCTCTAACATTTAATTTTGGACGGGATGTTTTCATGCTTCATAGACATAATTCATCCAATTTATATTCTAGAAAATGCTGTGTGTGCTTTGAATGTCAAATTAAAAAAAGAAATGTAGGGAAAAGACACGTAGGATGGATCACATGACTAAAAATACCAATCCTAATTTTCGCCTCCTTTTATGTCAGAAAAAAGGGAAGAAAACCAAAAATAACATAAATAAAAGTAATTGCTGGAGAAAACCTAGAGACTTTTTTTCACACAGTTGATTCTTTTCAGACCAAGAGATGAGAATGCAAATGTAAAAGAACAGAGGTTGATTGATTTTTTTTGAAAGAGTTATGACAAGTGAGCACAATACATAATCTTTCAGAAAATGACCTCAAAAAAAATGTGACGCTGTATGATGAATCAAAGGGTACTGCATATCGCAGATAAAGATGAAACAGCAAAATTGAAGCAATTGATTAACAAGCATTAGGCAATGGGACCCACAATTAGACACAGTTTAACATACAGGCACTTTCAGTCAAAATACTTTTTCAAGCATTGTTAGAAAAGTTGTGCAGCTGAGGATGGTAAAGAAAATACTGAGCTGATTTTTAAAAAAATGAAAATAATTTCATAAAAGTAAAACCTATACCCTTCCTCCTTATCTATATTGTTACACAACAAAATCTCAGTTATATTTTAAGGCAAGGGATCTGAGCAACTCTGAGCGCAAAGAACCACTTGATGTCTGGCAAAGCTATTTAGACAAAGTAAAAAGAACAGCCCAGGATGCTATATAAATGGATTTACTACTGATGAAAAACCATCTGTTGTTGAGGGATGTATATCAATTAGCAAGTGAAAAGAAGAACCACACTGCTGTGCCTACTAGAGTATACCAGAAAAAAATGAAGTATATTGCAAGTTTTTCCAAGAGGAAAAGCAGTACAAAAACTTGATGATTAAAGCAAAGAAACCTTGTTTACATCCTTCACATATAAGCATTCAAAATCTATGAGTTTTGTGGTAATATCATGATTGCAATTGTAGATCTTTATCTGCAGGATATAAAAACTGTGTGAGAAACTTATTAAGAGATTAAAAAGAAATTAAAAAAAAATATTGGGGGACTAGAAATGGTTAATTTGGCAACAAAAGGCATTAGAAATACTTTGAATTTATAGAATTAGGATGTGAATATTGTAATAAAAGAACATTTAAGAGTATTTTGAGATCTTAGTAAAACTGTAAAAAAAAGTGCAAAGTAAAGCAAGCAGCAAATAAACTCAAGGAACTTAATAGTAGGACTGGGAAGAAGTTAACTCTGCAACCTAAAATGACTGTGAACTCAGAATTTGCCACTGTCGTAACAGCAGTCTCACCTACAGTATGGAGTGAGTAAACTGAAAGTCTGCAGCGCCTTGATCCCAAGGAAGGTGAAGGGCAAATTAAACACAAGTGTGGTTATGAATCTAATTCCCTTTCATCTTGCTATAAGTATCCTGATGACGGGGAGAAATAAATCTAACAATGCTAAAAGTGCTGATAAAAACATCATTGACTGCCACAAAGAGTTAAAGCCCAGAAATGTCTTTAACATTCAACCCTACAGCTGTTTTCATGTTACTCAGTTTGCTACTTCTCTCTGACTGCATACATTTCCCCATTTGAGTACTATGAAAGAATCAGAATAGCTCGAACATCAAGATATGGGGCTTTTGTGGAAGCCATTGCATTTTTCAGTAGCAGGCAGATGGGGAAAACTGTTATATTTACTCAATACTATCGAATATATACAGAGTACAAGACAAATGCAAAACGCAGCACTTCTCCACGTCTTGGTGTGAAACACTTGAGAAACATGTTTGTTTGAGTTTCATCCAGCACTAAAATTATGTCACTGAACATGTTGGTTCAGTAAACCATTTTTACTCTAAAACACAGGGAAAGTTTTATCCCTAAACCAAATATAACATTCATATTAACTCATCTGGGGAATATTTGTCCGGCTTCTGTGCAAGAAGAATACAGTGAGCTGATAATGTACTCTGCCTACGGATGTTGTAGGGAAGTAATTTAGCTCAGTTCTGTTAGTTGAACACAGTGCTTAAAGACACGGTAGAATGTCTCTAATCAAAGGTAGCTGGATGTTAGTGAGTGTATCCCCTGGGACATAGAACTCATCTACAAATGAATACAATTTCTACTGTCTCAATTTAGAAATATTTTCTACTAAGTATTAGGTAGAAACTGCTAGCTAGAAAAACAGGTTAAGGCTTTTTCTTCCTCCCTCTGCCTGTTTAATGAGACGACAGCTTCTGACTTATACACCATTCTCTTCAGGATTGTTTTGTTTTTATTTTATTTTATTCTGATAATTCCCCAATATTGTTCATGATTGCTACTTTTTATTTTATTGGTATATAAATCTGACACTAATGCTATCTACAATAAATTGAGCTGTCAAAAAAAACTTTGCTATAGCATAGGAAAATCCAGATTACTCAACAGAGAAAGATGACTGCCTTTTCAGAACACGATTCAATCAAATTCAATTCAAAGTTTAGGATTTAAGTATTCCACTCCCTGGAACTGCCAGTCTTTTTCCACCAATTACAGGTCAAGATCAGATAATTAACACAGACTGGAATCTAATTCCTACATTAATTCATTAAAAAACAGTAAGTATGATGTTTCCATCATATTTGATAATTTAGACATGTAAAAACCTGGTAGCTAACTTGCCTGCAAATGTAACAGAAATGATGTTCCAAGAATGATTTGTAACCAAGAATGGAAAATACAGTTCTTACAGTGAACTTCCCCTGTTTGGCAATCCTGCAGATCTATGCAGCTGAGACCTTTCTGACAGGCACACCTCTTGTTGTAGTGTAGACTTGATCAGATCCTGGTTTTGCACTGAAAAATAATAGTCTGCAATACATCTAGACTAGACTCCTGAATATCTATATAACTGCAGCTCTTACAGGGCACCATGGCAGCCTTGCCAAATAAAAGATTACAGCTTTCAGTCTCAACGGTTTGATTTCTTTCTTAAAAGTCAGCAGTTTTTTTCTTGAAAGAATTAATTCTTTTACTGACAATGTAGGCAGTTGTGCACCAAGGGAATATTAGAAAAGAAGTTTTCTTCCCCTGTGGAGTATTTAAAATTGTATATCTTCTTGTCATTTTTCAGGTTAAGTCCCATTTAAGTCACTGGGACTTACAACAGCAGTGGGTTTTGGCTCAAGTCCACGGAATTTAATAACTTCAAATCTAATGAAAAGATTTTACTTGTAGAGTTTTTCTGGTTCAACCAGATTAAAATACATCTTCAATTTCATCTTGCATGCCACACAAATCCCTTTTGTACTTCAACATATATTTACCACAAGGTCTTTTCCTTCATGCAAGATAATTTCTACATGTTTCAATATATAAGTACTTAAATATTTTTGAAGCAGAGGTTAAGGAACAAAATACGTGATTACAGGATATTTTTGGCATTATTTTCTTTGAAATATTTTCCTATTCATCAGCCATGACTCAATAAATAGCAATTTAAAGTAAGATAACTATACTTAATGAATATTTTCTCAATGAAATTCCAAGTACTTTTAGCATGTGTATCTATGTAAAGGAGTTGTTTAAGATTGCACACATCTGTCCATCCCTCCTCTGATTCAATTTTTTAATGTTTTAGTCAATATTCCATGTATTCAAAAAAGGGACAAAAATCATGGACTTTGCCTCTCATGAAAGCATGGAGAAGAGGGTCTTTTTCCTGACATTCATTCTCTCTGCCCTCAAAAGCTTACTAGAGGACATGGGAAAACTATATTAAATGAAAATTCATCCAGAGTAGTCCAGAAAAGCAGACAAATTGCATTGCCTACAGAGACCTCACTTTGAACACTGTGACAGCAGTGTTATTCAGGTGGGTTGGGAGGTATTATAAAATACTGCCAGCATTTTAGTGGAAGCATCTATGGAAATGCACTTAAAATGAAATTCAAGCATTTTAAAATATTGCCTATACCACTAGAAACATCCAATTACACATTAAAGGTTTTATGGTGAAGGCATGCTTTGTCTGAAGTTGTTTATGAATGTAGTTCAGATTTAAGACAGGACTTTAGATTTATGCTTGCAAAGTTTGTCAGAGCTTAGCACTCCACCTCAAAAAAAATTTTGTTTAAGCCTCAGGCCCATTGGCTCAAGAATGGAAATCACTTTGAAATACTTTTTAAAATATCCTAGTGTGAAACTAATTAAGTCAGATTTTCAGAACTTGAGCTTTGGATCAGCACAGCCTCAATATTCTAATTCTATGCTTTAAGATTATAAGCAAAAGGAAAATTAAATAATATAGGTCAGATACAGTGGGTGAGGTCCTCAAGTCAGTGAGACTCTGGCAATATCTAAATTTATAACTAAAACTATTAGAGCCTGCTTTCTACCTCTGAGGACATTTTCCAGGGCCTGGCCACATCCCCTCTATTAAACACTGTTTTAAACAGGGTAGCACAACCAAGCTACTCCCTGGGAACAGATGTGAGCTGAATCTAGCTCAACTGCATACAGGATTTTATTCTGCCAGCAAAAAATACCAGAAATTAATTAAAAAAAATATCAGTAGGATTAATGTTAAGTGCCCAAGTCTATGCTGTACTCCCTAATTTATATGTCACCAATGAGCTTTGCTCTAATTCAAATGAATCACAGATTCACAGAACCTTAAGGGTTGGAAGGGAGCCTGAAAGATCATCTAGTATAATCCCCCTGCCAGAGCAAGTCACCTAGAGTCAGTCACACAGGAACTCGTCCAGGTGGATTTTTAAGGTCTACAGAGAAGGAGACGCCACAACCCATCTGGGCAGCCTGTGCCAGGGCTCCGTCACCCTCACAGTGAAGAAGTTTTTCCTTATGTTTTTTTGGAACCTCTTATGTTCCAGCATATGTTCCTTGCCTCTTGTCCTATCATTGGACATCACTGAGAGCCTGGCTCCATCCCCTGACACCTGCCCTATATGTATTTGTAACCATGAGATCACCCCTCAGTCTTCTCCAATCTAAAGAGCCCCAGCTCTCACAGTCTTTCATCATAAGGGAGATGCTCCACTCCCTTCATCATCTTGGTGGTCCTGTTCTGAACTCTCTCCAGCAGTTCTTGAACTGAGGGGCCCAGAACTGGGCACAGTATTCCAGATGTGGTCTCACAAGGGCAGAATAGAGGGGGAGGAGAACTTCTCTCGACCTACTGCCCACAGCCCTTCTAATACACCCCAGGATGCCATTGGCCTTCTTGGCCATGAGGGCACGTTGCTGGCTCATGCTCATCCTGCTGCCCACCAGAACCCGCAGGTCCCTTTCCCCTACACTGCTCTCTTAAGAGTTCACTCCCCAACCTGTACTGGTACATGGGGTTATTCCTTCCCAGATGCAAGACTCTACACTTGCCCTTGTTCAATTTTCATTAGATTTCTCCCCTCCCAATGTGCCTATGAGGGCACATTGATGGTTCACGTTCATCCAGCTGCCCACCAGGGCCACTAGGTCCCTTTCCGCTACACTACTCTCTAAGAGTTCATTCCCCAGCCTGTACTGGTACATCAACAGTATTACTCCTTTGGTCAAAATCACGTTTGTAAATGGGATGATTTTTAGCCTTTTAACCAAGCTTTGAGTTTAATTTAAAGACATAAAGATAATCTGGACATAAAGAAATTATCCTGGTTTTGTTGCTTCTAGCCATAAGTGTCTGTCTGGATTTTGAAGCAGTGCACGGTTCTTCAACTCTATGTTTGCATGCTTTGTTCCCCATCCTGCTGTTTATGGCAGGTACCTCTCTCCTCCTACTCTCTATTAAATTCCAGTACCATCTTGTCTCCCTAGAAAAAATAAAGGAAAACTACACATGAATGAATAATGAGGTAGTAAGACTAAAACTTAATCTATCATGACTATATAAGAAAGTATATTAGAATTTATTTTCAGTTTTGATTAGCAATTAAATATTTGACATTCCAGCTGCCCAGTCACCATAAAGTGACTGTCATCTGCCCCAGTGTGTGATTTGTGAGGGGTGACTGTGGAAGGTACCTACTCCTGGGTAGATCTGCTTACCATTCTGAATCCTAATATTCTGAGATCTTCAGTGAGCTGGAAAGTGTTGCAAATACTCAAGAACTTTGACGGGGGAAAAATATGTGTGTTATATGACATGCTCTGAAGGCAATGATAAAATAATCCACTTTACTGACAATAAAAATAATATAACAAACGAACATAAGCAACCAAACAAATTGGAAGAACAATATTTTGACATATGAGGTATATGTTACCCTATTAAGAGAATTACAAAGAAATGTAAGGTGCTAAGAAGTCCTTTACAGACTATGTAGCAGCTGAGTAACTAGTTTTTCTCAGCTTTAAAAGACTAGCCTTTAGTCCCTGCCTTTAGACATTGTTGCAGAAAGTGAATGTGAGTTAACAAGGATCTGCAGGCTCCTCATTAAAAATATGTTTGGAGAATTATTTCTAAAATACAACCCTAAAATTTGGAAGGTGAATTTATAAGAAATTTTGCTCTAACGTTCCTACAGGTTGACTTGGATGTGTCAGAAGAAAATTACTGTCTTGAAAAAAAACGGTAGAGAACATTGCTCATCAGATGACTACAAAAACTTAGAAGTTACATAAAAAACGTAACAAAACTTCTAAACATCGGTATAAGCTACTTCATATAAAAAATATGAAAGTGGATAATGAAAATGTGCAAAATCCACTGCTTTTGCAAAAAAAAAAAAAAAAAAAAAAAAAAAGAAATTACCTGTTCATTTTGAATTGCAGAAATTATGGTAGAAATGAAAGATTATAAACTAAGCTGAATTTAAGTTTTTGTTCACAGCATTTGGGGAGATAGTCACATTTTTAATGACATGACACTTAAAACATCAAGCCTAGAGGCCTGGCTGTACTATTGGTGTAGTACTGGCTCGTACAGTTTTCTACTCTTCCATATTAGTATTCAACTTTATATATGAGAAAATCGCAGAAAAAGGAATTTCATCATTCTTCACCGTACAGATACTGTCATTTATAATTGTTCATGCTAATAATTGAGAACTGGTTGTAATTTTAATGCTATGATTTGTGAATGCTAAAATCTCAGTAAATACAAAGAGCTGAAAATAAAATGGAAAGATGAAAATTAAATGAATAATTTTGAATAAAAGTATGTTTGAAAAAGACAATTTTTCAATAGAATTTCTGGAAAAAAATGCAATATAAAATTGAGATGATATTTGTTAAAAAATACCCTAATGGCTATAAATATTTATTTACAGTTAATAAAAATATTTCTCACTTTTGACAAATACTGTTTCAACAGGAGTTAACACTCCTACTGTGCCTCCTTACGAACAATATTAGAACCATAAACAACACTGGAATTGCAAACAGAGTCCCTACTGTTCAAATTAATTTCTCTACGGATACCACTTGGCAATAGGTTAATCCTTATGGTAGGATCAAATCACTTTAGGCGCTTTCTTTGTGCCTAAGCTTTATGTGCACAGATCCATTTAAAGTAAGTGCCTGAAGCCCTGTTGCAGTCTACCAAGACAGTCAACTACCTTAAGACCTGAGAGGGGGAACTTTTCTGACTAAATTTAAGCACTGAAGTTACATAGAAACACTCCTTACCTGAGAGCTTTTAAAGGCACCTACCTCTTTTCCTTAGGCTTCAGTAACTTTAGGCTTTTACTTTAGCAGGACACTTTACTATTCAGGGAGGATTTGATGAATTTGCTCCATAACCATTGTTATGCATTTAAGAGATTCTTCTCACTTGATTTTTTTAATTGTGTCTTGAAAAAAAATATTGTCTGATGCTGCCTCAAAACTGCACTTGAGAACAACTGAGGCTTCTATCACCGAAACTTGCAATATTTGGTATTATTTACAGGCAATATGCCCTAAGATAAAAATGTCTTCCTTTTATATAATTTTTCAATAGGAGGAAGTATTATTTGTGTAGATAAGAATATGTTTTCAGAAGGAAGGTTAGGAATATGTCAAAAGTGGAACCATATTATTTCCTTAGCAAAGATATAACTGACTTTGCCTGGGTATATAACTCAGGGTTAGAGCTGTAGAAAAAAAAAAAAAAGATGACCTAGAAAAATCCATATTTTTTGTTATGTTTCCTACACTTGGAAAATCCTCCTCCAAACAAAATAGTTATTAAAGAAGCTGTTCTCAACCATCCAGAGCGCCACATGAAAGGATAATGTCAAGGTAAACTATGAATGAATGAATGATTCATGGAAGCTTTATTAATAGATAAGAAAACCCTCAAGTTTTCTAAAACCGAGTGCCTATAGGTAGGCTTCTTATCAGAGTATAAAGCTCTTCAGTTGATCTACTGCGATATTTAAATACATACTTAACGTTACCTTGTGCATATACTGGGGCTACTTAATATGTTTAGAGTCAAGTGTGTACTTCAGTTTTTTCTTCAATCCAAAATGGAATACTTAGTATTTTGCCAGAGCTAAACTTTCAGGCCTTGAAATAAATGGACCATGGAACTGTAATTTTTCAAACATATAGAAGCAAGATGAAAGTTTACTTCCCATGGTAGGTGTCTTCAAGAATTCTTTCTTTCCTACAGTTAAGGCCATAGAAATTGTCTGTGCTCATCAATCCTCAAAACGGAGGTTAAATTTGGACACACACATTTCTAATGTTATTCTACATTTCCATCCAGTAAGAGTGAGTATGTATGACCATGACAGCAGAAATCAAAATGACATCACAAATATTATTGAATATTCACTTAGAATTTTAGATGAATGTTGAAGATTACAAACTGATTCAGTTTGACTTAATATTTGTTAAAGCATAGATTGAAAATGTTTAACAGATTGTGAAAACTCTTCACGTTGCAGAGACCACTATAGACTTCTTATAAAATCACAAAGTTGAAATATTTTGCATGAAATAACTACTTTCTTTAAGAAAATAATTTATTTTCCATAGTCACGACATGTAATCTGGTATCAGTTACTGTACATATATTTTCTTGCAATGCTCTGACTGTCTATGAAAACTGGATCCACAGATGCCACTTTTGCCGCTATAAAGGAGTGAATACAGTGTAAAACTGCCGTCAGATCCTGAAATTCAAGTTCCTGAAAGAGGAAGTAAGAGAGAGAGAAAAAAGAGAATATATGAATTTATATTCGAGTTTATGAATATTTTACATAAATATAGATCAGAGTAGTCATCAAACAACAATGGACTTCAAATGATAATCTGAATCTTTATAGGAATTGTAAAGTTCAAAATGTTAAGAATAACAGGTGTATATCCACACCTTGCTCACTGGCAGTGTGACAACATCAATTTAGTTTCCCCTTTACGCTGCTTTACAGTTTATATTTTACTCAGCTTGGACATTGAAAGCAATTAATTTGAAAGAACATTCAAATATCGTAACATGTCTTAAAGTAAGGATAAGTTTTGGAAGTTTGGGAATGATGTGATGTCAATTCACGGCCGATGAGGGTAAGGAGGTCGCATACTTTTGTCAGCTTCTGAAGGAGAGTCAGACAAGCAAGTTGGGTGGCCAGAGGCAGGGTGGAAGCTATGGTAAAGTCACATCATAGCCTGCATATAGAAATATGGCTGAGTATGAAATTCATATGCTCTAACTCCCAAAGAAAGGCAGAGTTACTTCTAATGAGTTCTCAGATTCCCTTGACTTTTTATAATGTATTTCATCTTCTGTGCACAAGTAAAATTTATTTTTCCATCATCCCCAGACAGAAATGGAGTGATATTCTGACACAATGACAACAAATATAATGCAAGAAATATGTTCAGTTTACATGATACTACTGTTTGTAAAGTCTGCAGATGGTAAATATATTATGTGGACACTTGGGACAGTTTTCAGGGAAAAGACATTTGTTTTCCACAATGTGTTTGCAACATAGTAGTTTATCAAGGTACACTCTATATGCTTGCCTTTAGACAAAAAGAAAAGCTATGGACTTCTGCTTTTCCTATCACAGTATTTTATAGTGTCTTCTCAACAAAATTGCCTGAAACAGAATGTTTGGAATTCAAGGTTGCTGTTCTGGAAAAGCTCACTATCGCACTCTTTTGCTATGAAAGGACTTGTGTTTACTAGACAGGAATGGTTCTACTACTAACGAATCTCTTGAATTTTTTCACTAGTATCTGCGGTGCATGATTTTGTGACCCTATATCGGGCATTACTTGGGAACGTTTGGTAGTGGGGGGAAGTGGCAGAGGTCTGTGTGGGGAGAGGCCAGGGCTGTCCTGTGCCAGACAGTTAGTTCCAGCTGATTCGTCACAGGGCACAGACAGCCAAAGCAGGGGTGCCTCAGGGAAAACACATTTAAGAAAGGGTAGTAAACTCTCTCAAAAGGCAATATGGCCAGTGCAGTAACAGTTGCTCCACGTCAGAGCAGGTAACACTGCCAAAAGGACTGCAACTAACGGAGGAGCCACACTAGGGCAGAAGGAATGAATAAGAAGCAAGAAGTAGCAAAGAAAAAGTGAAACAAGAAGTGACAAAAGAAACTGTTACATCCAGACAATATTTGAGGGCTTTATTTTGTGATTATGAGATTCTACTGTGGTGTTGTGTTTTTTTAAATACATGCACAGTTTCTTTACAACCCAAGGCAATTCTTTTATTGTCTCAGGAATCTTATTTTCCACTAGGCAAATATACTATTCCCAGAAAAATGTAATTTTCTGTTACCATCTACTCTCTCCAGCATAAGATGACAATAAGCAATATTACTGGACAGTAACAGTAAGAGAATGATATTCAATGAGCTCCAAAAAAAAAAGAGCTACAATATGCTCTTCCCATGGTGTAGCAAGCCTTATGAATGCCTTTATCCTCTATGAAACTTTCACAAAAAACTACAGGGAAAGATCTTCTCAGACACGGTAGCCTTGGACCAGAGAAAGTTTTGGCAGCAGGCTGTCCGCATAGCAATTGTTCAGTGCACACAGAAGTCTAAGAGAACAATGATTTCAACCTCTACGTCCAGCAAAGGATATGTAAGAGATTTTTATATAATTTGTCTTGGGTGGGTTATCATCCTTCCAGAACATGGAGATACAATAATTTCTCATTTAAACAGCTTTGAGAATGTGTTAACAGAAATGAAATTTCTCTCCCCTCCTTTCAACAATTCTTCTCTGAAATGACTGTTTTTCCTACAACTTTCCAAGAAAAAAAATATCTGAATTCAGAAACAATGCCTAGCTATTTTTTATGCCAACAGTTGAAGTAACTTGCAATTTAAAACATATTACAAAAACAAATTACAAACTGATACTTCCAAGATTATAAAACCAAATACCTGCTCTCCCTCACCCACTCGTCGGGACTTTCCACCTGCCCCCGCTCTTCAAGATCTGCCTGGACATGTTCCTATGCAACCTGAACTAGGTTGGCCTGTTTCTGCAGGGATGTTGGGCTAGCTGATCTCTAAAGGTCCCTTCCAATCCTACCATTCTAGGATTCTAAGAGGAAAAAAAAGGGCACAACCAATATAACCAATAAGCAGAATATGCTATTTGTTATCATTCATACCTAGATAAATAAAGAGAAAATAAGGTAACACTGAAGGAAGGGGCAAAACTCTCTCAAACTTCCACTCTTGCATACCTGCTAGTCACCAAATTAAGAAATAATTATCCTAAAAAAAAAAAAATCTCTTGAGAATTTGTATCAAACTCAGCACTTAGGTAACTGTTAATGACTGGCTGCTGAAGTAATCATTTGGGTCTCATACTCGAAGTTAGAAATTGTGAAAGAAAAATGAAGCATGAATGTTGGTTAAAATCCTTTGAGGAGTTTAAGTCCACATAATCTTTACTTTGATTTTTTGGGGCATAAAAGTCCTACTTTTTTGACTTTCATTGATAGTTATGAAGCAAGTATAGGAATAAGTTACTTAAAATATATTTTTTGACAGTAGATGTAAATATTAATATAAAATTAATATAAACATTTTTATTTTACCCATATTTATTTTTATTTATGCCACTATTTAATTCTCATTATATAAGTTTTATAAAATGAAAACAAAATATGTGCTCATGATTATTAATGAAATCCAACTCGATATGAAATAACACAGGCCTCAGTACATTAGTTCTTTCCTTAAGTAAAAGGTTTACATCTCAGGAATTAACATCTTTAAAAACCATAAATTCTAAAATATAAATCCACTCACATTAATCTTAGATTTGCTCCCAAATCAACCGATATCATCCAAAAATTTCACTCTAGTATCTGACAACACACAGAATGAATGCAGCCATATGAACTGAGCTCTTCACAATGCTTTCCATTCCTCTGCTCTGGCTTTATGAATATTTAACATATACCTGTTTATCAAGATATGCAATCAGAGGTAACACAGATTGTAAGGAGGATTTCAGACTGCTCTAACAACATTATATGATGAGTTTTGGGATAAGAGCAAAGACAGGAAAGTCTCATCACTGGGAGTCAATCCTTCCCAATTTGGCCTCTTTATGTTTAGAAAGTAATGTGATTTTTTTTTCTCAAGAAAATAACATCAATTAAACTTCTTTTAAATAAATAATTCTTTTTTTTTTTTTTAAGAAACTTTCCTCTCCATACTCAGTCAGGCAGATGAATAACTGATAATTTTATTTGCTCTATATCAACTAACACCACCCTTATGCTTGCCACCTTATCTGTGATTGCTGCTTTTTTCTTTATAATTGTCAGTTTATTTTTTGTGTATTGAAAAGAATCTGTGCATGTCTAATATTTCAATAAGCAAAGCTATTTCAGTTTACTATATGTATCCTAATAAGTGGATTAAGTACAACAAAGGCACTAGAAGGCAGACAGCAAGAGAAGAACATGAAAGATTGGATTACAGCAGTGGGAGTACAAGACTGCAAAACTACCTGCTGATACTGAGAATATAAAAAAATGTGCACACTGCACTGACCTTGATCACTATATGTGCACAGCCAAGTAAGAAAAATATCTTTTTTATTTCATCCACCCACCCATGAGAACGGGATTTATTACTTATCATAAAGTGCTTGACAGGCGTGTTGCATCATTACCACGCACACACTTAATTTTATTGATTACTTCCGAGAGCCATTGAGTCACTATTTGAACAAGATGTGAGCCTTTATCACATGAAAGGCAGATAATGGAGACACTGACAGATAGTGTTACTGTGTCTTGTGCATTTCCCGATTTCTTTAAGGACACCGGTAAGCCTCAGTGCTTACAAGTTGCTGACAAGAGCACAACTACCGTATTCTTTAGAACAATATTTCAATCAGATTGAAATGATAGTCATATCTTTTGTAAAAAAAGAATAAGCATATTTAGGTTTTACCTCCAGTCCACATAGAAGTCAAAACAGAAAAGGAACTTCTAAATTCATTTATATGTCTCAGTAATTATACCAGGACTAGGTTGTCATATGATGATTGAGAAGAACAAATATATTAGTATTGCACAGCTTGATATGACTGTTATAAACATGCAAAGCTATAAATTTTATTTGAGCTTCTCCTCGTGACTGTCTTTTACACAAAAAGCAGAAGAATAAGCTCCATGGTGCTCTTACCCTGTAAGCGTAAGAACCAGATCCATGATGCCAATGTTTAGTGTCAGAAGAATTTCAGTTCTATCTATCAACTGCACTTAATTCTTTTAACAGTGTTCTACTGAGATCTGGAAGAGTCAGATGGCTTTTCACTTTCAGCTTGAGTGATTCCAAATGCCACTGTCTATTGCTAAATCTGGAGCACTTAAATGTTGTGTTGGCAGATATAAACTTTGCTAATGCACAAGAAACCCATCTGAAAAGTTATTTTGGAGGTGCCTGTCTAGATGCAGCCAAGTCAATTCACCCATTACAGAAAATATTAAAACAAATTTCCAACAGCAATCAGATTGTCCACTACTGTCACATAGGCCAAATCTTAACTCTTTTCTACCATAATCTTTCAAATGTTTTTCAAGCTCTCAAGATGTTCGGTAGTAAACTGTTGCAGCTCAGCAACAGAACACTCATGGTAATAAAAATAAAGAAGGGCTTGAGTGCTAGTTTATTGATGTTAGAGAATAACATAGCTATAAAGAGAGAGCTTTGCCTTCACTCTTCTTAATGTGCCATACCTCTCAACAATACTAACGTGGAACAAATATCCTCTCAAATGAATACATTAAAGAAAGACAATTGCTGACCTATCCTTTATCAAACTCCTGAAGTTCTTCTGTTTTAAAGAGAATAGAATTTGCTCCAAAATGGCTGCAGTCTAATTAAAAAATCAGACCACATTATATCACAGTACCACTGTGAAATTACAGAAGAGTTGAGGCTTTAAGTCATTGAAGAAAGCATACTGAAATGTACTCAGGTAAGTATACAGAGCTCTTACATTACATGTGTAACAGACAAGAAGTGTACAAGACCATAAAACTTAGTTGAAGCTTCCATATGGCTCACAATAGTCTAGTCTAGCAACACCATGATTTCTTCATTGTCTTTCTTTAATGAAATGTTGAAGACTAAGTTAGTAAAAGATAAAATGTAGCAAAGAAAGACAGATAAACTCTCTTTCTGTACTTAGGGAGACTGAATTATTAAAATATAATTCCACCTTTTCTTTTTCACAGAGAATAAAATGAACAAAAAATGAGAAAAAAAGGGAAATGCTCAGCTAACATATGCTTGGGAAAAAAGGTCTTATCTTCTAGGTAGCTATGGTTTAGCTAAAGAAGATAAAACATCAATACAATTCTGGAAGGATTAGTCTTTATTTTTTTAAAGCAACCTTGAAAATCCAGGGTGCATGCCATGTAGGCTAAATATACATCACTATTACTTTAATTTCTCAATAATGAATCCTGTGTTCAAGTAGACAGCTATATACAACTCTGCAACAAGCATAATGCTTTGGCTGATAATTACCGTACTAGGTTTCCTGTAAGATGTTACTCTTCAAAAGGAAAATTTGGCCAAAATGATTTACTCATTCCTGAGACTGAAATTTGGCAAGAAGATGAGATTTGCATCAGAGTGTGCTTTTTACCAGTCCTGTGAAATCCATTCATATTTGTTCATTGGAAAAGTTTTTTCAAAAATTTACATTATATGAAGATATAATTTTCACTGAGCATGCTCCAGCTTCAGACTTCCACTAGGTAAGAAATTACAAGCTATGTGGATCTGGATCAGATAAATCTGGGCATGATACATTCTTCCATTTTGAAAAAAAAATGTCAGAATCTAATTTTAGAATTTATTTTTTAATCATTCTTCTTTTCGGTAACTTAGGTACTATTTACCCAAACTGCTTAGGAGAACAAAATGTGGGACTATGTTTAAGCCTTTATAAAGCCAAGACAGGTCTCATGTATTGGTTTCTCACAGAACACTTGTCAAAAAATACAAATGAGGTAATTTTACTACTGCCTCCTCTTGAAACACATTTTTTATAGTTTCCTATATCTTTATTAATCCCTCTATAATTACAAATTATTTATTTAATAACCTTGATGTTTGTCTAATACTCTTGATAATTTTCACAGAATCTCACACAGAATCACAGAATGGTAGGGGTTGGAAGGGACTTCTAAAGATCATCTAGTCTAAACTCCCTGTTCAAACAGGTTCACCTTGATCAGGTGTGACCAGGTGGGTCTGGAAACCTGCAGAGTAGGAGACTCCATACCCTCCCTGAGCAGTCTGTCCCAGGGCTCCCTCACAGACATAAGTCTGATTTCCAATAGAATCAGTGATAAAATCGTATTTGTGTGCATCTTTTGCTCTACTTGTTGTAGAGGTAGACACCTCAAAGGAGCTGAATTTCTACAAGTTGGCAGGGATTGAGAGGTCCTGATACTACAGAAATCCTTTGGCCAGCTGTCTAATCAGGTAACACACAAGTACCTACAAACCAGATGCAACAACTTTTTTCCCATCATCAGGCTGGATAAAGAAATGTTGTTACTTGACAGTAATATAAATGCATTGAAGTGACTTTTGGGGGATTTCATGAAGTCAAATCAGCGTTACTACTGGAAGTATTAAAGTTTTTTTTTATTAAAGGTAAGTTTCCCTGAGCACTGAAGTAGGAAACTATGTGGAAATGTGGGGAATATGAAGGACCTGAAACAGTGGACAGGAATCTAAGTCTTATTGGCCTCCTTTGAATAGAAAACTTTTTAAATGGAAAAATGTATTGTTCACTTAAAACTGGAGTGCTTATGAAAGAAGCACTTGGCTTAAAATTTATAGAAGGAGAAAAAAATACCATTTCTATCTAGTTACCAAAATGCAAAAATAGAATTCCCAAATTTGATTTTTTTTTTTTAGCCCAAGAATTTATAAGCACATAAAATCAGACATAATTTAGAAAATCCTTTTGCAACTTTACTGTTTACTGCCAAGTGAACATAAGTCATCTGTATCAAGCTTTATTTCCCATGCAGCGGCTCATTTACTTAGGAAAAATGAAACTTCTAATATTTGATGACATTTTCTCTTTCTCATTATTGGCTGCATTTCACTGTACAGCACTATCCGTCTCTATAAAATTTCTTTCTGTACAATAAGCTGAGGCAGATACTGTACTACACTATGGGTCTTACCATTGATTATTTCTCAACTAGTCTGTAATTCTGAAGTCTAAGAAACAAAAGCATTTAGATGTTGGACACATTCCTGAATGTATGTATACCATTTATCTGAAGTGAAGAAGCTGAGCAGCTGTAAACTAGTTCCATTTAACACTAAATACTAGTGGGTAAACTGCACTGTGCAGAGGCACTGGTAAAAGATGTAGCCACTGAAATCCTGATAAATCTTCAGGTACTTAGTATGAGCCTTTCCTCTGGCTTTAATGAGCTTTTCCTGGGCTCTTCCAACATTTGCAACACAAATGTACATTTAGGTACATACACAGAATTCTGTATGAACTGATGACATGTTTTGTCTAATACATAAAATTTGCTGTAAAATAGGACTCAGTTGTTTAATTATTTGACAGATAACATTTTCATAAAAATGGTAAAATTTACAAATTTTCTATCCAAAGAGTGAATACAGATAAGATCAAGTAAAGACAATTGAAGTGGACACAGAAACAACAACAACAAAAAAGATTGTTTACTACAATAGAAACAGGAATGATCCAGTATTAAAGCAATGGAATTGGACTCCTTGGCCAATCAAACACATGGACTATCACAGATTTAACACACAGATTCAGAGATTCCAATTATGGGTTTTGCACCAGTACAATCTTTTTGTATGACCTAGAACAAGTTACGTAAGCTCTCTGTAACAGACGATCATGTATAAAACGATCACCTTTCTGTGCCTCCAAGGCATATTGTGAGAAATGAAGTGCAAATGACTTGCTACTACAGTCAAGTTGTTACATTATTGTTCCTTTACTAAAATATATTATAGTGTCTTTTACAGTAGAGCCAAAAGACAACTCGGGTTAAGTTTGCTGATGAAATCCTAAATAATCTAAAAACATAGATGTACAAAGAAAGTTATGCTTCATTTGTTGTAAATTTATGATAAACAAGGAAGGTTTGAGTTTCTTCTTACAGCTCTTTTTCAACATTAGAAGGACAGGTAATATATAACTTTTGTATATTATCAGTATAGATAAGTATCACTTTATAAGTGACTTTAACCTGTACAGGCAGATTAAACCCCACGTAGGTGTATTTGAGAATTTTCATAGACCTTCAGATGTTTTCTGTCATTTTCATTGGCTTTTGTCTGAGAAATCCCAAGAGTCAGTTGAATCTTACTTTTACCTTCTTCAAATGACATCAAAATTGTCCTCATTCTTTCTAAAACTGCATGACTGAAAAACTATATATATATTTTTCTATTCAGCATCAAGCTTGGGATCACAGGTCAGAACCAGTGCAGATGAAGGTATTACACCTACACTTCCAGATAACGATTCAAACTACAGTCTTGAAACAGAAACTCCTGAAGTTCAGTTGGGAATCCCAATTCTAAGTTTCACAAATTTATTTGATGATTGTTAGAAGCAAATTCCAAAAGAGACACCAACATTTGCTCATCTATAGCAGTGACTGGATGTCTCCACAGCTTAATTCCTGATTCTGTAAAGCACTATGTGCTCTTAATTCACAGTAGAACCAATAGGTTTCAGGAGTGGCTTGGCCTCTTGAAAGACTATTCTCGTTTTAAGCTAATAAATGTCACAGAATCTTATTTTATTGGTAAACCTTAAACATATCTTTGCTTAACAGCTTAAGTCTACTGTAAAATTACTGCAAAATGTGTTTAGCATTTAAAAGTTTTAATCTCTTAAAAGCAGTTTTTAGATATATCTATTATAGGCTGACTAAAAACCTTCACAGAAGTCATCTTTCTGGAACAGTAAAACACTCTCATAACACAACTTGGTAACAGGCTAGTACAAATAGTGTCATAAATCTATCAATACTACATAACTTCCATTTATTGTGGAGTTTCTAGACAGGAAAAAAAAGACAAATTGTTATGTGGAGTCTGCCACATGTATGTGTAGTTGTTAATGGCATTTTTGATGTGTTGATTTTAATTCCATTTCATTTTTTATTAAACTGAGAAGGGGTACAGTGCTTACCTTTGTCTCAATTTGCTTGGTGTCCAGATTTTGAAAAAGCAGCTTTACTCTTGTTTTCCCATCATCTGAAGAGCCTTTGAGCTGAGAGAATTTAAACCTCCACAGCACGTTCTAAAGAGAAAGAAATTTGATTCAGATCTCTGTTACACACTCTTACCTAGACCTATAGGTTGATGGTTATCTTTATAAATTAAGATACAGCATTAGGGCAGTAAACAGCACATGATAACAGGCTGGTAACAGAGCAAATAAAATCAATAGCTCTGTATCATATGTGAAAGAAAAGATGCAATGTTTATATTAACTAATTAAACAATTATTCAGAAATTCTCTAAAATGTAAATGTTTCAGTTGCCTATATAATATCAAATTCCATGGAAAAAGCTTAATTCTAGAAAGATCCATGAAGATATTTGTATCAGTTCCACTACAAACACAATTCCATATCGTATCTTGATCTTTCACACTTCAGTTGGCTCACCTACATAATGTAGATAATAATGTCTTACATGGATGTTGCAAAGTAGAATTTACTGCTGTAGTATAATGCTATTTGAAATCTCCAGATAAAACAAGATATAGAAATGCAAAAATATTATTGTAGTATGTAGTCTTGCAAACCACGAAAATATGTTTTACATTTCATATTTGTTTGGAACATACATAAGAATTCTAGGCTTCCTGGTAACCTACATGTTTATGCATGGCATTTTACTACTGTTGGCAAATCCTACACTGACAGGTGTGTATGAATGGTATGGAGACACTTTTTAAAAACAAATATTGAGAAATCATTTTTGAAACCGATGCTATTTTCTGCATTTGTTTGCTTGGAAGATTTCTTAAGTTTAAAAACCAACAAGATAACAACTTGCATTCAGACTTCCTGCTGATGTTTCCTTAATACCTATAATCTTAATGAAAATTCTAGTCACGTGTTGAAATGTGATTCGGTCCCTGGACACTGCTGAGCAAACACAATTTAAATATTTTGAAGGCTATTTCAAAAGCACACACGGAAAAAAGTTTGCTGCGTTCCATTTTCCAGTGTACCTCATTGCAAAATGTTTTTTTTCCATGTAGACCAGTGCTACACTAGTGATCTTCAGAACCTTACTCATAGTTTGAAAGGAAATGTTCTATAAATAAAAAAAGGTTGCAAAAAAAGGGTGCAAAATAAGTTTGATTCCACCTCCTAGTTCCCTGCAGTCATAATCATCATTGACTTCTTAGACAAATATAACAGTTGAAGGAAAACCCAGCTACACTACAGCGTTGTGATAGTACTTAAACTTTACGTTCATGAACAGATTTTAACTGGGTCCAGAGGGCCTAATTAGACCACCTGAAAAGTATTCAAAGCTTAAATGAGTTTGGATCTAAATAGGATAGACGAATGTTTGCTATATAATATAACTACTAGGGAGGAGATGAAACAAGAACTTAGGAACAATTTAGCAATACTAAGCATTGCTGGAGCCATCATCTCTCTCAGCAGTTGACAGTGAGTGTAAAAGAGAAGTAGATGGCTCTGGAAGGTGGAAGAAAATGTATACTTTGGGATTCCTTTATCTTGGATGACTGGTTGGAACACAAGATGAGAATGACAAACCAACCAAGCCAATAATATAAAAATAATCTCTATGATCAGCTATAAAGCATCTGTAGGCCATAAGACTATCTCTGTGATAGTAAAAGAAATGGTAAAAGCTGAATGAGCTAAGCCCATGATGACCCTGGAAGAGAACATGTAAGAAATTAAGTTTAAGAATCTCCTAAAACTGTTCTAGAAAAAGAGTTTTCTAAACGAAACTTCAGCTCCTTCTGTTGGGTTTCTGTGGCAAGATTTTGGTAGTGGGGGTCTAGAGAGTGAGAAGCTGCCAGCAACTTTCCCTATGTCTGATAGAGGAATCAATACTAAATCATCATCAATACTGATTTATCATCAATACTGAAGGTAAGCACTGGGGCTCTAAGTCCTATTGATAGAGAAGTTTATAAAGGTGGGAGTGCATCTAATCAATTTTCACATTTAAAAGAAACATTTTCTATAGTCTAAACTAATGAGAGTACTTTGTAAATTTAATTTCTCTCTCCACACTTGTACAATAGAACAAAACGCACAATATCAGAACAGGGTATAGCCTGAGGCGTAGAAAAATATGCAAACACATTTCCTGAAATTTTATGTTACTTGCTAAGATAGCATGCTTAATGCAATTAGTCTGAATTTTCTCTCCACAAAGATTTCAATAAACTTGTGCATTTTGGCCTGAAAGCCCCAAAACACACAAAATATAGATTATTTTGTATTTCAAAGTGCAGCATGTTGCCTCTTAACTCAGAATGACTGACTGAATTTCTTTAATATGTATTTAAAAATACTCCCAGTTTGTATTTGAAGATCATACTTCAGAGGACAGACCTTCTACAGCACAGCTCTATTAATGCAGAGACATTTTTGTATGTATGTTTACTTCTATTGGCAGACAAATGTATAAATCCATTTAGAGTAATTTCAATTAAAGTATTGCTAAATTAAATATAAGTTAGTAGAATTATAGACAGGCCCTGGAGGTTGGCATATATAATAAACCATCCCCTGCAGGCCCTTTATACATATGTACTGTTTTTCAAGATAAATGAATTTAATCTTATAGATTATGACTTTGAAATGCATTTGTGCTTGTTCTGTTTATTTTAGATATGGCCTAAATTTCTTATGATAAAAGACTAATAAATCCCATTTCACATCCATAGCTTCAAGATAAATAGAATCAGGTGACACTTCATTTTTTTTAATGGTTGGTAATCTTTTAAAAATTTTGTCATTTCTTCAGTATAAGAACCCAAGTTCTCTGCTAAATGTAACCTCCCTTTGTTTTCATTACTTGAAAAAGAAATTACTTTTATTTATATCTTTCTCCAAAATTAATCTTCACATTCTAAGGCACAACTATATTTGTTCCTTTCAAGTCTCAAATTGATTACATTTCAATAGTGCTATATAAATAAAAAGTAAAATTGTACATTTGAGGAAGAAATAATATCAACATAAAAAATCGTTGTTAATGAGACCTTCAATAATAGTAAAATAAAAGAGAGTAATGTTGTCTTTTTTCCCTTACCTTTGTTTTACTGTCAAAACAGGTAAATCCCAGTGCAAAGTCGACGGTGAAACACAGAGTATCCCCTTGCCAACTGCACATGTATGTTTTAGACTGGAAAAAAAAAAGGATGATTTTTGAGAGAACAACCGTCACTATCATTTAGCATATAAAAATAATATTGTATGTATTTTTTGTGTTTGGGAAAACACTCATCGCACAACACTGTTAATGTTTTATATTATTACATTTTAAAATTGTGAAAAACCTACTGTAAGTCAGTATCAGAATGTCATCTAGATATTAACTGGAGATCTGTATTTCATGTCACTCTTCTACAAAAGAAATACTATATTCTTAGGAATCATCCCTTACAAAATGCAAGATAGAACAAACAAAGCCAAATCTGACTAACACTTTGAGGAACTGCTTCTATACAACTCATTAATGACTTCTGACACAGTTTCCAGCAAATGTGCAGCTAACAGTGCCTAAATGTTTAGTCGTTGCCATCTAATTATGAAAAAGCTATCTCTCTACTTGACCTCTCCATCTGATTTAAACCATGTAGACATCATTTTTTTTAATTTGCAACATCTTTTGATTTGTAAACTTGGGTAACATGCCAGTGCAGCACTATGTTATATTTAATGTAATTTAATGATAAGAGTAGTAACTATCACTCATTAGTTAACACTGATAGTTGCTAGACAGTGTTATACATGTCATAACTTTTGATTACCTTTCAAGTCAGAAAAAAACCCCTCATTTATTAACAAAGCCCACAAGTTCTGTTAAAATGTCTGAATAAGGTTTATAGTAAAAAGTGAATGACTATTATTTTTACATGTATTTTTAAGGCTAGCTAACTGTGGTATATGACAGATTCTGAAAGCACATAAAAAAGCTTCCACCTCATGGTGTAATAAGAAACAGCTTGATGCCATTTACCACTCACCGATAATGGCAAAAAGCCCATTGCTTTCAGCATGAGCAGAGACCAGATTCTGTCTCCAGCCTTTCCTCACCTCGCCTTACCAGACATTTTTAAAATGATACCCTTGTGCCTTATGAAAAACTATGTGTTGTTTTTTTTTTTGTTTTTTTTTTTTAATTTGCTTTCAAGGGAGCATTACTTGAGTCTCCTTGATTTTTCATAAACTGCAATGTTGCCTCACACTCAGACATATGTTTACATGAGTATTTGTATCTGGATAGTTTCTTTAAATTAAAAAAAAATGGTTTTAACACAAGAATAGTCTAGAGGAGACTGAAAGCATTAATAATGTTGCTTATGTTGAAAACTGTCCTTTTAATTTTTTTAAAAGATTTTTACTATAATCTAAAACTTTCACATTTAGCAACTGCAAAAGGTTTTCTTATTGCTCTATTAATAAAAATACTTAGTTATACTAAAATAAGCATTTTGAGTTACAGAGATGATATTTTATAAAGGATTTTGAAAGAGCTGGGAATTAAATTAATTTATTAGTCCAAATTAGTACTAAAATCAGCTCAACAATGACAGAGATATATATTATTTATGAATAAATTATTTTGCTCATTGGTGTTTAAAGATCATATTGGTTGACATTTAAAAAGATTTCAGTGACTGATATTCAATTAGAACGACATTTAAATATCCCTATATTTTATTCAGTAATTATAAGGTGGCATTAAGCACCAGTCATAACTTATTCGCCATTATCTTCCAATTAAAAAGGTTATACTAGCTGAGCTCTGACTCAGCAAAGCAATTCAAAAAATATATTAAATTAGCTTCCCCCAACGGGTAAGCATCTAATTGCTCAGCCACAAATGGTGAATACTAAAATGAACGGTACACAAATAATTAGCCCAGAATTTTTGACAAATATTCAGTATTTACAAATAATGGAAGTTGTTGGGAAATTATTCACAGGCAAATACTAGAGACAAACAGAATATGTTGTGTCTTCAGTGTGATAAACATTACAAATAGAAATATAAGTTTTAGACTTACAAAATACACTAATAGCATTTTTTTTTATAAGAGAATTATTTTTGGGTTTTGCCATATAAATTTAAAAGCCTGCCTGTGGTATTTCCTGAGACTCTGAACAGGATCTGTCATAACGACCCTCCTCTCTACTTATTAGTAGTAGTACAAAGCACTATTCCCTTTCATTCTTGCCTTTGGAATAAGCTTCCAATATACCGGCAATTTTGTGATCACCTTGGTTATTTACAACAATAGCTTACACAGATATTTAACATGAAGAAAGTAAAATAGTATTGCATATTAGCCAGCTTGAGAACTCAGTTTAACCATATGCAGATAAAAATTCGCTAAAAATCTCAAACTCAACAGCGAGAAATACTCCATACTGAGCATTTTCTTCTACTAAAGAACTTGACTTTTCAGCAAAGGCCATGATCTCATAAAGACTTGAGAAAGTGAACTGTATCAGACGAGAAGGAGAGTGGAATGCTAAATACATCTAAAGTGAGTTGTTTGTCATTCTCCATTCAATTGGAGATTAACATAATAATTGAATTTAATTTAAGAGTTTTCCCTAGAAATCAATTTCTGGTCAACATTTCAATTATACTAACAAAAGACTCCAGGGTTGCCACTTTGAACTGATACAATTTTCGTATCATCCTATTATTACTGAAACTTGTTTCTTCTTATTTCTGAGACCAAATCCCACCTCATTACATTTAATATATTTGTTCAGTCTTTCGGTCCATATGGGCATCTGTAAAAAACAGAAGGAAGTTTTTTGGACTTGACAGAGGAACTTGAATGCCTGATACAGAGAAGAAACTAAATAATGTCTTCTTTTATTATACATTAGAAAGAAAATTATGCATGACAGCATTTAAAACACAGTGAGGGTAAGGAAAAAAATTATACCAACAGCAAACAGTCTGGAACACAAATTCTTGCATTAAGACTTTGTACTGCACATTTTACAAGCTATGAAATCATACAGGAGTGACAGGAATATGGTTTTTTTAATGCATGCAATGTATTTACCAAAACATAGTGTTTGGTAAAAGCCTTAATATGGGAGTAGCTAGTTCAGGAATTAGCCTTTTTGAAAATTCCAATTTTAGCATTCAAAAAACTCCAAGTAGGATGTGGAGTTAATGATAAGAGTAATTGGAGTTGTTATGGTTGTACTGAGAAATATACCTCAGCCCACATACAGAGAGTGTACGTACTAGGAGGCATACAAAATTAAACCCCTTAATTTTGAAGACAGCCTGTAAAACCTTCTTCAACAGTCTTCGTGTAGAATTACTTGTGCCAAACTGGAGTGCTTGAAAGTCTTTGAAATTCCAAAATAGTTGAATTAAAAATGAACATATTTCGTTTTTCCCATGTTTTAAAATTCTGATGGCTATTTTAGGATAAAATATTTTATATAATAAATCACCTCTTTTTTTTTTTTTTAAACTAAAACTTTCAGAGGACATTTATAAAGTACATTGAAAGCACTCTCACTCTGAATCCGCATTAGATACGTGAAAATGAACAATGAAATCTGCCATCCAAAAGGATGAGATTTTTCAGACATTTCATCCAGATAGACTTCCGAAGCTCAGGTGTATTCCTGTTCCACGTAACCGTGCAAGGTAATTGGTGAAATAATTTCTGTGAAAGTGATGGAATGAATAATAAATTCACCTAATAAGTATGGTAGATCCACTCATTTGGACATAACTTTAAGGAGTTAATCTTGTCACAACTAAAAGGCTAAAGAACTGTGATAATTATGGATAGATACAATTAAACCACTTTATTGAAACAAAACAGATCTTATTAAAATCTTCTACATTTCTTGATGACCTGCAGTTGCTGTAACTGAAGGAATTGCATATTAATGTCCCAAAAAGACTATTTTTTACATACTTGATGCAGTATTACTATAACAAAGTACATTTTCCTGTAAAAGATGGCACTGTAATTTGGTGATTTCAAGAAGACATTACAGTTGTTTTTTTTAAACATCAATGAACGTCAGTACATATATGTATTCAAGAAACACATTGCCACTAAAAGAAAGGTTTTTCAAAGGATTCAAATAATGGCTCATTATACTTTAACTGAACTTCAAAGAAAGCTTCAATTGATTTCAGTAGATGAGTGTTATCTTGGTGCTTCACAAAACAAGACCTATGCTTAATATGTTCAGGTTTTAAATGCTGGCTTTCACAGAATACTGTTATGCTTGAAGCCTTTGCTTTTAGGCCATCTAATACAATATGAGCCACAGTCGTAACTAAAATTCCTGCCACACAACAGCCTGTTCCAATTGAAATAAATATCTGTCTGATCCTACCTATTTGTAGTTTGCGATGTTTGTGACATAGCAGCTAACTACAAAAATGGTTTTGTTAGTAAAGCTCTCATTGGACAGACTGCCTTTTCAGAAAACTTCATAACTGGGACTAAGTATTCAATCAAAGACTAGGGCTACATGCACATGCAGCCTGAAGCAAATGTTCCTCTGCAGGGAATTGTGTTCATACAGGAAGACTGACAGGTCAACTAATTTCTCCTAAAGCACTGTAGGTTCAGCTTTTCATTTGCAAGATACTGCAGTTATGGATGCTTACTCATGGCCATGGCATTTGCTCTGTAAGATGAACCTATGGCCAATGTAAATCTGACAGAAGAAAGACTTGCTACTTCATGTGCTGAAAAGGCAGACTATGAGTGTAAATTGGTTGTAGGAAATGCAGTGAGAGAAGGGGAGGTAAGAGGACAAAATTGAAGTCCAGCTTGCTTAGCACTGGTCATCCTTCAGCAGTGAAAATTTAAAGTGTGTTCTTAAGACTTCGCTTATGTCAGGAACAGACCAGACTCCCTCATCTCTGTGACTGAGCAACAGCTTTGTGGTTTTGTACCAACTCATTTTTCCATAAAGAAAAGTAAGATACAATAGTTTCCTACCTGTTAATTGTCTCAAGTGTATTTTCACATACCTGAGGCAGATTCTCAGTAACAATCAGTAATCAGGCTGGAGCCACTCACCTCAGTAGAACTCTACTGGTCTACTTCAGCAAAGACACTGACTTGTTTTGACACTAGTTATTATATAATAAAGGTTTTTCCTTTTCTGGTGATCAATAAATTCTCAAATTTTGCAGTTTAAAAAGAATTTTAATTAGATATATCAAAAAGAGACATTCCTGAGTACAAAATTAATTTCTCAGTCAATGATGCTTTGACTGGGATTTAATTTTTCTGCCTCATTTTTACAAAGAAATCCTGAGTGGGGAATAATAGAGAAGACCAACTTTTGAAAACAAAAAATAAAATATAAAAATTCTAAGGTAATATTCCTCTATAATTTTGAAATTCCATGAGAGTAACTTCAGGACCACTTTCAAACTTTCATTCTTATTCAAGTCTGTAAGATTTTCTGGAAATAATAACAAAACTAAATTCATACTGCATAGTAGTTACCCAAATCTTCAGATTAATAAATAAATATATTAAGCGACACATAAGTATTTGAATTTAGCTTTTCAATGTAAACAATTTGTAATTTTAAGAATATACTACTATTTTTAGAAATATTGGTGTAGTTTCATGAAAATGAACATAGAACACAGAAACAAGATATTGTTAAATAACCCTATAAATTAATAAATTCTCCTGCTTTTTAAAAATGATAACAAGTGCATTACTTAATTCTTACCTGGTATCTGAACTGTTGAATTCGTAATCTGTTTTACTTATAAAAAAATTACAAAAGGTTCCCAGCATCACTCTTTGTGTGGGAGAATGGTGTTTTTTTTCTGCATCAGTGTGAAAATGAATAAGAATGTAAAAGCATTTCTAAAGATGACCAATTAAATTGGAATTGTAGTAAGCTTTCTGTACATAATGAAAACCATCTAAAAGTTAACTGTGTGATTAAACTAAGTGATTCTGGTAACAAACTGAGAAGTATCTTTTAATGGCTCTATATATCTAACCTAACTTAAATGTTATTTCATGTCTCACCTGAATTTAAGGAGGATCTTCCCTTTGCTTATTTGTTTGTTTCAGAAATTAGTTCTGAAATTAGCTGAAAATTTATTCTGAAATGGTGGGATTTCCACTCTTAAAGGATTTCCAGATATCATTCTGTTTCATACATGCTTTGTCATCATCACGGAATAGAAAATTAAGATAACATTGCCAGGTGTATTTAACATTTATTCATTAAAAACACATTATTTGGAGTTCCCAAAAATTATACTGTGATCAGTCAATCCTGTTTTATTCATGCACTCATTTTACCATGAGGAATTAATAGATGCATAAGAATTTCATAGAAATGACAATTACTTCTTATTCAGATTGCCTAATTTCTGCTAGTTTTTATTAATTCATTCATTCATGTTTATTCATTCAGGTGGACTTAATATTCTCAGTCTCAGAGGGTGATTTAGGTGATTTCTCAGGCTCGTTTTAATTCCCCAAGAAGCCTAGAAACAATGTACCTGTCATGCTGAAACTTAGTTTCAGATGGGACTTATTCCATACTTCCTTGCACCTTGGTCACCATACAGTGGGATTGCAACGAATACACATGACTTATCAGGGCATATCACTGTTCATATGCTCAGTGACTTATCAGACATTCGATTTCAAGCATATATGAGAGAATGTTGATAAAATATGCACCAATGTTTAGGGGCAAAAAAGTTGTTTAGAAGCTATTTGATCTCTCATGTAAAGGAATTTCTCCATCTGGTTCCTAGAAGTCTTGAGTTTCTTGTTATCTCCAATGGACTGAAAATAAAAGCCCAAATATATAAATTAATTTTGTCTCTTCTGGAGCTGCTCAAAACACAAGAGCTATTTATCCACTTAATTTGATGAAAATATACATCTTTAAAATGTCAGTTCAGTTTTGTACAGTTCTTTCATTTTGATGTTTTATCTTTGTGATTTTAGAAACAAGCAGGTAATTTGAAATATAAACATTATTTTTTGTGTTATAAACCAAGTATTGCTTATGATAGGTTAGGAAGTATGCATATAGTCACGACAATATTGATATTGCATATAGTACTTTTAAACAGAAATTATGAAAAAACACTGCTTTCCGGGAATGGTTATTGAAATCAGCTGGAAGCAACCTAGTCACATCTGCATGTTTTTGATTAGTTCTAGTGAATCCTTTCGGAGGATTTTTAAAGACACATATAAAAATTGTTACATCTCAGAACAAACAGTAAGAGGTTGTAGGAATGAGGAGATTGCCTAGATTATTTCTTGAGCTGCAAAGAAAGGATGAGAAGGAAATATAAGGTAGACAAGTTTTAAAAGAAAACTTTAAACCCAATAATCTTTACTAGAAAAACAAGTGGTGAAAACCAAAACCTGTCAACAGTATGGATTCTGAAAGGATTTGTACAATAAACAACGTATGCTTCATGGAAAACAGATGAGACTGTTGTGAATAGGTTAGAAATTAATTGAAACTAATGAACTGGTAAAATCTAACAAGATGGTACATGAAAATGAAAAAGACTAATAGAAGACAGGGTATCAAAAAGTAACTATGACCAGACATTTAATCAGAGGTAGTTAATCAAACAAAAAAGGAGATAGATACAAATCTGAGGAAAGGATATTGCATAAATCAATTCTTCAAAATAACAATGTGATTTTGTTTTATTGTTTTGTTTTAATGCCCAATAGCATGGGTCTCTGCAGGCATTTTGTATAGATCATCCCAAATAAGATACAGTGCATGGAGGGAAATGTAAAAAATTGAACAGGAAGATGGTGAACTATGGACACTACAAGGTATGTTATTCTCATGTCTGTCATCTTTTAGAAGTGTGGAACACAGCTCAAGCTCACAGATGATAACAGATTGGCCAGATCAACCAATGTAGAAAAGGAATTCACTGTTGTTACAAAATAATAAAAAAAGAAAATTAATTGCATTTAACTATAGTTCCATTTTTTAGGAATTGTAATCATGGTGTCTTAGCAGCACAATATTTGTGGAAAGAAAATGGAAAGCTTCATATGAGAATCCTATAGAAACAAAGCTCTAAGTCTGCAAGCACAATTCTTTCCAGTGATTATTTTTGCATTTAAGAGACAATATGTTATAACAGGTAATTCTGAGTCACAATGAGCCAGTTTGATTTACACGTTCAGCATCAAGAATCTCGCTACAGAGAATGGTTTGTTGTTAAATCTAAGGAAAATAAGTAAATGTCAAAAACGTATACAAAAATATATGACATCCATAGAAGCAGGTACATATGAACTGAAATGTAAAGAGAAAACATAGGACAATTGCATCATACTTTTATGTTCATAATAAATCGGTTTTAGATTTCCAGTAATGTTTACATGACATGGATCTAAGTGAAAAGTTATTACAACATTCATCAAATCTGTCTGTCAAGATCAGTCAGAACTTATAGAACAAAACAGAAAGAAGTTCACTAAAAGTACTTGTCTTTAAGCACATGAAATAACCACAGAGCAGAACTTCCTGATTGTAGTCCAATATCTGACCTATTTTAATTTTTGCAGTAACTCATATTAAACAATTTTTTTTTTTTTCAAAGCAAAGTACATAGTTTCATGAAACTAGGTTATTTAGCTGTACGGAGACTGCAAAGAATTTACAGCATCTGCATCACAGCTGGAAGCACAAAGGCAAAACTTTCTTTTTTGTTTTGAAGTTGCTAGATAAATGAGATTATGTAACTGTGTCTCCTCATGATACACCAACTGCAGGTATTTTAGAGATAATATAGTAGACGACTTTCACCCTGCATGTTTTTTTCAGTCTCCTGAGAGCTCTTCCATCTTATGAAACAGACTTCTCTGTCTTCTGCAATCCATGTGACAAGTACAAAGTTTTAAGATCTCAAAACTTTTCTACAGCTAACAGTAAAATGCCTTCCTCTGTCCATTACCAAATATGTTTTTTAATATCCTCCTCTATCCTACTGTTGAACAAGACTGAGGTGAAAAAAATAAAATCACTCTATCAAGATGTTTCTGCATTAATTTAACAATCCTATCAGACTCAAATAAGTTGAGATATTTTCCTTTGGTAATAATAGTTCATAGTGGTTTTGCCCAGGGCAGGATTTTGGTAGTGGGGGAGCTACAGGGGTGGCTTCTTTAAACAAAGAGCTGCCAGAAGCTTCCCTGTAGCTGACAGGGCTAGGGCCAGTCAATTCTATGATGGACTCTGCATCTGACCCAGGCCTGGCCAATTAGTGATGGAGGTAATGTCACTGTGAATAACGTATTTAAGAAGTTGCTGCGCATTTACTAAACTACAGCAGTAACAGGGAGTGAGAACGTGAAAACATTGCAGACACCAAGGTCAGTGGAGAAGGAGGGGGACAAGTGTGCTTAGGCCCTGAAAGACTCCCCTGTGATCTGTGGTGAGGACCATGGTGAGGCAGCTGTGCCCTTGCAGTCCACGGAAGACCATCAGGAAGCAGAGACCCACTCACAGCCCATGGAGGACCCCATGCTGGAGCGGGTGGATGCCTGAAGGAGGCTGTGACTCTGTGGGAAGCCCACACTGGAGCAAGTTCCTGTCAGGACCTGGAAGACTGTGGTGAGAGAGGAGCCCACACCAGCGCAGGTTTGCTGTCGGGACTTGTGAGGAACTCAGGCTGGAGCAGTCTGTCCCTGAAGGACTGTTCTCCCAGTGGATGACCCACACTGGTTCAGGGTATGAAGTGCTGCTCCGTGTTGGAGCAGTTTGTGAGGAACTGTAGCCCAATGGAAAGACCCACACTGGAGAAGTTTGTGACAGCCTGTCTCCCATGGGGAGACCCACAGGGCCCCCTCTTCTTGACAGTGGGAAGTGCGATGAAGCNCCCGCCTCACTTTGCTGTCGTGGTGGATGAGCCGGAGCTCGTAGTCGGGCAGAATGTCCCTCCTGCTGTTGATGTCCTCCAGAGCCATCCTGACAGCCGGGAGACAAGCTTGGCCTCCTGGCCATCCCCCACTCATTGGGAACAAAGCCCCAACGTGAACAGCTTTCTTTCCTGTCCCAAACACAGGGGGGAAGAGCAGGAGGAGCAGGAGGCTCAGCACCAGGCTCAGCACCAGCAGCAAAGGAGCAGCATGGAGCCAGGGAGTCGCCATCCCCAGGGGGGAAAGAAAGGAAGGAAGGAGAGTCCTGGGAAGAGGGAGTGGTGGGTGGAGGTGTTTTAAGATTCAATTGTATTTGTCATCTCCCTGTTCTTACTGTTCCTTAATAAAGAAAACCTTTTTCTCCCTAAGTTGAGACTGTTTTGCTCAATATGCTAATTGCTGAGTGATCTCTCTGACCTTAACTCACAAGCCGTTTATTACGTTTTTCTCTCTCTCCTGTCCAGTTTAGGAGGGAGAGTGATTTTATGACTTGGTGAACATCTGGCTAAACCACCACATAGTTTGAGGAGAGGGATGAATACCGAGATTGTAATTTTAAAAAGAGAATGTTGAAAAAGTATGGAATAAAATCCCATAGTACTGACAAGACTACCCTGAAGGATCAAAGAATGAGTAAGAGATCTGGAAAGCATGCCAGCCTTTTATATTTGAAGATTGTCCATAATGTAAAAAACTTTTTAAAAAAAGATAAATCACTTCATCTAAAAATCATTAATTGGTTCTGCACTGTTTAGGATGTTCCAGGTGAGACAAAAAGGCTTGCTGGGATTCATGGGAGATGACTGAACTTCTAGTTATGACTGAGAAGACTTCACAGCCCGTCTTCCTCCATTGTAATGCTGACTTTTATTACTGACCTCATGGAAATGCTTTTCTGTCTTTCAACTTCCTTCCTGTCCTGCTTCTATTGGATTTTTTATTGCCCCCCTCTGCGCAAATTATGCTATCAGTGACTACAATATTTTTTTCTAGGAAGAAAACACGGATATTTCTAGCACATGGGTTTAACATAAGTTTGCTTGTAAATCACTGTTTGTAAATAACATTCATGTTGTAAATAACATTCATTTCATCAGGGTCACTGAATTTCACTGTTTCTCTGTGGATGCCTTTTTGTAACCATTTGCAGTTTGAAACATGGTTTTAAGACAGTTGAAAAGAGAACTAGATTGTGAGGGGAATTTCTCCTGCTTTATTACATTCTTTCTGTTGTTTAATGCTGCAATTTTCAGAAGAAATGTACTCATAAGTAGATAAAATTCAAAAGAAACTTTGAAAATACCATTGCACCTTAACATATTTTTTCATAAGCTATGTTAGGACTGAATCTTTCCAGAAATACAAGTCTTCTTACAGAAATATCAAACACAAAGTGTACAGGATAAGTTTAACAGCTCTGTCAAAGCCAAAATCCTAATGACCCTCAAGAGTAAGTAGAACTAAGCTACATTTAAATAAGAATGTCTGAAATGACACAGAACAGTCCAACACCTGTCATGAGTATTGTCCCATCATTTAAGAATAAAAATTAAATTCCAGTTGCAACTATGGTCCTTCTCCAAAAGAAAGAATTTTTATGAGCAATCTAACCTACTGGCGACAATCTTCAATTTTCTGCTTACTGAAATGACAGTTCTTTTTCTAGGACTTGAAATAATCTGTGCAATGTTAAGTTGCATCTCATTTGTGCTGCTCTTGACAGCCTTCTGAAAAGAAGATTATTTAAAGCAGCATTTATGTTTTGAAGGAAGACAATAGTGGAGTCAAATGATTTTTCACTGCTGGAGAGTGACCACAGCACTTTGCATCCCACTGACACAGTGGTTTACAACTTGAATGTATGCAACTGAGTGAGAAAAAATGAATATATGGGAACACATGTATGGAGACTTAAGCACTGTAATCAAGATTTTAACTGAATGCCTCTCCTGCAGGTTTCTGATGGGTAAACCACAGCTGGTAGAAATATTAATGCCTTTTTGTATGATACAGTTCTACAGGATTGTTGGATTGAAATAACAAAAGGTCATTCCACAAGCAGCGAATAATTCCTTAATTTTAGTATTGGCAAGATGTAAAAGAACAACAAGTTTTGAGATTTAACAATAGATACTTCAAGAATCAAATAAATAATAAAACTCAAATATAGGATCAGCTAATCTCCACTCTTGTTATACTTAATGTTAATGATATAGTATCTGCTTTTTATATGGATAATAAATAGGACAATTGAATGGTTTGTCAAACAGTCATATCACAAATTCTTGAAGAGTTCATATAAGAAAAAACTTTATGCATACTGAATATGCATTAATAATCCCTTCCTGATGCCCAGCAATTTTTCAAGAATCAATCTTTTTCCTAAAGAACTGCATTCTCAGTTCTTCAGAAGTGCAGGAGCAACAGAATCACCATTACGAAATGTTTTTTGTTACTCCATCAGTCTGAAGACACAATTACAGGGATTCTAGACTAGCACCTACAAAACTTGTTGGAATTCTGATTATCTGGGAATTTAGAAGAGGTTATTAAATACCTGCACTAGGACTCTTGCTCTTTGCAAGCTGTGCTAATGCAATGTTGTGATTCAGTGCTCTTGCTATTGCAAACATCCTGAGGAGGTCCCTACAAACCTGAACATACCAGATCAAGCTTGCATTTGTGCTAAACTCTGTAAATATGTTTCAGTTGGAGGTTATACTCTTAATCTACACATTCCCACACCACTGGTCCAGTTCATCAGGGAATATGTTTCTAGGTGTTCAGCAAATAACTTTTTTTTATAACAATATAGAGGTGTTCTAAGTTACAGTGTAAGTGAAAATCAATTTATGTTCATGTCACAAAACATCTCCCTTAGAATAAAGTATCTGCTTTAGGATAAACACATCTTTGGACTCCACACACTGATTTTACTGGGAGTTTAGTCACCACAATTTTAATAGACACTCATATTTAGATGACTATCACAAATAATTATGTAATTACAAGGAATCCTATTACAAGGATGCTAAATTTAAAACCACCTAATGGGAAGTGCATCCTCACATCTGATAAAATTACTGACTTGAGAGAATTTTATTAGCCAGTGGAAAGTAACAATCTGATTTTTAATTTTGAGAATTTAAGATTATCACAAAGTTTCACTGTTATGTTGGGTCTTCAAATCTTCCAATATTACCAAGGACAATCCCAAATTACAATTAATAATGTAAGAGTAAAATATTTCTTCTTTGAAAACAGAACCATTACATAATACTTGACATATTTACCTTGTGTGAGTAGAAAATAAGCTTTCTAGAAGAAAGACGGACTAAGTAATCTCCACAGTAATTGTTTTCCAGTGGTAAAATGTATTAATTTGCAGTTGGTTATAATCCAGGTCAACTTGCACACTACTATTTCATATTTTCAAACTGCCCTAACACACTTACAGACTGTTATTACAAAATAATTCACATACAAATATGATGATGCAGCTTTCAGACTGAAATTACATTAAAGACAACTCAGAACCTCAGTCACAATGCATATCAATATGATGCAATTATTAAACATACAAATTACTAAAGTAATACTTACTTACTGATGAAATAGCTCCAGTAAATTATTAAATTATTCATTACTTACCCCTGTTCTTTGAACTTCCAAGAAAATTGCTCTTTGAAATGATTTCTCCCACACTGCCAGCTCGCTGCCCAGCTCTACACTGAAATAATGACTCTTGCCATGTCCAACCATAACACTGAAACAATACAGCCTCTGGTCTTCAAGATCAAAGTCCTGATGAATACCTAAATACAAGTTTGCTTGTAGCCAGTAATCATCAGCAAGCCAGAGCTGAAAGACATGTTTTGGCATGTGATTCTTCATCTAGCAAAACTAAACAGTTAAAGTAACGTTGTCTTCTATAAGTGATGAGTACTTTGATACATTATATTATTATGTTAATAATTACCTTGAATAAATGTTCTGAAAATTAAGCACCCAGGGGCTAATTCTGGAAATGACAATTATCGGCTCTCACGTGTCCCCTAATGGCTAAAATACTGCTCTGCAACTATGAGGACAGTGAAGTGAGATCCTGCCATCACTTTCAAGGTGAAAAAGAATAGAAACTTCAGATCAGTCATTCATAAGAAAAAATACCCCTGTAACGGAATGTTTTGTAAATGAAAATAAATTCTCAGAAAAAGTTCCCTAAACCTTCAGGACTTAATTGATTAGGCAAAAATATAGAGCAAAAGAAGACTAAAAAGTTACTGTTTATACATCCAAGTTCTTTCACTGAACTGAATTTCCAAATTATGCTTTCAAAAAAAAATTTCTAGTTATCAGATTGAGCCCTTTCCTGTCTTCATTCCTCTGTCACAGCATGAAGCAGGAAAGACTGCAAGAGCAAAAAAGTAATTTGCAAAGAGAATGTTATCTCTCATTTTCTAGTCACCTGCAAGCAGAATTTTCTTTCTCTAACACCCCAGGTTATGTTTAGTAGGCTTGACTCTAGTCCAGTGGATCTGAGGTAAAAGCAGTCATGTTTGACTGGATTTAGGTAGCTTTGAAAAGACTAGAAGGCAGCTTTGTAGTGGTACCTAAGTCCTATAATCTTGTAGTCAAGATAAACCTTATAAAGATTTAGAATTCTGTTTTCCAGAACCTCTAATTGTCCATCATAGCCTACTGAGGCTATAGCTGAAGCTCCATACACAAAACAACAAATGAACAACTGGAATCTGAGCATCCAAATGTTATGTAAAAAAGATTCTCATACATGTAAAATAAATACTTAAATGGTCTTTCATCCCTCCTGTTGTAGATGCATGCCCAACCATCCTCACAGGGCAACAGTGAGGATCCACTTTTTAGTAATGAAAACCGAAGGCGACAAATGGTCTGCTAGCACACCCTCCTCTATGTTCCACATGTATTCATGAACAGGACCAAAATATTTAGGTCGAAACCAAAAATTTTGCTTATGCTAGTGAATTACTGAATAACAAAAAGCTGGCTAATGTAACCTTACACTATTTACTCAAGTCTAAGCTCTTAAGCTACCGGGGTTTTGCGAGGTACCTCAGAAGCAGCACAATGTCATCAGGGTACACAGCACTTACTGGTCAAAAATAGCCCTGCAGCTACCCAAGGAGAGAAAAGTCTCAAGGACTTCAGAGCTATTTTACAACAGTCCTTTGCACTGCTGGAAAGGAAGTTGAACAAAATATCTCTGTTTAATCTGGTATTCTGTAGCTACAGAGTGATAGGTATTACATCTGCTTCAAGAATCATTGCTGCTCATCTTGGCTTGTAAACTACTACATTAATATATTTTATTTTGTATGTGAAAATGTGATATGTAAAAATACCAGGCAATAAATGAAAGGGAAATGTTTTTAAGACAAGTGTCTTTTAAAAATCTGTCTAATGCTCTTGCTTCTGAAAAATGCAGGTTTTCAGTAGCAATTCCAGTAAATATGGAGCATGAGGCAAGGTATAGGAAGAAACACGTGAAATAAAAGAGATTATACTTTCAATCACCTGGTTGTTAGCACTAAATATCCTCTAATATGCAAGTCCATGATATATATATGAATTTCCATTCAAATATTTGCATATATGTTTGCATATGCAAGCGTGTATTCATATGTTTGTACAGACACACACAAAACTAAAATGTAGCAGACATTTTTAAAAATATAATTTCCTTACTGGATTCTTATTTTCCATGTTTAACTCTTGTTAGATGAGAAGCTAACAAGTGCATTTCTCCTTAACATTCATCTTTCATGGGAAGATATAATAGCAACCTCCACCACAGCTATGCACTAATTTTAATCAGTTTCAGAAAATCCTTAAGAACACCCTTCCTAAATGGCAGTTTTCACAATCTAAACTCCATGTTTCCATCTGCATTGTGGAAGTCTTAATCTCTTAAGATTTTTTGCCATCTTTTTGTATTTGCTCAGTTTGCCTCATCGTCATTTATGTCAAAGAATCAACAGAAAAGAGGTTAATGAGTTGAATTTGAACTTCTGTGTTTTAGCTAATGTATTAAAAAAGACTGGTAATTAAGTATTCATTTATTAAAATGTCAAGAACATTAAAGAGTTGAGTCTAGGATACTTTATTTCCTTTTTTTTTCCTAATAAAAAATTATCACAGAATTTACTTTACAGATAGCTTTTCCTGGAAATTACCAGAATTACAAGGAAATACTGAGTTTCAAATTGCATAATGATGTGGTCACACGTTAAAATAATGCTAGGCTGACAAGAACATGGTTGTGCTTCTTCATCCTGCACTCTGTAGCTGAGCTCAAGTCTTAAACTCCAGACTGCTATTTTTCTGGCACGGCACTGGCCAAGACTCTTCCTTCTGCCTACTTTTGCCAGAGATGGGAACTTTCTTCCCCTGTCTAGGGACAGCAGGTTTAAAACCAAGAAAAAATCAGTGGCAAAGGGCTGCAAAACTGGCAGCTGACATCATCAGGAGTTTTTTAGTTCTGGGACTGACATCTCCATAAAATGTAATTGTCAGTTCATATTTGAAAGATATTTTTTCAAGATTTCTATCAAGTTCTGTGTGCTCCTTGCTCTGTTGGTTTTAATTTCATCATATTTTCAATATTTTATTTTTATTCTTAAAAGTCTCCGTCAACAAACTTGGTGTAGGAAACATGCTCATGTTGTTGAAAGCCAATTTAGGACAAGAAATTTGAGCAATCAGGACATAGAAACTCCCTGCCACTCCATTCATTGATAAATTTAGCTATTTCATGCTACAGAGAACTCTTCTCTGTGCTGAACAGGATAGTAAAGGGGACTGGAGTGTAATTGTCAGGTCTATGATTTTTTTATTTTGTAAATTGTCCTGAATAACTGTTACATCAGTTAAACAAAACCCCACACCAAAATAAAAAAAACTGAAGCAGTTCTTTGGTGCAGTGGTAAGTCAGAATCCACACAGGTAAAAGAGCAACAACCTTTCTTTTCTATAACTTTAGTATATGGTCAAAGCAGGGATGGATAGCAGAAATCAGGAGAGCAGCTGGTGAGAACTTAAGATGATATAATATAATATTTCAGTGAAACAGCTTTTTATCTGAAAACACAGATATTTTGTGGGTATTTTTTCCTGATAATATATTTGTTTTCACCCTCTCAGCCAAGTAGGCTCTCATCTAGTCTTACTTCACCTGCAAAGCATTCTCTGATTAGCTGGTAGAGAACTACATTAATCTATCTGATAACACTTATTATAAAATATAATCTGCAAGTCAATTATTTTAACAGACTGGTAGAGTTTTGCCCCAAATCCTTGCTTGGGACAAGCTAAACAAAAAAAATGACACTGTCATATAGTCATAAATTTCACAGTCATATTGTGGCAGAAAAAAAAATGAGAATTTGTATGGTACACAAATGCACTAGGTTGCCCTTTGTAAGGTAAAACCTACTATAATATTTGCAAATTAGACATGATGTAAAACTGACATAATTTTATACTTTTAAACACTGAAAATAAATAGAACTATATATAGATCGGGAATTACAGCAAAAGCAGTATTATATTCACTTAAAAATCTGAGCCATTATGGAAAAAAAAAGCAATATCCAGCTTCATTATGCTCAGCTGTGTGTCTCACCTGTACTTCATACAACCAGCTCTGATACTGAAAATTTGCTTCAGTATGGAAGTATTTTAGTAACTTTCTCACTTCGAGTTTAATCCATGTTCCTTATTCTCTTACATTTGCAGAGCTAATGCACTAGAAATTATAAATACTTTAACACCATATGAACTATTGGAATGTTAGCTACTCCTAGTTAAGATTAATTTGAGCTTATCATTAAGGCAAGCATTCTTTAGTATCATTGTAATGGTTAGGAAACCTACCTTGTGAATTTTAAATAGAACCTCACAGAGGTTATAGATTTTTTCAGCTCGTACCCAGTCAAGTGTGCTTACCTATAATATCAAAAGAAAACATTAAAACCACATTCTTTATTCTAAGATCACGTACAGATGAATAAAATTTAAAAATATGTCACTCAGCATTATTCTACTGGATGTTCTAAATATAGGCACATTAATGGATTTAATATTCAGCATTTAGAAAAGACTGTCAAATAGCATTCGAGTTTCACGGAAACAGCATCTACAGGAATCTTACTATAATTAAAAGGTATTCATTAATTACTACAGTATGATGTAAACCTTTGTAATCACTGTGGTAACACAAGCATATTTATTTTCCAATATGCTGACACAGAGAACCCAGTTCCAACCCAGAGTTCTTCAGTTTCATGTCTCAATTAAAAAAGAATCTTACAACTAAAAGACCAAGATATGATCTTAAACTGAGGAACATATGCCAGGACATCAATATCTTAATATTTATAATAACAACTGAAAAAGACTATGTGACTGCAAGATTTGAAATGAAAAATGTCAACTGTCTGCTTAATAATGAATACGAAAAGACATATTTTTTGGTTTATTTTGATTTTGTTCCTTATTCCTGTTGACACAACAAGCTGTTAACATTTGACAGTTAGACTGATATTTGAAAAATTTCCATAAATTGTAGTTCATGATATAATGTGATAATCAGTTTCCTTTTAAAAACAATACCTAGCCTATGCAGTTCACAAAAAAAAAACCCACAAACCCCAACCAACCAAAACCCTATACATATGAAGAATACAAAGGGGAATACACATTATTTTGATTAAATATTGTAGTGTGAAATATTAGCTTTTGGTGAATGCACAGGAATGGCCACATAGATATATGAAGAATTTGACTACATTGTAACTCTGAGGCTTTTAGCACATGGAAGTAGGTTTTTTGATGATTCTAATAGCAACTTAATGCTATAAAATACTAGGGTAGATGCAGCTTTGTCCTGTTTCCACCCCCTTACAGAAGGAAGAAAGCAGAAAAATGAAAAAATTTGGCTGTAAAACATAGTAAAACTACTTGGTTATTAAACATTATTTCAGAATGCTATTTTCTTTCTAATCTTTTATACTCTTATGTACACTCCAATTGAAACTAATGGACATTTAAAAGACAGGCAGATGAGGTGCTGAGGGCCGTTGTTTAGTGGTGAGCTTGGCAGTGTGAGGTTAGCGGTTGGACTTGATGAAAAAAGTTCTATTGCTACATCTTTTCAGGATATAAAGGTACTCATATTCTACAGTTCTCCATTTGACAGTTTTATCACTTGAACACAATACATGCAGGGGAATATGTAAAAGCATGTTACATATTTTTTCTGTTCTATTATGAGCAACTGTTCAACATAAATTGAATCTCAAAACATTACATACAGCTAATTTTAAAATTACTTAGTACTATGTTAAAGGAACTTCTGGCAAATTTAAATCTAATGTTAGCTAGTTGAGAAAATTAATTTAAGGCAATTTTTATATTTGTCCTCCCATCACTTACTTCATAAAATGTAGTAATTTCTACAGTAAGACATGTCTAATTTTTAGATTTCCATTACTCTTTTCCTTCTAGAAATATCCATACAATATTTTGAGTTTTGCTTTTTAAAGATTGCTATGAGAATGCAAAAACATAAGTTTAGAAACATCTGAGACTGAAGAATTCCAAAGATTATTCATAAAGAAACGTTATACATTTAAACATGCTCACACAGAGTGAACAATGCAGGTCTTTGCCTAATCTTATTTACAGGGAAACANCCAAAACCCTATACATATGAAGAATACAAAGGGGAATACACATTATTTTGATTAAATATTGTAGTGTGAAATATTAGCTTTTGGTGAATGCACAGGAATGGCCACATAGATATATGAAGAATTTGACTACATTGTAACTCTGAGGCTTTTAGCACATGGAAGTAGGTTTTTTGATGATTCTAATAGCAACTTAATGCTATAAAATACTAGGGTAGATGCAGCTTTGTCCTGTTTCCACCCCCTTATAGAAGGAAGAAAGCAGAAAAATGAAAAAATTTGGCTGTAAAACATAGTAAAACTACTTGGTTATTAAACATTATTTCAGAATGCTATTTTCTTTCTAATCTTTTATACTCTTATGTACACTCCAATTGAAACTAATGGACATTTAAAAGACAGGCAGATGAGGTGCTGAGGGCCGTTGTTTAGTGGTGAGCTTGGCAGTGTGAGGTTAGCGGTTGGACTTGATGAAAAAAGTTCTATTGCTACATCTTTTCAGGATATAAAGGTACTCATATTCTACAGTTCTCCATTTGACAGTTTTATCACTTGAACACAATACATGCAGGGGAATATGTAAAAGCATGTTACATATTTTTTCTGTTCTATTATGAGCAACTGTTCAACATAAATTGAATCTCAAAACATTACATACAGCTAATTTTAAAATTACTTAGTACTATGTTAAAGGAACTTCTGGCAAATTTAAATCTAATGTTAGCTAGTTGAGAAAATTAATTTAAGGCAATTTTTATATTTGTCCTCCCATCACTTCATAAAATGTAGTAACTTCTACAGTAATACATGCCTAATTTTTAGATTTCCATTACTCTTTTCCTTCTAGAAATATCCATACAATATTTTGAGTTTTGCTTTTTAAAGATTGCTATGAGAATGCAAAAACATAAGTTTAGAAACATCTGAGACTGAAGAATTCCAAAGATTATTCATAAAGAAACGTTATACATTTAAACATGCTCACACAGAGTGAACAATGCAGGTCTTTGCCTAATCTTATTTACAGGGAAACATTTTTTACTTTGATTTTTTTTTTTAAAGAAAATAATTAAATGATACAGGTTTTGGCCCACTATTCCCTCAAAAGGGGTCTTTATGCTTCTTGAAAAATAAGATTTACAGCTTAGAATGGTGGCTAGTTCATTATCTGCTCTTGTTGTGGTTTAAACCCAGTGAGCAATTAAGTACCACATACCCACTTGCTTACTCCTCCATGACCCCTTGNAGCTTGGCAGTGTGAGGTTAGCGGTTGGACTTGATGAAAAAAGTTCTATTGCTACATCTTTTCAGGATATAAAGGTACTCATATTCTACAGTTCTCCATTTGACAGTTTTATCACTTGAACACAATACATGCAGGGGAATATGTAAAAGCATGTTACATATTTTTTCTGTTCTATTATGAGCAACTGTTCAACATAAATTGAATCTCAAAACATTACATACAGCTAATTTTAAAATTACTTAGTACTATGTTAAAGGAACTTCTGGCAAATTTAAATCTAATGTTAGCTAGTTGAGAAAATTAATTTAAGGCAATTTTTATATTTGTCCTCCCATCACTTCATAAAATGTAGTAACTTCTACAGTAATACATGCCTAATTTTTAGATTTCCATTACTCTTTTCCTTCTAGAAATATCCATACAATATTTTGAGTTTTGCTTTTTAAAGATTGCTATGAGAATGCAAAAACATAAGTTTAGAAACATCTGAGACTGAAGAATTCCAAAGATTATTCATAAAGAAACGTTATACATTTAAACATGCTCACACAGAGTGAACAATGCAGGTCTTTGCCTAATCTTATTTACAGGGAAACATTTTTTACTTTGATTTTTTTTTTTAAAGAAAATAATTAAATGATACAGGTTTTGGCCCACTATTCCCTCAAAAGGGGTCTTTATGCTTCTTGAAAAATAAGATTTACAGCTTAGAATGGTGGCTAGTTCATTATCTGCTCTTGTTGTGGTTTAAACCCAGTGAGCAATTAAGTACCACATACCCACTTGCTTACTCCTCCATGACCCCTTGCCAGTGGAATGGAAAGGAAAATCATGGACAAAAAAGTTAAACTCTTGGATTAAGATAAGGACAGTTTACTAATTAAAATTAAATAAAATATAACAATAATAACAAATGTGTAACAACAATAATACCAGTATCAAAAGTAATACAATTTTAAAAAAGAGAGAAACAAAACTGAAGGAAAAACTCCAAGTGATGCACAATGAACTTTTTGAAGGGAAAGGTTCTTTTCAATCTTAGCTGAAAGTGGGAAAATCCATCATTCCCATTAGTAGCTAGACAAGATATAAAGGCAGAAGCACTGACTTAATCTGTTGTTGATGAAACTGAATTTAGTGACACAGGATATAATCTAAAAGCTGTTAATAGATGACTGAACTCTTGTTTGCTCATATAATTTGTTTTGATTTTTGAAGATCAATTTAAATTGTTTGGGTTCTTTGGTGCTATTAACAATCCTGCCATGGACAATGGTGACATTGCTGGGCCATTAAATTCACTCTGAATACTTCGGCCTTCTCCCCATTATCCTGTGCATCTCTTTCATCTTTTGACTCTATAACCTCTTAGGACTTTTCCACCATAGTTAACTAGTGATGACAATAACTGTCGGCATCTATATATGCCAAGGCTTTATTTTACTGTGTATTTCAGAGAAAGGCTATCATACTTAAAGCCAAGAGTCTGAATATCATAGTGTACAAGGTCATCAGGAGAACACAAATGGTGTGTTGAGATTGATTTTCAGGAAGGGAAACGAACATACTACAAAGGGATACTTGAATCCAGAGGCAGCTGACGTTACAGTTTTCTCAGAACTATCATAGTATGTCTGTTTAAAATGTTACCACTACAGACTGGTTTGCTTTAACAAAAAAATCACAACTGATCACATACTTCCACTCAATGAGGAAAGCTGTAAAGACTCATAAAAACTCACAAAAAGTGCAATATTCTTAATTTGCTTTAAAGGATGTTTCAGTTTATTGCAGCCTTATCCACCATCACACATTTAATAACTGGGTAAGATAGGTAACTAAGATAAAAGAGATACCAAAATATATTTATATATATATTTCTTAGGCAATGAAAAAGTTCTTCTCATTATTTCCCCTTGGAATTGTTCCTGTAAGCATTCTATACTGTACAATTTCTTGGGATTACTGTAGCATGACAAGATCATTATTTTTTAGTAAAGCATTTGACAAATTGTTTTTAAAGAGGTATATTCAGAATGGGTAACTTAATGAGACATACTTTCATTTGTATAAATTCAGTTCTGACAAAATGTCAAAAATAGTGTCAAAGTATCAATTAACATAAAGCAAACTTCAATTCTTGTTTTCTAATATATTAATTTATGACCAACAGCTGCTGAATGTTATTACTATTATTTGAAGGCTAAGTCCTTAGCTTAATGCATTACGTGATGTATTGAATACTGGGTTTTGTAGATATTTGGCTGTATCAGTCCTTTCAGTAAGACTGTAAAATCACACATTTTTCAAGCCATATATGATCACAAGAGATGATAAAAATGGACAAAGACAGAAAAATAGGAACCTAAAGTTAGAATTTTAAGTCTATAATGAGAAACTGAAATAAGTATGTAGAGTTACAAAAGTGCTAACTGCTGCAGAAGTACTTTTTTACTCCAGTGTGTATTTCTGTCAGTTCTTCATGTTTTAAAAACAGGCTACCAGAAAGAAATAAACCAGTAAAATCCTGATTTTACTTAATTAGACACAGTGACCTAGCTTCAGTTCAGGCTTATATTTCAAATAGAGTTGGCTTTAAATGGGTATGTTAACCATTAATTTTTCTTTTAAAAAGTTATTATTTCAAATAGAATACAATAAAGTTAAATTAATCTTGACACACATATGTAGTAAAGAATAAACTGAAAAACCTACTCCCTAGAAGAGAATTTTGCAATTATGAAATAGGCGTAGAAGACTTTCATGCTCTGATGCATTTGCATGGAACTGCTATTTGCTTGGTAACATGGTGAGGAAGCTGCAGTGCTGGTCCCTGTAAGCGGTTCTTGAAACATCGCCTGGCTCTGAGTTGGACTCACCTCCAGCCTACTCAGCCAATGTGATGCCTCTGTGATCATTATTTAACAAGGGAAAGCTGCAGTGGAAGAGGAAGGATTGGGATAAGATGGAGGTGGCTATGGGGATCTGCAGTCAAAGAAGAGAGTAGAGCCAGACTGGAGATCTCCTTGCAGTCCAGAGGCAGGCTGTCTCCCTGTGACCCACAGAGAGCAATGGCAGGACTGATAGTCACCAACAGCTCCAGGAGGACCCCATGCCAAAAAGAGTTATCAAGAATAGTGAGGATCCCATAATGGAGGGGATGATTGTGCCCAGATGGGGCAGGAGACTGTGTGGGGAGGCAATCCATGGTGCAGACAGTGCTGGAGAGCCTGTGGCTAGAGACCCACACAGAAGGCGGAGAGAAGCTACAGCCCTCAGGATGAACGCAAGTCAGAGTAACCTCTACAGGGCTGCCCAGCCTGTGAGGAACCCTGAACTAGAGCAGAGAGGCCCAGTGAGGAGTCCATCTTCCCTGAGCCAAGACAAGTGGCTGGAGCCACTGGGAAAGGACAGACTGAAACTTGCATTCCCTGCCCTCCTGAACTGCTCAGGGGGGAAGGAGGTAAAGACACTGGGATCAAGGCTCAGAGACTGAGAAGGGTGAGGGGAAAGTGGTCTTAAAGGGCTGGTTGTGCTCTTCATCACTGTCCCACCTTGTGTTGTTTTCCATTATGGTTTTGGTTGGTGGTAGATTAAATTAATTTTTGTTTTCTTCCTTTCGAGCCTGTTTTGCCCAGGACTATAAGTGGCAAGAGAGCCCTCCCTGTCCTTAAGGAGTTCCAAAGGCTCTCAGTTACTTTTCTTTTACCTGTCTCCTCCTGGAGGAGTAAGCAAGTGGATGCTCACAGTTCTTCGATCCCAGCTGGGCCAAAACCATGACACATGCCAACTCAGTGATAAGTACTAAAGGATTGACTAGGTATCATGCAAAAAGAGAATCACATTTTAAAACTCACTAAAATCAAAGGGAACATAATTTCTATGAACACTGAATCTGATTCTAGAAACCTCTAGTGTCTCCCAAATTTTAATACAATTTGAACAAATTTAAAGAGTAAGCCTCAAGAAACTTAAGGGAAAGAAGATCAAAGTGGCTGTAATATTTCTTACAAGAATAGAGTGAATGCTGCATTATCTGACAATAATGCAGGAGCACCTAACTCACCTAGAAATACTAAACAGGTCTAGGCAAAAGATGAAATACTTTTAAGTCCAGGGTAATTTACTTCATTGGCCTTTTCAATGATCAATGGAAAAAAAAAAAAAGCTAAGCATAACTTAAAAAAAAAATCATTAAAATATACTAAAAAGGAAAAAAGAATCAAGAAATGTTCTAGAGATGAAATATGATATAGCAGTATAAGAAGCCTAAAGTTGTCCAAACCAACTCAAAGTTAATGGTAAAAAGCACATACTTTATATAAATTATGTAAGGTATAAACACAATCAGATCAGAGAATCACAGAATCTTGAGGGTTGGAAGGGATCTCGAAAGATCTAGTCCAAACCCCATCCTAGCAAATATGTGACCAAAATAAAACAGACTTTTGTGTACAGCTAGAAAGTTTACTAAAAGCATTCATAGTCAAGTCTGTGCCCTCTAACTCCTTGCCACTTCTTTCCTAATATGTTTATATTGACAGTATGTATAATATAAATTACAAATACAAGTATTTAGAACTTTTGAGAGAAAGTCCAACTTTATAAAATTCAAAGCACTGCCCATGTGCTACTTATATGTGAGCTCTTCTTCTTTAGTGTTTTTCAAAGGTGGAACAATTTCTATTACTTTCACGTTATTCTTGTACTTATTCCTGTTCTTAAAACTATAAGCAGCACATGCAGCAATTGCCTAGCAGCCTTCATGTAAAGCACTTCAGTGCTATTTATTTAACCATATTGACAAAGATAATTTTTGTAATCAAGGGCAACACAACAGCTCCAAAGATACATTTAATTTAAGACTTGAATTTAAAAACCATGCTGAACCATGAGGAATCCTCCCATACATAGAGCACATATTCCAGTAAAACAAAACATCAAATTTTTCTGGAAATTTTCAATCACATAAAAAGTAGTTTGGTTTTCAATTACAACTTCCAATACTATCTCTCCAGTTTCTTCTAGGATATGAATTTAGAATCTGTTCAAGATGCGAATATTGACAGAAATGTATTAGGTGTTTTTAGCATGTAATAAAATACTGCTTGCTTATTAACATAGACACAAGAATAATTGCCAGTTTTCAATGGTGTTTGCACAGATGCAGTTTTGAGAAACATGTCACAATGCTAATACAGCAATTTGTAAGTGAGAATTGTATATTTCTTAAACACAATCAAATAAGCCACTTCAGGGATGCAAAAAAAAAAACATTCTCTGTCAGTCATACTGTTCTTAATATTTACTTTTATGGTGAAGCTTCTACATTTTTGGAAACACTATCTGAGATATTTTTGAAATGGAGTAAAAATAGAATGTTATTTGTCAGAGTAATTTCTTTCATGTTATAATATCCACATTTTTTCCACAATTTGCTTTACTTTTGCCCATGGGTAACAATGTTTTCCATCCTTATGAAAGTTAGCAGCTGTATTTACATTCATATCATCTTTTACTCACAATGAAGTAGAAAATGAGTATAAATTGTATCAGATCCTTTTACAAGCAGTTGTAAAGTTATGAGTAAGGCCACTACAACTAAAGACAACTGTATGACTTGAAGGTAATCTACTCTGTGCACATTACATTGATAACTTGATTCAGTATGCAAATAGCAATACGATCATAGAAACATCTCTGAAATAAATCAGAATGTTAAATTCTTATGTTCTAAATAATAAACAAGTTAAAAGATCTGTATTTTTGTGAATGAACAATCCATTTTTTAATGTTTCATTTAGTATAGTAAAAAAAGTCAGAGGGAGTAATGGTAAGTGCAGTAACATTAAATATGTCTAAAAATAGTGAAAAAGAGAAAATGTACAACTTTGTGTGGAGACCTGTGTTTCTCGTTACAGAGCTGGGACGTGTCACACAGAAAAAGTGTCAAGGCACAGCATGGATTGGCAGTTGAGTGCCATGGGAGCTCCCTCAAGGTCTGGCAGAGCAGGATTCTCACCAGGAAGGGCCTATCAGATCACCCTGTAGTGGGTTGACTTTGTCCAACAGTTAAGCATCCACACAGTTGCTAAATAACTTCCTGTCCCTCCACAGTGGGATGGGTGATAGAATAGGGAGAACAAAATCAAGAAGACTCATGTCAAAATAAAGACGGTTTAGTAACTGATGGAAAGAGAAAAAAAACCCCAAAGATGCAAAGATTTCATCATACCCAGCCAGTCTCCAAGCAATGGCTACTTTTGAAGCCCATATCCCCATTTTTTTCACAGCTGAGCATTATGTTTTATGGTATGTCAACAACTTTTTTGGCCTATTTAGGTCATCTGTCCTGGTGGTATCTCCTCACAACCTCTGGCTCACTCTCAGGGTCAGCAGTATGAGAAACGGGGCAATACTGTGCAAGGAAAGCTCAGCAGCAGCCAAGCCACTTTGTTTGAGTCACAAATACAAAACCCACCGGCAGCAGTCCCAGCTTTGGGCAATCAGGCATCTTCCTGGGGATACGGACAGGCCTGTGGCAAGCCTGGCTTGTTGGGGTCCACAGTTGGGCAGAACATGGCTGTGTGGAGCTAGAGAGCAGCCCTACTACATTGCTAGAGGCAGGAGCTGATGATCACTGGGGTGCTGCAATGAGATCCTGGGATGCAAGAAGGGGAGGGGCAGCCCCAAGGAAGAGGGTCCAAGATCAGTTAAGATTGGAGGTTCCCTAAAGACACTGATTATAATTTTTGAAATGTAGCTTTAGATCCATGTATTAATCCTCTAGGGAAGTGTATGCTGCAGACTGCCATTTTCCCCTTTTTTCCCCCAGATAGAAAATATCTGTGGAATGATTAAATAGCAAGAAAACTGGTCAACAGATTTTATGTTTTATAGGCTCTGTTGTACTTATTAGTGTATCTGATTACTGGGATGACATAACATATTGGCCAATGGAGTGCCCTCTGTTCATTTTTTTGAAATGTCACTATTTAAAAAAAAATTGTGCAGAAACTCAATAGAGTGTAGGAGATACTGATAAGTAACATGGTATGAATACTACCAAACAGTCATCCTCAATTTTCTGGGTTTAGTAGAGCACTGAACATGACAAAAAGTTTATCCCTAATTAGTAGCATGTAGATGGATAGTTTTAATAATATACAAAAAAATTTCTTCAAAAACAGGTTTGAAAACAATAATTAACATTTATAAGAGAAAAGCACTCATGTTGTATGTTATTTATGTGTTTAATATTTTTGTATTGGTTTTGCATTTTAATTAGATGGTAGTAATTGAATCAAATTTTAGTTCCTTGACTCAACATATAGGCAAATTTTTAGAGGGAGGAAAAAAAACCTAACACTTTTCCCAGACATGTCTCGTTTGAAAAACAATAGTATTGGCCATTTAAGAATGCTTGAAGTGAATAGGAATCACTTTAGAATTTCAGTGTAGAGAGGGAGAAAATGCAATTGCTTCTCACTGAGGTTCATAAATAAGGTTCAAGGACTATGAACTTCCCAAAGGTACCACAGATGGTACACACAAAAAGGATCAAATTTTCTTTGGATCAGAAATTCGAAGCTTACATACAGAAGAGTATGGAAGCTGTATAATTGAAATGGCATTGTAACTCCACATTTTATTCTTTTTTTATTTGTTTAAAGCGAAGGTTCTGAGGAGAATGATAAAAAAATACTATGTGGTAAGTATGGGCTATTTTTAGGAGTTTAGAATTCTACAGCTAATTTCTGTTTCAGGCCTACAAATTAATTTTTATTAGGTTTTTTAGAGAAGTATTAGATAAGTCACCTTAGAATCCTCATTACTAGTTATGTAAATTATCAAAGCAAGATGATCTCACTCATTCAAATTGTACAAATGGCCTTGAGTTGATTCTCTGTAACAGTTCAGTCTCTTGACTGTGTCCCAAATTCACAAGGATCCACTGATAATATGGATGATGTATTTCATGATGTACCTCGTCTTAAAGAAAAAGGGGTAAATACAAACTCATATCCTCTACAAAATGCTTCAGAATAAACAAGGTAAGAAATGTTGAGCTTAACAGTATGGTAACATTTTCAGAGGATACAAATGCGGTTAGATATCTAAAGCTTATTAAAATTCAGTGGTATCTACGGCTTTAATTTCTTTTGAAATCTCATCTGACAGCTTCAGTTGGTAAGAAAAAAAAACCCCAGACACGAGGTTTCCATTTATAATGAAACTATCACAAAAATATTATTTTTTTACCGGTGGAGTGCTGAAAATATAGAACGAGGAACCCTTCAGTGCCAGAAACTTGAATTTGTAGAGCTGAGATGAATCGGTTCCTTCAAGTTTCTCATTTACCCATCCCATATGTATGACCTGTAAAAGAAAAGAATGGAGAATTAAATCTCTTGTTTTTCAGTGAAGTCTAAGATACATCTGAATAGGTCAAGCCTTTCCACAAGGAAGGAAGAACAATCATATTACAACAGGATGCATCATCCTCATCTTCACATTTGCCTTGCCACCACTACATCAGACTCTTAAACTTACAGTACAGGTTGAATCTTGTCTGAAATAGTCACCATTGAAAAAGCCACTTTTATATATATCTTAGCAAAGTCTCACTTGAGCCAGCAGAAAATCTAGGTGTGCTGAAATACTTCATTCAGCATTTTATAAAACCTATGAACCTACAGTATCTATAGCACAGTCAAAACTTGGACATACTGAAATTTCTGTTAGTTGTATGCAAAGAAATACCTCTGAACAAATCACAAGATTTATGTGAACTCAAAACAGACTTCTGTATGCTCATGTTTGCCGCTGTTACCAAAACGTCATTGTCACACTTATTGTCTACTAGGGGTTATATATTTTTATTTTAATATACAATTTATCTCTTGAAAATAATTTATGTTCTCACAGAATTAAATGTCAAACTAAGTTGTTACACAACTTTGCTGTAACAGTGTTACATGTCTATATCTTTTGTATTAATTAAAGAAAAGATAAAAATAAGAAGTAAGACTGCACACTTCCTTTTTGAGGTAAATGCAGATTTATAAAGGAATAATGCCATTGTGTGATAGTACAGTATTATGAATGTGGTTAACCACAGAAAATAACAAACATAAACATTTTAGGCTTCAGTTTGCATATGTTAAGTGGAACGTGTTGCCCTTGAAACAGGTACTTGAATCTAGAGTGATCCACCAGTATGAATATATAGCTATTGCTGACAAGCCTGCTCATTTTCCAGTAAGGCTATGCCTATTGAACATATTGAGTTACACAGGGACAATAATGTCATAGCACTTGTGAATATACTGCCCACATAATAAGCATATTTTTATAATTATTATACCTATCAACTCTATGTTAAGTATGCTGAAATCTCTTCCTATGTCAGCCCTTCTCAAAAAGGGATGATACAAAACCACATTAACTGGACTATATTTTGAGTGAATGGTCTTCTTACTCACTGAATTATTTTAACATTGTAATATCACTCTTGATCTATATGTATGTGATAGGGTCACCTATCAATTCCACTTCATCAAAGTCTACACAAAACCAAACAGCTATACTGTTACGTTTTGAATACATTACACTGAATATTACCTGCTTGATTCAAAGGAGTAACAAAGCACTCCAATTCTAGAAAAAAAGAACTTCAGTTAGAAAAAACAAAACCCTAAGCAACAGATGATTAAAGCAAAGAGGAAGTTTTAGAACCATAGAAAATATAAAAAAAACCTTTTTTTGTTTCATCCTTTCATGACTGTAGTTTGTGTGTTATTATCATAAAATGTGCTAGTAAAAAAATGTTGCAGCATTTCTTAAGACACCTATAAAATGAATGCCTACATTCACTTGTTGCTTGTAATGAAGATGTGAAAAAACTCAACTGAAGTCTCATACGCTTTGGAAGAAAAATACAGTATATCTAGAAGATACACAAACTTTTTGTTAATTTGTTTTAGAATTTTTTTATATTTAGGAGTATAACAAGGGTTGAGTTGATTTAAATGCAGATCATTTCACCAAAGATGAAACACTGAATGAGATACATTATTGGTGAAGAGCTAGGTAGCTGAAGAAGTATCACTTCTAGAAGAGTGGTGAGCTCAGGGTGCTTAGAGTTGGTGGTGACCAACTCAGTTGCATTGGGCAACTGGAATGTGCAATACTCATGTTTTCTTGGGGTGTGTCTCTCCGTCATCTTCCTTTTAATTATTAATATTGTTATTACTCTTACTACTATTTAATGATAGAAATATTATCATTATATTTTTTAATTTTATTTTAGTTATTACACCATTCTTAAACCAGAGTACTTTGAAGATTTTTTCTCCTCCTCATCCCAGTTTCAGAGGGAAGGAGGCACAAGTGGTTTTGTGGTGCTTAGCTGTTGGCTGGGGTTAAACCACACCAGAAAGACACTATAAATGTATATAAAGATGGGAATATCAATGAAAAATTTTTGGAAGGAAAAAAAGTAAAGAAAATAAGATTCTAAATATATACTTGCCTATAAAGACACAAAGTCTTTATGAACGAAAGAAAGAAAACAGAAGGATTTATTTTATCAGTAATATGCATATATTGAAAAAACAATACATGTAGGCATCTTTTTATAGAGATATTGATTGGTTTTTATTTAATGGTCATTTAGACCATAGAAATGGAGAAAGAATAATTATTCATTTCAAAAAAGTCTGCATGGAGAAAAGTGTCTATACTCAGTAACAAGCTGTTTGCAGTTTGTAAGTAGGCTAGTGAAATTTTAATAGGGTCTTAGTGCACGAGTGAGAATATTAGCCCCTGTTAAAACTGTTATTTGGATTTAAACCTGCCATTTGAAGTTTTTAGGAGCGCTCATGAGGTGTAAAACTAAAAACTGACCCATTCCCAGCACTGCTTTCATCACTTTATTCCCATACTTCATAATCAATCTGAGACAGCTATTTGAAACTGTATGGAAACTCATCCATACATTTGGGAAGTTACTCATACAACACTAATGTATTATTTTCTGTCATGTTTCTGTCACGTTCTAATGCTTCTTCCAAAAGTTCCTATAGGAATAAAGAAGCAATGGCATTCATTCTGAGGAGATGAAACAACTTATTAGCAAAATGCAATCCCATCATGGCAGAAAATTGAAAGTTCTTGTACGCACTTACTGTTGTCCTACAGCAATAAAGCTTCTAGATGCTGCAATGACTGGAAACTTAGCATGTGTTACACTTAACAAAACAATTAGTACATTTTGTATACGGTGCTTTTAGTTAAATAATTTAGAAAAGTAAATGATGCAAAACGCTCCAGAGGGAAATGAAGAAAGAAAATCAAGTAGCTCTCTGAGGTAAGATACGTCTGAACAGATGAGTACACTTACATAACTAAAGTAGGGTAAGAATCTACAACAGGTGCCAGCTTGGCCTGCAAGTTAAGAACCAGGGTCATACCATAAAGCATAAAGGAACAATACAAAATTGAGAAAGCAAAGAGAAGTACATCTTGAGGTAGCTTAAGTAATTTTTTAAAAACTTTTCCAAAGCAAGTATTCTCTCTAGTGACATGCAATAGAACAAACGACCTCAAGTTGCATTGGGAGGTTCGGAAGAATTTCTTTACTGAAAGGTTTGTCAGGCATTGGAACAGGTTGCCTAGGGAGGTGCTGGTGTCACTGTCTCTGGAGATGTTTAAGGGACAGGTGGATGCTGCTCTTAGGGAAACGGTCAAGTCGTTGATAGGGCTGGGACAAAGGCTGGATTCGATCTTAAAGGTCTCTTCCAGATGAAATGATTTTATGATTCTAAGTGGTAGAGTGCATGTTTTGAAAAGTATTGAATATGTGTGTGAGGGGGAAAAGCCGTCCTTTCACATACATAATGATTAATTTAAAAAAAAAACCTTCTTGAATTTTTGATGCATCACATTATTGGTCTCCGTTGTAAATAAAATACATTCAGTTTTGTCCAAATGGCTACTATTCAGACATAAAACTGTAGAGGACTTTAGAAAAGATGATACTTGAGTGTTTTAAGTGCTTCAGCTCAAGAATGAAATTTTTAAGTCCAAACTTGAATGCCACAAATAGCAACATGTCTGTACTAACCTGAGGAGGACTATGAAGACAGATATGTATATGAATTTATCTGTCTTCCCAGTAACTGGCTGCCTGTGCAAAATCTGGATTACAAGTCTTTTTGGGTAGTGATAACTATTTCTTCTCTTTGTTTGCTTGTTCTAAAATTAAGGCTGATATCAGTCATTTTATATTTCTCTATTTCTCATTATAGACTTCTTGTTCAAGTTAAGATCCAAACCACAAAAGTCACTCTTGAAGACATGCACCAGTAAGGTGCCTTACTGGTTATGCATTCCTTGTATTCAATTCAGTAGCATTGTTTCTGCAGCAGGAACTAACCAAAGTAAACAGAAGTGGAAAATTCAGGTCCTCCGTGTTGTGTGGTGTTTTTTTTGTCTTCTATGTCTACTTTATTTTTAGCAATATTACAACAGTAAAATATACCTAACAAGCTGTTCTCCTCACTACTCACATTGTTTCTTATGCAGTTTGGAAGAATAGAAAAAGAAAACCTTTCAAACCATAGTGATTTTCAGTAGCTGTTGTAAAGTCCTCAAATAAAATAATAGTCTGAAAAATAAGTCTTAGTTTCCTGGTTTTCCCAATCAATTCTAATTGGAGAATATTGCTGAAGAAGGACTGATTCAAAGAGGTAATTCAGTGAAATCACAGCTCTGTAATACTGAATGATAGAACAATGGGTTCTAAAATCTGTGAACAATACATGCCTGTGCAGAAAATTGGATGATGGACCAAATCTTCCTAAAAGAATTGACATCCCTAGATATTTGATTATTCTTGCCTATGAATCGTACCCTAATTCTTCAGACTCCTTCAATATGTCAAGATTCTTATGTCTAACACCATATTTAAAGCTTTATTTCTGCAAAAATAGTGGTTTTGCTTTTGCTAATGCACAATAATGAGAGCATTCCGGGAATTTGATCCAGGACAGACCTTTACAGGACTTCTAGTCAATATGTCAGGTTTGAAAGTGAACCATTTATATCTATGATCGGATTATCCAGCCAAGTCTGTACAATCATATCTGTATAATACTTGTCTAAAATATTGTAATGTCAAGAAATGTCATAAACCTTACTGGAATCAAGACACATTGCAACAACCACCTGTCACCCATCCACAAGATGTGTTACACTATCACAGTAGGAAATTAGATATGATGTCAGTATTTATTTTTGACAATTCCTTCAGAGCAGTTATTCGTTTGTTATCATGCAGCTACATACAAATATTTTATTTATTTCAATTTTTTTTCTAAAGATTGAAGTCAAATTGACTAGTTTCCAATTCTTCAGCTTCCCTATCTTTTTTTCACAAACAGCCATAATGTTTGCCCTTTCCTAATCTTTTGATATGTTTGGTGGCAGACACAAATTAATAATATCTCTGAGACTACTTTCACCAGCTTTCAAATACCACCAGACTTTAAAAGCATACATACCACCAAAAATTCTTTTTGTACTGTAACTTGAGATTTTTTGACTTTTGCTAGTATTATTTGAAATAACCACCTTTTGCAGTTGACCTTTTCAGTGAAGGCTGACCTCTGATATGCTGAGTACAAGACACTTTCCTTTGTCTGCTTGATACTAATACACTTAGAGAGTAATTTTTAGTTATCTGTCTATCCCTTGCTTGTTGCATCTTAATCTGTGTCCTGGGCTTCCTGGTACTATCACATGTTATGCTTTTACGGTTTTTGTCTCTAGATTTCATTTTCTCTGGAGCTCAATTAAGAGATCAATGTAAAAAAAATTGTGAAAATCTTTTTACAACATAACAATAAAAAATACATGCTAGTAATTAATATCTGATCAGTGTTTTCCTATTTCTACTACTGTTTTAGGAGATGATAGAAAATGATAATTTTTATCTTAAAAACATAAAAAAACCACTTAGCAAGCAAATAAAAAATCTTGTAGTAGTCTTCTGTACAGAGAGAGGATTGCCTAATTTACTGTTTCATAAAAGACATAAAGCAATCCAGGAGTGTGTATCTTTTTGAAAGGAGTTCCGAATCTAACTGCCTCCTGATTGCGCAGAAACAAGCACTTCCAAGTCTCTAGTGCACTGCAATAAATTACATAAAGTGGAATGAAAAGTTAAAATATTTGGAGAATCGTGTCTGTAAACATCCTCCACACTCAATAAAGCAATTTACAAACTATCTCAATCCCCCTTGCTTTTTGTGGAGCACCAACATTCTGTAAGTGTTCAGTGTGCAGATGCTGTGTGCTTCATCATCTACATAGGTTACACTTAGGCAGTCTAAATTAATTTTCAATTGCTTTAACAAGAGCTATACATGCAGACACACTGCTTTGGTGGGAAAAGAGAATTTAGAAGCGTGGAAGCAGCCAGACCATGGCAACTAGTTTAGTGACCTGGTACTGTTTGAACATTACAAGTATATTCACAATAACTACAGCTACTACTACCTTTCCTAAGATCTCTTTTTAACTTTGGATCATAGAAGGCAAAGTCCAAAAATCTTTGTCTGACATCTTTTGAGAGAGACCCATAAATATAGCTGATTTAAACCTAGGAATCAATTTCTTACTTCGACTTAATTTTTCTTTAATTATATACCCACAGAATTCACCATTTTCTGCAGATTCCAGTAAAGCCAGGCAGGGGCAATATGAAAGACAAGGAGGAAAGCCAGGTTTAGCAAATTTTTTACATTCTTGACCTTGAATCCCAGTTTGTTAATGATCTATGAAAAACAGAATCTTAATGAAACCTATCTTGATCAAGCCTCATCCCTTTATGAAAGACAGACTCTAAATGCATTGAAGAACAATCACTGCAGATGACCTGTTTAATTCTTCCGGAATCTCCATACTCAAAAACAAAGACATATTTTAAGCTACCAACAATTTTACTTTAAGGTAGCTCTTCAGGAAATCGTCAATCTCTTTAACCTTTCTCTATTTGAAATCAATTGCTTTAATAAGAGCTATACATGTTTGTAGATGCATTATGTAACTGACATTAATAGGCTCCATTAATCTAGGGCAGATTAAGTCCATTGCTTTCAGTTGTCCTTGCCAAGTTTTATTTTATATAGATATATATATACCACAAAGGAATAAGACAGACTCACTTTTTAGTTGCTTTCAAGTAAATTTTGACAGGACATTTTAAAACCAACTCTTTGGATGAGAATAAATTTTAGCACTGACTATCTAGGTGATTTATGCAGGCCACTGTGTTTATTTAAGAATTCAAATCAGGTAGATAGTGGTAAGCTATATGACCATCTCAAATATTTTTTTAAAAATTGGGGAAGATGTTTTCTTTTTTTCAGCTAAACCAAACTATATCCCCAAACCGATATAAATGAACTTTGAATAGTTACTAAAGTACTTGTAGTAGAGAGTTCATCTAAGAAAAGATACCAAAATTCAGTATCTTTTCCTGTAGCATTCATAATCACCATTTCTTCATACTAGTTTAATAAATTAAATCCATTGCAGACAGTAATGAAATGCTTGCTTCTTATATAGAATGGGTATTTGTTTCAGTTTTGAGGTTAACTTGATTAAAGTTAACATAGAATTAAAGTCTGTACTTTTTTTGTGTGTTTTTGGTATTTTTTTAAAAGCAGTCTCCTTTGTAAGAAAATGTCAATGGTTAAATATTTTAGTAACTTCTGAAAGAGTTTATAAACATCCAAGTACATTTTATAAATAAGATAATGAAATAGTGACATATGAAAGAACAGCAAGCTGTTGAACTAATAAATACTTATTTGGTCTTGATATTCAGAATTTTTTGACTCAAGCTTGGACTTCTGTAATAAAATTTCACAATAAATTTCTGCAGTAAAACACTAAAAGACACACTGCCTAATTCTCACTTTTATAATCTACAAACCCAGCATTTTTTTGAAACAGCATCTGAGTAATGATTCAATGGCAAATTGACGCAATGAAAACACACGTAAGTGAAAATCATTAGTTTTGTAATACAAACTTCAAAGTACTTTCCAGAATTGCAGAATTAGCCTGGAAAATGCTAGTTTTACATTTAAAAGCAAATGAAAAAGTTTTGCAATGCTACAGGAAGTAAGTATACTTCTGAATGCATTAAATTCATTGGTCTTCGGGACATTTAGCCAGCTGGAGCTGAAGAAATGTCTCATCATGCTCCCGAGCTCCAGAAGTCCCAGACAAAGTCATGGCAAACATAGTCTACACAGCATGACACAGGCAAAACAGAGATGATTTGTATTACACTCCTTGCCTATCTGTGCATGACATATGATGTAAATACAGAGTTAACTTGTCAGAATAACTGCTGCAATACTGCATGCAAGCATACACTACACTTTCCAAGGCTTGGTTATGAGTTCTGTTGTTCCCCTCTCACTTACTTCATGGCTCTATCTAATCAACTTTTAGGAGGATTCCAGTCATTACTGTGGACCAGTAAAGATATGCTGTATTAAGAAGGTCATTTCAAAACTTCAAACCATAGAAAACTTGGGTTTAGAATTTTAAAATTGACTAAATGTGTGTATGTAAGCTCTACAAATTTGGTAACTTAACACAATGACAGGAATATTAAAAATTGGATAAAATATTGAAGAGTCTTACCTGGTCTGAAGGGGAACAGCATTTATTTGCCATTTTCATCTACAAGAGATGGAAAAATATGCAGTTATTAATATGCTGTGATGCAATTAGCATTGACAGTTATTGCATACTGTATATTGCTTCCAAATTATAAGAAACTAAGTAATTTAGTGCTTAAATACCTGATTTTTACCATTACAAAAAAATTTACAAAACTGAGGATTCAAAAGGTGAGAAGCCTTTTATCAGAAGTTTTAATAAATCCCTCATAAAGATTTGCATTTATGAGTTTAACTTTGCCACTCTGAGTGAATATACTACACTGTACTGTAGACACCTCACTTAGGTTTCAGTTAAACAATTGCTTAAGCAGATCTATAAAATGAGACGCGATTATGTACTTATGAAATGTAGCCCGTAGAGTGTAAAACGTGTTTAAAGATGAAAGGAATACTGTTTAGGTTTTACTTTTAATTGACATATCTTCCTTTTACCTCTCTGTTCAGATAATAAGTGTTTTGTCGATTTGGGCTTCTTTGGCAGTCACAGTTTGCACAGATCAGCGCTGAACAAACCCTGACAGATATTCTCTCCTTCAAACTGTAAAACTTCTTTGAAGTGCACCATTACTAAGTGTAGCAAAAGATTTTACTGGAAAGACAGACTCTCCTATATATCAGGATATAAGCTGCAAACTATCTTATAGTTGATGACTATTTGCAAAGGTTCACATCATCAAAAATCCTGTTCTGTAACAAATAAAAGATTTGTGATGGAAGACCAAAAGCTATAGGTATGCACAGGGAACACTAGAATTGACACAGGAAAAGAGCAGAAGAAATCCAAGGCTAATTCTTGCATCCTGGCCATACTAGATTCCACAAACAGATTGATGTCCAAATGGCCTACATACAATAACCATCTTGGAAAACAAACATCCATCTTTTTTGTTTGTTACATCACTTTTATTGCTAAGCACAACATTATATGGTACAAAATATCTCTGTGGTCAATTTGGGTCAGCTGTCACAGCTGTGTCCCTTCCCAACTCCTTGTCTATCCCCCACTGGGGAAGGTAGGGTGTGTCAGAGTGATCAAAAAGTCAATGTCCTGATGCTGTGCAAGCACTGTTTACCAACAGTCAAAACACTGGTGTGTTATTAACACTATTTTATCACAAATACAAAGCAAAGCATCATATGGCTGCTATGAAGAAAATGACCTCCATCCCATGACACAGGCCTCAGTATGTGTCACGACTCATCTGGACTGCCTAGAGCTGTATTACAGCTTATTTAACCATTACAGAAACATCTAACCATCATACAACTTTTGCCTACTTGTTTTTTGCAAAGTACAGCTGTGAGATGTAATGATATATACATATATAGAACCTACTGGATACATCTAAAGTATGTCAAGTATACATACATATGCACTTGTAGCTAACAGAAGGCAATAACAAGTCATTATTCTACATAGAGTGAATTATCTATGACCATAAACAAAATGACCCTAGAAAAAAATGCAATGTAGAGTCCAGGATGACAGCAGGAGCCATGATTGTACAGACATTGGGGGATACCAAGGCTCAGGGCAGTAGGAGCTCACTAGTCCCAACTCATTGTGGGCCATCAGTACTCCTTCTCCCCCATATGCTCACTTTTGTATCTCATTTTAATTGAATTGGGTGGTCAAACAGTGCAGGTGTTCTGGTGGTCAGACAGCTGGGAATGTCTGAGGCTCTGAGGGTGAGATGGCCAGATCTGATGGCTTCTGCGAGGCCTGGCATCATCTTGAGTAGAGTGCTGGGAGAGCCTGCCAGCCCCTGGAGGGGCTCTGCCATGCTCCCCACCACTTCCCTGCCACATCAGCGGAGGAATGGGGACCACCCCTAGGTCATGGCCTGCAGGCACTGGTATCTGCTCTATAGCACAGATGAGGAGTGATGATGATGGAGCTGACAGGCAGCTGCCCAGTAGAGTGGCAGGCTCCCAGCAAGGCTTATCACAGCTCTTGCTGCCTACAGCACTCTGTTCCCAGGCTGCATGGCTGCCTTGTGCCAGAGGTGCAGGTCTGGAGCACTTTGGGAGAGGTAAAAGGTAGCAGAGATTCAGCACAACATTGACAAACCACTGGGAACTCAAGAACCCCACTTTGTAACTTGGAGAAAACAAAGCATTGACATGCCCAGTGTGGCAGAAGGTAGCAGACGTTACCAGTCTGATTAGCTAACAGGCTTACTCCTGAGCAGTTGGGCAGGACATAATGAAAAGGCACCTGGTATACTTAAATGTCAGTAGGAATGCTGTCACATCCTGTCCATATTCATCTCCAACATTTCTCCTGTGTTTCAGAGACAAATACATACAAAAGTAACAATATAGAATCCATGTTATACACACAGAAAATAATATTTCCTTGCAGGTGGCCAAAGATATGCTGAATAAGATTACTATAGCATTACACAGTGTAAACAAATAGGACTAGCAGGGATCCTGACCCCTTTCACCCTCCTTTTTAGTTTAGTCAAATTGCTTAAGCTCTCTACATGATAGGAACAAATTGTGTTACCCTACTTTTTCAGATGTGCCTGGAAAAATTTGTGTAAGACTGGCCATGCAGGTTTTATGCAGAATGAGGGTACAGCATTGTGAGGAGACTTCTCATAATCAGTTCAGCTTCCCATTGGTAAGGCAAAAGGAAAGAAAGCTTTGGACTCCACAGCTACTCACAGCATAGCCTTAGCTCATTTCCTATTCAAAGCAGGGATGGCTGCAGCTGCGATGTAATTGTGAGGAGGGTAAAGATCTGCTGCATCACATTTCTGTGTCATATGGTTGAGGAGAGAGAAGTATGTACCCTTCATCTGACACCACGTTTTCTACATGCCTCCACAGCTGGTGCAGAGAGACAGGAATACAAGTGGGATAAGCTACACCTTGCTGGCAGTACAAAAGCTTTCAGCACTGCAGTACAGTTATGGGAGTTGGAGATAGCAGGGCAACTAAGCCCAAAAATCTAGATCTGCAAAGACTGCAGGAAACTTGGAAAAGGAACTATTAAACAATTCATATACTCTGTTCCAAGTGAATACATAAGGGGCAGGAAAAGAATGGAGAACCATACACCTAACTAAATACCTCCCAGGCTATGATTTATCTCACTTAATTTTGGTAAGCCAAAAAAGGAAAAAAATATGTATGTTATATACTCTTTCCAGACAGCAGAGACTGAGGGAATGATCTTGAAAGGTATGGCATGGTTTAGGCCCATCCAGGGTCAAAAGACCATTATTATACTCAAGTACCACAGACTTTGGAACTCCCAAAGGACAGGGAAGGCTTAATTGCCACTTATGGTCCCAGACAAAACAGACCAGGCTACTCAGCTTGGGGAAGAAAATGAAACAATTTAATCTGCCTCAAACTAGAACATAACAAACAGAAATATCCAACAGAAAAATAATAGGGCGAAAAAATAGTAGGTCGAATGATTGAAATGCAACCAAGTCTTTAAAACCATCTTTCCCCTATTCCTTCTCTCTTCCTGGGCTCAGAGTCCTGAGCCCACTGTCATTACCTCCTCCCCCAATAAGCAGTGCCAGGGGCAGGGAATGGGGAGTTCAGTCAGTCCTTTCCTGGTGTCTCTTGCCGCTTACCGCACTCCTGGGAAGTGCTCCTCACCAGCCCTCCCTTGTTCCAGCTCAGGGTCTCCCACAAACCAGACAGCCCTGTATGGGCTGCTCTGACAGGGCACTGCAAATCCAGTTCATCTTCTCCAGGTTGGGATCTGAATTGCTCAGCTCTCATCCCCTTCTTTTACGGGTTCTCAGCTTCTCCTTGTGGGCTGGAAGGATGTCACTGGTCTGGCATTGCTCCTTCTGTCTTTTCCTGACTCTGAGGTCCACATGGTTGCCTCCATCTTGCCCTTCCCTTCCATCTCCCTCTATGCACTACAAATTCCTGTCCTTAAATAGTGATGGCCAAATAGGTCCAGCCAGGCCCAAGGTGGGTCTGAACCTCAGAGCTAGGAAAAACCCAAGAACTCTTTACCAGGCATGCACTGCAGCCCCTTCCTGCTGGTACCAAGCAAAAGTGGCTCCTTGCAAACACATGACAAACACTAATTGTTTTGGATTTTGTTTGGTTTGTTGTTTTTTTTTTTTTCCTGGCTATATGAGGATCTTTTGCAATGCTTGCTGCTTTGCTAAATTTAGGTGATGTGATTCCTGCTTTTACTGACTTTACATTACAACCTCAAAAGTTTGAACTGTGAAGCTTTCAAATGGAATTTTTTTGTTTAAAATGAAACAGTTCCCCCCCCACCAATCTACTTTAACCTACTGTTAAAAAGACTGGAATATATATCTGCACTATTCTGTTACTATAGAACTATTTAGCCACTGTATGTAGTGTGTTTTTTCACTTATTTATCGTGGGAGTCCTGGTTGATAATAAACTAACTATCAGCCAGCATTGTGCCCTTGTGGCTAAAAAAGGCAATGCCATTCTGGGATGCATCAAGATGAGTGCGGCCAGCAGGTCAAGGGAGCTTCTCCTCCCTCTCTCCTCTGTCCTGGTGAGGCCTCATCTGGAGTCCTGTGTCCAGTTCTGGGCTCCTCAACTCAAGAGGGACAGAGAACTTCTGGAGAGAGTCCAGCGCAGGCCACTAAGATGATCAGGGGACTGGAGCATCCTCATGAGGAAAGGCTGTGGGAAATGGGGCTGTTTAGTCTGAAGAAGAGGAGACTGAGGGGGATCTCGTTAATATTTACAAATATCTAAATGGTGGGTGTCAGGAGGTTGGGGCATCCCTTTTTTCTGTTGTATCTAGTGACAAGATAAGGGGTAATGGAAAGAAGCTGGAACACAAAAAGTTCCACTTAAATATAAGAAAAAAATTATTTTACTGTGAGGGTGAGGGAGCCCTGGCACAGGCTGTCCAGGGAGGATGTGGAGTCTTCTTCCTGGAGGTCTTCAAAACTACCCTGGACATGTTCCTGTGTGACTTGATCTTGGTGGACCTACTTTAGCAAGGGGGTTGAACTAAATGATCTCTAAAAGTCCCTTCCAATCTTTACCATTCTGTGATTGTATGAAACAAAATATCTGAGGAATTACAGATCCATTCCCTAACACCAGTTCAGAAGTTGGATAAGAAAAGCATAATTTCATGAAATGTTAGTATTAAGGTAATGAAAAACATTCAAAATGGGTTTTCAAGAAGCCTAATCCAAAGGTCTTGTCCTGAACACTGTGTTTGTCAAACAAGCTGTGTCCTACAGCTGCCCATTGGCAGGAAGCACTCTCCAGCCTTCTTTTGCTGTACAAATTAGTTGCATTCCAGTTTCACAGTGCTGGTCTTAAAAATTGATTTGCAATAAAAGGGATTATTACTATTACATCTCCTGTTCTGATGATCAGTAATTAAAGATATGCTTTGGCCAGACCTTTCCAGTTGTACACGCTGCACACCTGACAAAACCTGAGGAACATCAAGGGCAAGTAAAAATTTACTCACTTCCCACATGATCTGTGTAGAGTTTACTCTTTATCTCACCAGGAACATAAAACACATGAATTTATCATGGCTGTGGTTTCTCAGATCTTTCCCACAATAACTACTTACATGAACACCAGAGACTACATTCTTTGACAACAAAGAAGACCAATGCAACTACTCAGGATATAATAAAATATTGCTGGAGACAGGTCACAGTACAATGAAGGTATGTCAGGACATGCTACTGCATGTTGTGTATTCGAAAAAAAGCAGACTAGTACATTATGTCTAATAAAACCTGCCTGCATTTATAGCCATTTATTATTTCCTAATTCACTTATATCCTTGGAGTGGCTTTTATTAAATGGATTTCTTTAGAAAGCAAAAGAATTTGGCTTGTTAACTATGAACTGGAAATGCTCTAAAAATATTGCCATAGTCTTGTTTTTGCTATGCACACAGAAGAAATAATTTATGTTACTTTCTTAGAATTATCACACAATAATATACTGTAAATAATGTAAATCATTAAATAGAGAACAGAGGATATTTATAAAGAATGCATCATAAGCAGAAATGTTTGATTTTATCAAAGACATTGCTTAAGCAATTGAATATTTAAAAAGAATTAAAGCAATACATCAACTATTGTGATCAAATATGATTCCAAGTAACTTTTGAAGACTGGTAAAGTAAATTCAATTTACAACCTGATTTGATCAAAGATTTATGTTGAAATCCCCAAAAATTCTATACAATAATCTGAAGAATTAAGCAACAATTAACCTAGAGTATAAATTCTCCATTAGTGATACACCACTAAAGAATAAGTTAGAAAAGAAGTTACAGTTTGACTAGCTCTAAAGAAAAAAAGCTTAAACACCTGCACAGGTAATTCTTCCAGGGACATCTATGCTCTTACTTTTCATCATCAATTTCTACCATTTCAAAAAGACTGAATCATCTTTTCAATATTGCATATTATCAAGTTCCATATTCAATTTTATGATTCATTCCTGAATCTTTAATAGTTTTCAGTTGTTCTTTCTCAGAATAGTAATGTGCCGTCCAAATAGTAATTGTGTTTCTCCAGGGATTAATTAATACTTCTGTTTGCAACAGCAAATGCTACTTAGGAATTAACTGGAATAACATAAAACAGCGTAAGTACATTGTAGCTTTATATTTCTAGGGAGAAAGATGAACTAATACGACCTTAAATAAATCAACTCATAGACAATTTAGAGAAGTAAAAATAGTCTCCTAATGAGGTTCTGGAAATCATAATTCACTGGCTACAGAATTTCCATATGCTTACTTAAAGATGGACAAATTCTAATTTCAAGTACATTTTAATTTAACCAAAAAGTAAAAAAAAAAATTGGTCATATCTAAAGCTCAGTGAAATGACCAGTACGGATAAATATCTTGCCTTAAAGTCCTTAAAATAATAAATGCAATCTGATTTTCTACTACTCTGTGTTCTATAACAAAGCTGCAAGCCTTGAAAACTTCTTGATAATTATGACGGACCAGAAAACCTCTCCCTGCTCTTTCCCTTTTCTCCCCATACACATGCATTTTATATATTGTAACTTACATGTGATTCATTTTCTACCCTTGGAAAATTAGAATTAATTTTACAATAGCATAGACAAGAAAATATGCAGAAAGTAACATACATTTTGAAGTGTCAAATCACTGATGTTAGTTGATATTGCTCTCAGCCAGTCAGCACTCTCTTGGGCTGTATAAAACTGAAGTATCCCAGTACTAACTCCATCGAGTGCCAGCACTTCAAATGCATTAGATCTGTGGTAAGAAGAAATATATCCGTAAAGGCAGATATGTAAATTTTCTGAAACTGCCCAATATTTCTCAGCGTTCAAGCGATTTTTACACTTTTTGACAAGTTTGCAGTCCTAACTTTACAAACCAAAAGAAAGGCAACAAAAAGAAGGATAATAAGGGGCAGTACCAGGAGCATCACATACAATATGTACTTTCTCTGTATCAGCATATATATCCGTGCTGATCATTTACTTCCTTGAGTATACATATTATCTTCATCATTACTGAACTTAAGGTAGTGCACTCAGGACGTATGCATTACAGCCTTTTTGAACAAACATAACAATTTTTAAAACCAAAATGTACATTTACTGTATTACATTTTGGTTTCATTTACTAGGAATGTATTAGGTTGGAAGTAATTGCCTTCCCTAGCTTTACTTTCTTGGATTCCAACCCCTTTCTACACAACAGTCTAAGAAGTGTTTCCTTTCAGCTCTTTTATGACATAGGAAACTGAAAACTGTACTTAGAAGTTTCTTTAAATAATTTTGGAATGTAGGGCCCTTTCTCAAAACACTGTCTACACATGTTAATGTACAATTTCATTTTATTCATTTTTATGCAACTTTATCCTGCAAATTTCTGTCCTTACTATCTGCAATTAAGTTAGGTGCCGTATGTATATCTGACATTCCCTATGTTTGAATGCTGGTGGGATATGCTTTTTTAATGACACTTTTCAACAGGAATAACAAAAGTTCGTTAAATATCCGCATGGCAATACACTGGTCTAAATTTAAAATTTGACATGCAATAGTTTCAGCAACTAAACTTCAGAAAGTTATATGGATTATTTAAGTACTAGTAGGTCTAATGAGAATTAGATTTTAGTCATAGACTATTGTGAAAGACAATTCTAGTTATCTGAACGATTGTGTATATTTTTTTTGCATACAGTTTGGAGAATATCACTGCTATCTTCTACATTTACAAGTTAGGCATTTATATTTATATGCTATAATGCTTTATTTTTGGTACAAATCTAGCAGAAAGCAAACTACTTTATTAAGAATACTGCTTTATGATGTTTCTGGCTTTTCCTGGGATTCTTTTACCTAAGATGAAGTCCTCTACTGCTTAATCAATGATATATGTCAACACGAGCATTCAGAATGACACATAGAGGTTAACAGGCAGCTACTCATTCATGACTAACTGAAAAAGTTATTAATCTAGCATTTGTCATTGGTAGAGGGTTTGATGGTGAACGTGAACACTGAACTCTATATACTTGCTAAAAAAGGTAATGTAAAATACACAACACACACAATATTAACAAGACAAAGTATCCTAATAGATATATACACATATACTGAAACGCTTTACTGTTAAAAGAAGTTGCAAAATGTTGAATTTGCTGTTCACAAAAATAACGTTCTTGGTCTGAAGACTTAAATACATGTTGTCTCATTCTCTTGTTCTCCTTTCATGATTGAATTATCATGTTAACTACTAAAAGCTGATGGCAACGGCACAACTCTGTCACTTTCATTTCAGTAAATCCTTCACCTCTTCAGAAAGAAAGGTCAAAACAAATCCTTTCATTATCTTCAAGTAAACTGAGTGAAATAAATCACCTCTCAAGCATACTGCTCCTTTTACCTACAGCTCTGATAAAGATCCCAATGGTATTGTGATGGAATGGTTACGGTATGATCTCTTTAACATCCCACTGAGACAGAAAAGATCTGTCATCCCCTATGCATTGATACACAGCAGAGCACGGAAACAGATTGAATTTGGTGCAGTGAAGAGTAGCCATTCATAATGCCTAATTTAGATACCAAACTCCAATATCAAAGCTAAGATTCTTAGACAGACAGAAAGGACAATCCAGAGCATCTAACAAAGCCAAGAAATAGTGTGTGCTACTCACTGAATCCACAGGGTGCCTAGACACTAACTTGGCTTCAGTAAATGCATAAAGGCATGCAATATGCATGCCTTATCCAAACAGCACAAAGATATACAAGTGCCTGATGAAAGATCACAGAAGGGAACTTCTAGGCTAACAACTAATGCAACAAACAGGCAATCAAGATGAAAAATAGTAAGTTTTATTATTTAAAAAATGAATAAATCTTTTATTATTTGAAACATGGGGCTAGCAATAGTAGATTAAAACTCCTGTTGTTCTTTACCTTACAAAAAAAATGGTTATCATTTTAAAAGACAGTTAACAATATTCCAATAAATGCATCTAGAGATCTCAACACTTCACTGACAGGATATTTGCACAGAAACAAAACAAGTGTGAAGGATCCTGCAAGTCCTTTAGTCTAGCCTCCTCACTAACTGGTTTAAAATACAAGTCTTTTCCACAGGAAGATCAAAACAATTCAAATTTTAACTGTTCAAATTTGCTTATATATTTGAGTTAAAAAGATATCAAAGCATTATACATGAACTTTGAATTAATTTCAGTTTGGTTTTCTTTGTGAATGTTTTGCAACCGGTATTGTAACTTTAATTTTGTATTAAACTTGTTGTAATAAAGTAAGAGAAATGAAGTAACAGAGAGACATTGTACTTCTACAGATGTTTTCTTAACTAACGTGGTAGTAGAAGCAGCTCCCAGCAGCTCTCATTAGGTTTGTAATAACTTGTGCAGAAGAAAAGCATAGAGGGAGAGAGGCCAGTTTTAGCATTGATGAGCACTCATTCTGTTCCCCCTGAAGTCACACAAACAGTTACACTGGCATTGCTGAGGAGAGGAAACATGGGTAATATCACCAGATGAAAGATAAATGAGAGTAGAATGCAGGTGTGACATATTTAGTTTTGCTGCACACAGAAAATCTGAGGAATTTTAGTCTCAGCATGCTTTGTTTGTATAGAAGAACAAGGTGGGGGAGTCTTGGTGGAAAATAAGAGTAGCTTCAATAACTGAAAGCTATATGCAATATCAGTGTGCTACTGTCTATTCTTGAGAGCAGAATGTGTAGTAGACTGGTCACTGTAGTAGATTGGAGAATGGTGTATAAATAAGCTTAATCATTGGTGGTTTATAATTCCAGTACAATTATCAGTAAGTGATATTTCAAGGGAGATGCACTTCATCCTATTCAAGTATATAAATTTCTGTCACCTAAGTATGTGGGTAACAGGCAGCAGTCACAAGCTGTAACCTGAAAAATTTCAATTAAACATTAGATTCTTGGTTTTGGTGTTTTTTTTGTTTTGTTTTGTTTTTCCATGAAAACGACCAAAGGTTGGCAAAGGTTGACCACAGAAATTGTGGAATCTCCGTCCTGAGAAATGCTCAGGAACTGATAACAGATGGCCCTGAGCAATGTGATCTCATTAGACATGGTTAGACTTCCAGGATCTCTTCCAGCCCGAATTATTTAATGATTCTATAAGTTGAGTCATACTAAACACACAAACTATTTTGTTTTATAAAAAGCAAGTGCACAAGATAAGTGAGATGGATCGTTCTCTGGAGATGCTTATTTCTCTCCATTGACTCAAAGGTAAGTCCAGGGATATAGCAAATCTATAGGTGAAGGACTGTATCTGCTGTCAGGTGACACGAATCTCGTCCATTAAACTCCAATCCCACATGTGAACAGAGCCGCAGAATTCAGATGGAATGTCATTTTGCCTTAAGTTATTAATACGTATCTTTTTAGATTCAGAGCTTAAGTCATATTCTAATTCTACTCTGGAAGTACAAGAAAATATTGTCAAGTATAAATTAGCAAACCAAACAAGGTCTGTTACGTTATCTTATTAATGCACAGCCAAAATAATTATCAAAGTTAAAAAGCACTTGAGCTTGCCTTATATTGATAAGGCAAAACAGTTTTTCTCCAATAATTTGAACAACAAGATGTTTTGGAAAATAACGGTGATAAACTAAGCAATGAGCATCACAGACCTCAACATATTTGGATTGTTCCAGATTTTATTTTTCAGTTTGGTGTCGAAGTTAGTGGGAAGCAAGCAGGTCTGCTGCAAGAACTCAGGCCTATTTATCCTGAGACATTTATTGAAGACATTTGAGTGTAGAGCTTTGCTGACCTAATCCTGGTGGATTAGGATTTAGTATGTTGTCAACAAGCAGAGAAAAAGACAAAATAAGTCTCAACTTCTCCAGAAACAAAGAAGCAAAAAAATGATAATCAACTGAACTCTGTGGTTATATTAATATGAACAATTCTCCGAGAGCAACAATCTGTTTGTCTTTTGGAAGGGAGCAGGATTTATTTAGCCTTTTCTGCTGCTTGTTGGCAATCTGCCATGGTGTGATCCAACATTCCATTTTCTAAGGGATGCTATTTACTAGAACAAAGAAGAGTGAAGAGGTGTCACATCAGTTTTCCAGAGCAACACATCATCTTTGGGGAAGTGGTTCCTGAGTACAAGCATCCTGAAACTGCTTCATTTTTGCCTGTGCATTTAGTTGCAGTACAGATTTTAAAACTAGAAGCTAAACGTCATGAAGCTAAAGATTAAAAAAAAAATAAACCAGCTCACTCTCTTTATGTTGGCTTCACGCAACTGAACAGCATTAAAGGGGTGTTAAGCACATGAATATAATGCCCTGGAGCACAAAGAAACAACAATTTCCTTATTTTTCACGTCACTGTTTTTTTACATGCTTTTAGATTGCAGGTATATTGCATCCAAAAGTATGTCTCATTTCTGGCCAAAACATAAAACATACTTCACACATAAGGAATGGGTACTAAAGCTCCTGTCTAGCTTGCTTTTCCTGCCTACACCTTGATTTTTCTCTGATTTAGCAGCTTATTCTAGCAAAGGGTAAGTCAGTGTGCAGAATTCCTGGTTGCTCCTCGAGTATCTTTCTGTTCACATCCTGCTGAGCAGACCTTACTCTGTAGTCTGTGTTCACCTGATCCCTGCTGTTGATTTCCAGAATATCTTGCTGATTCAGTAGAATTTTGACAAATATACTGGCAAGATTTGTTTTAATGATGCTTTTAAAGGAAAATACACATAGCAGTCTTCAGGCAGTCCTTAAAAAACTGTACATAGAGCATTAAAAAAACCAAAATACACTGACTTCATGGCTTGCTCTTTTTACATATTACATCAACTTTGTAGTAAAAAATTCAATAAATTGTACTGCGCCTCATATTCCTAAAGACATAATAAAGTGGGTTTTTTTTAATTTGGAATGTTTGAAGATCAATAAACTCAGAGCAAAGATTAAAGAATGTGCTCCCAACCCAGGCAGATGCCAAGGTAGTTTTAGTACTTTTTAACTACAGTTGAAATGTTAATATATGTTTTAGAAACCACAAAACCTCACCCACGGTGAAATATATTAATCTTATTACTATGCTATCAAGTCCAAAAGCCATTGAAAACAAATGTCACTTTCCAGCTCTGTGTGGAAGGGAAAAAAACTTTAAATCCCTTAAGTGCCAAAGGAAACCTCAGTTGCCAAGTCCTAAAATACTACAGCTAAAATTAGGAATTGCAAGTGGCAGTACAATATTTTTTGAGAAAAAGAGTTCTATACTGATTATGCTGATTTTGTGTCACAATGATTTTAATTAGTGTATTAATTTCTGCGTCATCATTCAAATAGCTCTTATGGCACTTCATTGATGGAGACTTCCAAACATACACTTTCTTTTTCATCTTACCTTTTATCAGATTTCCAATAGAATATGTTATGTTTTAATTTGAATAACGAGAATTGTACATAGACTCTTGATGGGTATTTAGCATTGTTTGTATAATAGTTTTAATGCTTCTTACTTTATGGAATACTGATACTTTATCAGTATTTCTTCTGATATACTCTAAAATATCTATTTCTTCTTTATCAGTCTGCAGGACAGTGGTGTTTCAGTGCTATTCTCTGCCTACGATCACACTGTGCTACTGTTCTGTACTGATGATGCCAATTCTCTGTCACCAATGATTTTAATTCTGTACTACTTTCTCTATCATCATTCTAATCACCCTTACGGCATCCTATTGATAAGGAACTCTAAACCTTACCATTTATCCTTGTTAATCTCTCTGCTACTGTCTCCAACTCTATTGCTCTAAGTAAATTTGTGATATCTTTCAGGTACATACCTATTCTTCTTAGATTCATGTTCAACATAATTGTTACTGAAAACTATAAGCAAATATTCAGTTTTTGTAACCCAGAGAGACTGAACTTAATTCCTATACCTTTCTCAAAATGGTTTATTCCATTTCTTACTTATCTAATTTAAGGCATTTTGTTAAATTATTGAAATATTAAAAGGGAAAGTAGAATTCTCCACAAATATTATTTTTCAAAAACACAGAGACAAAATAAACAAAACAAAAAAAAATCTGGAAAAAATTATAAAAAGTTCCTCTGTAGTAATTGCAATGATCAGAATACCAAAGAAAAGAAAATAACATATAAATCTAATTAAGTTATTCTATAATTGGATCATAGCTATCTAGGCTCGTAGGTATTTGGCTGAATTACTTTCATCCCACTTATTTCCTCAATTTAATTTCCATCTTCCAAATAAGCTTTTTTTTTTTTTTCAGTCTCCAAACTCATAATGTTCAAGAGGTTGTAGCTATTGTACCTTCACTTCAGGCTCCAGTCAACAAAGCAAAATAAAATGATTATACAGTAATTTCAGTATCTGCTGTAAGGACTGAAAATACTTACCCACAAATTTCTCCAAATAAAGATTTAAACATTCCAAAGGAACAACTGAACTTCTCCAACTTCGATAAGACTAGCTATCTTTACTTTTATATCTTAAAAACACCCCAAACTGGGTTATGAACTACAAATTCCTTTGCATGAGAAAGACTTGCTGATCTCCTTATTTCTGGTAAACTTAGATCACATCTAGTGACCAACAATACCCTCAACAGTAAAAGTGTTTCCATTACCAGCTAGCAATTAAAGAGTATTCATGAGAACAGAGTTCTCACTGAATGCACTAGTCTACCTCTTACAGAGAAATATTACATTGATGGGTGATGACACCTGTACAATGCAGTACGTTATAAAGACAACTGAATAAAAAAGTTATTGAAATAATAAATAATAAAAAAGACTAATCAGCATGGTGCATAGAAATATTCAGATAGTCTCCAATAATGTCAAGAAATGAATGTGATTTTTGTTGTTTATATAATGTTTCTCTTCCATGTTCATACCTTCGGAAGATATAACTGGGAAGATCCTGCATTGAGATACAGAAGGCTATCTAACACATTTCTTTTCTTTCCTTTAAATTATTCTGTGGGGTTTTTTGCTTTTGTTTTGTGGTATGGACAAAAATACTTCACAGTCCCTGTCTGCAGTGTTTTATCCATTCCTCTTCATGTATAGAGGGAAAAAAAAAAAAGTCTATCTGAATCTCTCTTGTTTCTGTTAATATAGCTATGGTCCTGACAAAATCTAAAACACATGAAAAATAGACTCTTGGGTCATTAAGTCACAAAGGATTTCCTAAGAAAAAGAAAATGAAAAATCAAGTGCAAGAGAAAAAGCAAAGGAGAGACTCCTGTCTCCTACAGTAAAAAAAAGAATAACAAGCAAACAAATACAGGTGTTCCTCACCACCCTGTGACACGAGCTAAAAGTACGCCCTTTCTTGCCAAGGTTACTGGAAAACTCAAACGAGGAATTTAAACTGCATAATTTAACCATAGGCATAAATTACTATAATTACATTAGACTATATCTGATCTAAACCACATTACAAGTATCTTATAGTTTAACAGACAACTCCACTGAAAAATGGCAAATATATTGAGCAAGATGTTGACATGCCATACAAGATCACAGTGTTACCTGTGCGTAGACAAACAGTAAAATAATCCTACAGGCTTCAATACCCTTTCCCAAGACATAATGTCTTGCATAGTTATAAGCAAATGTCAAAAGCCAAAGGGATGTAAGTAAATTTGATGGAAAGAATGATACAGACCTCTTTCAATTTAATTCGGGTAGAGAGAGGAAATGGACTTTCACACACACTCAGTCTAGGTAAAGAGAAAGCAGAGAAGTCTGTGTATGTGATGCTATCGAACAATTTCAATACTTCAACAAGACTGACTTAAAAAGTAATATGGCTGTTCTCATGCCAGAGCACCTCAAGACCAGCTGAGATAACTTACAGGATAACATATAATGAAGCGAGTGAGGCTTCTATAAGAATGTAGAGACATTCATGCAAGAATGCACATAGGCAATGTAGCACAATCAACAGGGTTGACACAAAGCCAACTTTCATTTTCTAGCTACTTCTTCATATATGCTGCTTACACCCATGTGATCACACAGGGCTCAATTGATTAACACCCAGCACTTATTCCTAACATTTGGAAGGAGCTTGCCAGCTGCATCAACTTGTTGCTGCCAACTTTATTCAAACTAAGGAAATATCTGGCTGGTCCAAATCATATTCTTTCTCAATTAAAACACATACCCACAGAAACATTGCAACAAAACAGAGTTATGAGAAAGAATACGAGGCAGATAAAAAGTTACAAGGATGACATAAAAAGTCATAGTCTCATTCAACACTGAAAAAGCAGCCATGTTGTCTACCGATGCAAGCAGAGAATCTCCAAGTAAATATTCAGAGAATGGCAAAATTAACAAATTAGTCAGCAGGATCCATGATATATTTAGAGGACTTGTCATAGACCCATTCAAATGACTTTAGGCTGATGGCTGAATGTGAAAAGAAGTGTAGATGAGTAGGTATGGTTGAAAGGAGAGTTGTTATAGAGGCTTATGTCATCGTTTTTACTTGTAATTGCTTGTGGGTTTTATTTCATACAAAGCAGATGCTTGATTTTAGAGAGCAATTACTAAGACAAATGTTGTAATTTATGCTTGTATGAACATAGGGAAATGTAAAAGAAAGGATACAACTGGGATAATAGGAAGTATGAGTATGTGCATTTCAAAGGAGAACAGGTATCCCTCAGGCAAAAATAAACACCTTTAGTGAGAACATGGGAAACACTTCATCAGCAGTTAATCTCAAGGCGGTACTCTAAAGTGTATATAGGTATTCTTGTTTGTTTATCAAAACAAGCAAGGAGCATGTAGGAGAACTAAAGTATCATGAGATGGTGATAGGTTTTATGGAACGATTTCATCTTCCTTTAGAGTGCTTACAACAAAAAGTCAAGAAATAAAGACCAGCAACAAAGGAGTGCTGTATAAACCGAACCAATATGGCAGTGAGATGCACCCTAAGAGAACACACCTTTCCAAGATTGGAACTGAAAGCACTAAGCTTCTCAGTCCTTAGAAGAAAAATGTATCTGGGATAGGTGGACCCTTGGCCAGCAGCTAACCACACATACTGCCACTCACTCTCCTACCCCTCTCCCAGCAGAACAGCAGACAGAACAGGAAGAACAATAAAACTCATGGTTGCAATAAAGATAGATTAACAGGCAAAGGGAAGAGGAAAAAACTCCAAAAAACAACCCACAACAAAGTAAATGATGCGAAAGTAACTACTCACCATCTCCCAAAAGCAGAATGACGCTGAGCCAGTCTGTAAGTGATGGCTAGTTCCCCCAAAACTCCCTGTTCTCTTTTTTTACTGCTGGGCATGATATTACACAGCATGGAATATTCCTTTGGTCAATTCTGGTCAGCTGTCTGAGTTGTGTCTTCTCCCAACTTCTGGCCCACCCCCAGCCCACTGGTCTATTGGTTGACTGGGAGCAGAGCAGGAAAAAGAGAAAGCTTTGATGATGTGAAAGCATTGCTCAGCAACAACGAAAACATTGATATTTTATTAACTTTGTTTTAGTCATAAGCCAAATCACAGCATCATTTGGGCTACTATGAAGAAAATGAACTCAGTCTTAGTCAGATCCAGTGCAACATCAGAAGGTGTTTTACTTCAAAGGATTCTCAAAATGCATGTGCTACTGCTGTGGGAACTGGTGTCCCTTGGGATTGCTTCATCTAATGCACAGAGTGCACAGAATAGGAGTGAAACTGGATGATAACTGAACTCAGAGGCCTAAATGTTTTATCTTCTCCTTGTCCTCTAAATTTAAGAACATTGATGATAAGTTGCTGTTTAAATCTACGTAGACAGATTTGTTCACTTAATTCACAGAAAAACCTCTAAGACTTGAATGGTTGGAGGTCTGTGGTAGACTAAGAAAGGTTGGATCACATGAACTGGTTAGTTGAAGTAGGAAGAAAGAAAGTGGTGGAAGTAGTGATGAGAGACTAAACAAAATGGAAGTCAGAGTTCAGAAAAAGACTGTCACAGAACCTGAAACTTTTCTGGACAATTTATTACTATTCACATTTGATGTTTTCTTACAAAGTCTGGGAAAGGAGTTGCCCTCTGATTTAAGAGACTAATTGCTCTAAGTTAAAAGCAGAATAACTGCTCTACTTGAAAAATAATGGTTTTCAGGTTAGTTTCTGGAAACAGGTAACAAATCTGGTGCAGATCAAGAAAGATATACACATGAATTTCTGGTACCTTCTGGTGGCAGGTGACCTGTAGAGTTGATGCTTCACAACAACTAAAATGGTAAACAACAACAGCGAATGAACTGTTCTCATAAATATGGAGAACTGGACTACTTATTTCACAACTGCTGGCAGATTTCAGGCAGTCTGACCACACAAAATGGCTTGCAGAAAAAAGCTGATGCATGCTGTGATGTGTTAAACCCTTCTGAAGCACATTATTTATTGAAGCTTTATTAAACTTCACTTTTGCTTTCATCTTTGCTCAAGTCCAGGAAAATCACCTCTGACATCCTATTCCATGGTTGCTTTATGAATGATTACTTGAGTCTCTGAGTTGCAAAAAAAGATTCTATGATCAAAAATACAATATTTTGTACCATGTACTTTGCCAAAATATTTCATTAAAATTACTTTCTATATGACAGTGATACTCAGCATAGTCATGATGATTGTGTACTACCTTATCATTTGCAAAGAAAAAGGAGTTATATGACAATATTAGAATTTGGGAATATAAAAGTATTCTATTAGAGACATGGATTGACATGTATACCTGAAAAAATAATTCAAGTAATGCCAGGCTTAACTTTTGGTACTAATTGCTGATGCTAACTGAATTCTGAAGATACAATAGATTATAGAAACATATTTGCAGGAGCTATATTTATTGTCCTTTTTTCACTTCACCTTTTGTAATTGCTATGCATGCAATTAATCTCCATAAAAGATAGACTACACAGTTGTGAATAAGAAGACTTTCATAACCCCATTCAAAGAGTTCCTGTAGAGCAAATACTTTGCAGCAAAATATTAGGTACAGGTAGCTAACCCAGTGCTTCCACATTTAGATCACAAACCTTAATTTATCTGTTCCAGCCTTGTACCTGGAGATTCGAGCCATTGATAGGGGAACTGATAAGGTGTCTAGCCAGCGCTTCTCGTATTTTGGTTCATTAGCTACGGGCGAAGAAGGTGATGATGGAGCCTGTACATAATAAATAAGAATCGGTAAGTGTGGTTTATCAGACAATACAGTGAAAACAGCATGAATATGCATCTCTGCCTCTGTTTATCTCAGAAGTGAATCATCATGGCAATAAAACTATTCAAGAAACACAAGATTTAGTAGAGAAATAAAAGGAAGCGCTCATGTAGTAAGGAAAATTTGCTACCTTGTTATTATGCTTGTGACAATTTCAGTAGTACCTTAGCATTAAAGATATTGATATTTTTGTTAGTATTTCTAACTGACAATAAAATGGGAAGTGTTTTTGGTCATAAATGTCCTGAATTTTCTGTAAATTCATAAAATACTTGTTTGGCTTAAATTCATTCAGTCTGTGCAACTCTTTTACAAGTCTCAAAAAATCATCAGAGAAAAAGACACAAATATTATTATAATGTAAAGACTACATTACAGAGTACCAGTTTCTGATTTGTACAGTGGGACTTTTATCTGTCATGTTACTTAGTAATAGATTTTAAATTATGATTTCAGTGTTATCACTATCCATATACAGACTGATGAATTTTGAACTTTCAGCTTTGAAGTTTTTCTTCAAATGCTTCCACTACCAAGGCAAGATTGTTGATACTATATTAGCAGTAAAGGCTGTCCAGATCCCAGGACAGTGAAAATATGAAATTTTACAAGCTACTCATTTCATATAACTAAGGCACAGAAAATGACTTTAAATCATAAATATGCAACTGCAAATTAAGTTTGGTAAATAGCCTGAATATATAGCTACTGATAAAAGAGTCTACTCAAACCTAACCTAGAGCTTTATGTATAGACTTCAGCCTGCTCATATATGTAGGACATCACATATTGCACCTAAGTAGTGCATGAAGGCACTAGGAACGAATCATGATAAAAGAAAATATTTAGGAAATTTAAAAAGTTGTTATAGAACCACTAGTACTAAAACATTCACGAAACTGTGGAGAACTAAAAGAGTTGGTGGAAGTACACTTGTAGAATATACAGTTTATTCCTTATGAAATAATATCCACAGGTTTACAACATTGTATCAATAAGTAAACAAGTATGCTCGAAATGTAAAAAAAAATATGGTAACTGGTCTTGTTTGCAAACAATTTGAAAATAGTGTTTACAGGCAAAAAATCAATTAAATTAAAAAGAGATTAGAAAATGCTGGAAACCACTGCTCAGTGTACCAGCTGAGACTTATAAGAATGGTTATGAGCTTAAAAAAAAACAGGTGGAGGCAGAGAGTGTACCCTCAGCAAGTTGGATGATGACACCAAACAGGGAGGACTGGCTGACTCCCCAGAAGAGCTGTGCTGCCAATCAGTGGGGTTCTATGATCCTATGATCTCGACCAGCTTGAGAGCTGGGCAGAGAGGAACCTCATGAGGTTCAACAAGGACAAGTGCAGAGTCCTGCACCTTGGAAGGAATAACCCCATGCACCAGTACAGGCTGGAGATTGACCTGCTGGAGAGCAGTTCTGAGGAAAGAGACCTAGGAGTCCTGGTTGACAATAAACTAACCATGAGCCAGCAATGTGCCCTCATGGCCAAGAAGGCCAATGGCATCCTGGGATGCATCAAGAAGAGTGTAGCCAGCAGGTCAAGGGTGGTTCTGCTCCCCCTCTACTCTGCCCTGTTAAGGCCTCATCTGGAGTCCTGTGTCCATTTCTGGGCTCCCCAGCTCAAGAGGGACAGGGAACATCTGGAGAGAGATCTGGATGATCAGGGGACTGGAGCATCTTCATTATGAGGAAAGGCTGCAGGAACTGGGGCTGTTCAGCCTGGAGCAGAAAAGATTGAGGTGGGACCTCATTAATACAAGTATTTAAAAGGTGGATGTCAAGAGAATGGGTTGGCACTTCTTTCTGTAGTGTGCAGTGATAGGACTAGGGGTACTGGAAAGAAGCTGGAACAAAAGAAGTTGCACTTAAGGAAAAACTTATTTTCTGTGAGGATGTGGGAGCCCTGGCACCGGCTGCCCAGGGAAGTTGTGCATTTTCCTTCTCTGGAGGATTTCAAAACCTGCCTGGATGCATTCCTGAGTGATCTGAACTAGGCGGACCTGCTTTAGCGACAGAGTTGGACTAGATGATCTTTAGAGCTCCAATCCCTCTTTAGCGACAGAGTTGGACTAGATGATCTTTAGAGCTCCAACCCTCACCATTCTATGATTCTGTGATTCTATGAAAAAAAAAAGCTTATTGCATGAACAATAGAATGAGTCAGAAGTTTTTTATAGAATACATAAAAATTATAAATTGAAAAGTTTTTGTTGGCATTTATATCTCCGCATCACCATGACAGCTGAGCATTTCATGCTTTTATAAATGTAACAATACTATTTACTGAGATGCAGCTTTAGAAGGATTTACAGACATAGATATTTTGGTCATACTTAGACAGTTGTGCTCTCTTTGAAACAAAATTATTTGTCTCATGTTGTACAGAAAGCTTTACAGTAGAGAAGGTAGTTGAAAGTTGGCTCTTTTTACATGAGCTGTAGGTATGCACTGAGTAGTACTTACTAAAGGAAATAAACCACAGAATGACCCAACTTCAGCTCTGCTATGCCTAGCTATTCAAAAGCCATAAAACTTACTCAGAATAAAGAGCATTCTGGGAATTGTTCTATTTCTTGATCATAAGGATTTAGGGTCCTTTTTATCCCCCTAAAGCTCCCTCTTACAGTCAGCAAGGGTTGATCTTTCCATATACTTCTCTAAATAAATCAAAGTACTGAGTTTCACATTCTAACAGGACAACTGAGAGTTAGTGATTGAGACACACTTTTCCAGTAAATGAAAAATTTGTAATGAAATTGCCAGAGTTGGTAACACTAGAGAGTATTTTCAACTGCAATGTCTACGGGGAAAGGAATTTCATTTAGAATACTTGCAGTCCCCAGAATAATCCAGCTTTCATTTGATTGAGATCTCCTGGTGTTGTTGCAGTGTGAATATTTCATAATCAAGTTCATAGAATAATTCTGTTTCATAGAATTAGCCACAAAAGGCTAAGGTGTCTCCAAAGCTTAGCATAAATTTATTAATATCACAGTGAAAAGTCTGATGCATATTTTAGAATTGTTCCCATTCTCTCAACTCTCAAGAGACAGAAAACATCTAGACAATTTAAACATAAAAATCTGTCTTTTTCTTGCGAACTATTAGCAGGCTGTTGAACAATCTTCTGTAATATTGCAGGTGACTTAAGAGCATGTGGAAGCAAAAAATTCATGAATGTGCCACTGGCAATTTTTTACATTTTGGTCCCTTACACTTCAACCAAAAGCTTTAGTAGGATACCAATGTAAAGAAAAAAAAAAATCTCAATATAAGTAAGGATCAGGACTTTAGAAAATCCATATTGCTGCTGTTAATTAGATTCATGAATTGAAGGGGGGAAAAAATGGCCAAAACCACTTGGTTTTAACCCCAAAGTTATGATACTACAGTATAGAAATATTTCTTCCTTAATGCTGAACTGTTAGAACTGATGTAGATTCCTAAAGAAAATGTTGCATCTTGAGAAAATTTTCAGTTTTTGTATTTGAAAAACACACTAGAAAGAGTAATTTCTTTTCCCCCTGCAGTTCTGGACTACTTATTCCAGCAGAAACACCATCATATATTCTGAACATTAATGACCAGGGAAGAGGTTGAACTCGTCCAAGTTTCAAAAGTCTGATTGTTACCAAGCCATCTTATGCTAAACAGTTTATGTTAGAGAATAAAGTTGGACTGACCCCTCTTTATCTTCTTAATGACAAAAAGGGGATACTTTTGGCCCTAAGACCATTGCACAGAAACAAAATACTATCATAGGAACACAAAAAGTTGCACTTAAGGAAAAAACTTATTTCCTGGGAATGGCAGATCATTTTCTTCAGTTTGCCGTCTAATCTATTAACACTGAGACAGATCCGTTGATGTATTCTCTGCAAAACAAATGTAAAAAAATAACAAACTGGGGAAGAAGCAAGTCAATACAACTTTTGCAAAGAGGTCATGCCTCAGAAATCTTTTGGAATTGTCCTAATCTGTTAATTAATATGAGAGAAGCAACTGCTAAGGTGTACTTTGGTTCCAAAAGTCGTTTGTCCTTCACAAAAGGTTCTTATTTGCTGTGAAATAAGGAAAATTCCTCTCAAAAAAAAAAAAAAAAAAGTTAGCTAAAATATAGCAAGCAAATCATAGCAGTTAAGAATCAGTTTTCACTGTGGAGAGGCACTTACATGTGCTGCTGATCTGGAGAAGACGGTGAACATCAGACTGACCAAGCTTACTACTAACAAGTAACATAGAATCATAAAAAGAAAATCAAACTGCAAACAGCTGCAGAATAAGCTCATATACGGAATGTCTGAGACATAGAAAGAGTGATAAAAATATAGGAGATAAACATATAGGAATGCATATGAGGAAAGACAGTATTAACTTTCCCCATACTGTAATGAGATATGCATCGGTGATTAAAACTCACAAATAAGATCTTCTTGCGGGAGATGTTGAAAGGAATGGGATAGTTTTTATGTAGAAAATTAAGTCTGGAAAATAAGTAGTTGAGGGAATTATACACAAAAGGTGTGTAAAAAAATAACAGAGAAAGGGACTAGAAAACAGCGGCTCACTTGCCCTTTTCACACAAGAAGCTAGGATATTGATTAGAAGTAAAAGACAGTAGAATAAAAACAAAGAAAGAATGTATTTATCTATAAAACAAACTCTGGTTCAGGAAGCTCCTATGCCAGAAATCACTGCAGATGCAGGAAATGTAAACCAGAAATAATTTCACACATTTCCTCTGCTTTTGTATTCTCTTGAGGGCATCTGCTGGAAACAAACTATTTGGCTAGATGGTCCTTTGGTCTGACCCAGTGTACTGAGCTGGCTGACCTTCAACTCTTTTGTCTGCTAGACAGCTGCTGCTTTCTACACCATTCCTCCAAAGCATTAAAAAAAAAAAAAAGTCTTTTTAGAGATCATCTCTGCAATCACAGCTTTTATCCTCTGGTTCATTTCACACCTTTCACTTTCTGCTGAGACCGCCAGCAATGTTGCCTATTAATGACAATTTGTTTGTAACACCTGTCCATTAAGAGATGGATTGAACACAAAAATCTCATTTTTGACAGAACACTGAACAAGAATCAGGTTGCAACAACACATAATTACTACCCACCTGGGACAGGTGTGTAATGTTAACCTCGAGGAGGGTCTGATTCTGTGTCTCATTAGCAATCATTGACCTACAAAGGACAATATAGGCAAGTGTTCTGCTGTTTTTGAAACAATTAGATAACAACACATTATTATGCCAAGACCAAGAAGTCTTCCCAAAAGCAGAATGACTCCAGAAAGTCCTCCATCAAGTGAGAGACCTAATCAGGCATGTTTCTATAATTAAGTTTCCCCTAGGAACACAGGAAGGAAGGCAAAAGATCACAGCTGGTTGGGACCGTCAATTTTTTCATCTTTTTCTGACTTGCAATTTGTACAGCATGGGAAACTCAGCTATTTTTTTGTTTGTTTTGTTTTTTTTTAAACTGTCATTAATTCTAAATATCTGTAAGAAAAATGTCATGTCCTCGGAAGAAAGTGTTTCTGAATCCTCCCTGGTAATTTAATTTGCTAGGGATGCACTTTGAAAGAAGCCACAGTGATACTTTACGGTGACATTTTGCTCTTCTGCTAAGCACGAGCTTCAGGCAGGTTGAAGCTGGGTTAAATCATTTTTGCAGTCAGAAGGTGGATTTGGGCACCTATAGGCCTGTCAGCTTGACCTTGGTACTGGTGAAGGTTATGAAGCAGATTAACTTGAGTACTGTCATGCGGCACATAGAGGACAACTAGGTCCTGCCAACGTGGCTTTTTGAAAGGTGAGTCCTCTTTGACTGATCTCATTTCCTTCTATGGCAAGATGACTCCCTTAGTGGATGAGAGAAAGACTGTGCATGAGGTCTTCCTGGACTTTAGTAAAGCCTTCAATACAGTCTCCTACAGCATCTTCCTGGCTGCCATGGCTTGGATGGACCTACTCTGCGATGTATACAAAACTGGCTGGATGGCTGGGCCCAGAGAGTGAATGGAGTTAAATCCAGTTGGTGGTTGGTCAACAGCAGTGTTCCCCAGGGCCCAGTGTTGGGGCCTATTCTGTTTATCAGTGATCTGGAGGAGGGGATCAAATGCATCCTCAGTAAATTTGCTGAAAGCAAGCCGAATGGGCATGCTAATCTGCCTGAAGGCAGGAAGAGTCTACATAGGGACCTGGACAGGCTGGACCAATGGACTGAGTCCAACTGTATGAAGTTTAACAAAGCCAAGTGCCAAGTCCTGTACTTGGGATACAACAACCCCATGTAACGTTATAGTCCTGGGGCAGAGTGGCTGGAAAGCTGTCCGGCGAAAAAGGATGTAGGGTTTTGATCAAAGGCTGGCTGAATATATGCCAGCAGTATGCCCAGGTGGCCAAGAAGGCCAGTGGTATCCTGGCGTTTATCAGAAATAGTGTTGCCAGCAGAAGCAGGGAAGTTATTGGCCTCTTGTATTTGGCACTGCTAAGGCTGCACCTTGAATGTTGTGTTCAAGTGTTCAATTTTGGGTCCCTCACTACAAGAAAGAAACTGAGGTACTGGAGCATATCCAGAGATGGACAACAAAGCTGGTGAAGAGTCTGGAGCAGCTGAGAGAGCTGGGTGTGTTCAGCCTGGAGAAAAGGAGGCTGAGGGAAAACCTTACTGCTCCCTACAGCTACCTGAAAGGAGGTTGTGGTGAGGTGGGGGCCAACCTCTTTTCCCAATTAATGAGTGATGGAAGAACAAATGGCCTGAAGTTGTGTCAGGAGAGTTTTAGGAAAAATATCTTCACTGAAAAGGTTGTCAAGCATTGGAACAGGCAGAGCCATTATCCCTGGAGGTATTTAAAAGATATACGGATATGGTGCTTAGGGTTATAGTTCAGTGGTGGGTTTGGTATTGTTAATTACATCAAGCTGGACTTGATGTTTCCCAAGCTAAATGATTCTATGATTCTACAACTCTGTAAGAATCAAGTATGATACCCATTAGGAAAAACCAAAATTTTTGATCATTTGGCATTTTTCCAGTTTTTTTCTTGATAGAATTTATTATTTCAAAGTGCATCATTAAATTCTTGAGCCTGTTTCCTAAACTGCTATTTCTACCAAGCACATGTATATATGTAAGAGGCATGACTAATTCTAGATTACTCTCTTTGTTGATGCTTCTTCAAAAAGTGATGATTGTGATGATGCTATTATTTATCTCTTGAAGTATTTTTGCTATTTCTGCTTTAGTAAGCATTGCTGAGAATTTCCAAGAATAAAAAATATTTCTTTAGGATATACATATGAAAATGCTAACAACATTATTAGATTTTATATTTACATATTGACTATTTTTTTCCTAGTACAAACAACTCTAAGGTTGAAATCATAAAATACCCCAAGCTGGAAAGGACCCTATAAAGATCATCAAGCCCAACTTCCTGCTCCTCACATGACTATCTAAAACTTAACTGTATGACTACGGACATCATCCAGATGCCCTTGAAATCTGAAATCCAAAAAAAAAAAAAAGGCTTGGTATAGCTTCTTTACCTTAAGCTATATCTGAAATCATATGCCTTCAAAGTAGCCAGATTTATCTTACACTTATCATGGAAGAAGAGAATTAGACCTATATAGTTTTCTCGTAACAGCACCAGCAACCATTCAACTCAGTTAATTGGATGAGATGTTTCTATAGCTTTCAATCTGTCTGTGGCCAAAATATATGTATATATTAGATGTATATCTATCTATATGTAATACTTATTTCTATATATAGGTAGGATTGGTTTTCAATGAACTGATATGACCAATGTATAGCTGAGCATTTTTTTATACTTATTCCAGGGAAAGAAGTAAACAGAAGCTGTAGATTGGTCGAAGAAGAGAACAAGATCGCTCCATTTAGCAGTAAATGAGACTTACATTAGCTTACTTTAATCACCAAACAACATGGTTAACAAGTGTTCAGACAGAAGAAGAGACATGAGTGTAACTCTTGTGATGCCCAGCTAAGGAAACACATCGAGATAGCTACTGCAAACAGGAGTCAATTAGAGCGTTCGTCTCATTTCAGAACGCAGAGGTATTTAATGATAGTATCAAAATACCTGTGCAGTCCTTTGATGCAGCATCAATTCAGGAGAGGGTCTGTGTTTATTTATTTTTAATGGAATTCTTTGTTGCAGGTGCGCAGTTCTGTGACAGCTTTAAGATGACAGTAATTATCTGGTAAAGTATGCACCACCAAATCATTCAGTAGATAAAGGCTTCTATACAGCAAACAAGCTCTTCCAGAAAAAGTAACAGTTTGGACAAGTAATTTGATGTCTTTAAAATTAAGAAAAATCAGCAAGTGGGAAGAAGGTGAAACAGCATGTGAAACAATGATACCACCCTTTCTTTTCTGTCACAGAAAACAAACACTGTTTTAATTCTAATGCTGCATCACATGCCTGCTTCTGAGATTTAATGACTGCTCTTGAACACATTTAAGGCTTCTGAATTAATGAATGGTTTTGCAGACAATGAGCCCCCATATGTGGCGTTTACATGGATAATCTGTATAGCAGCACGTTGGGGACTTTCACTGCCCTATCCACTAGCAGTAGCTATGTGTTTAAATCAATGGGATTACTATTCTACCATCACTGAGGAACAAATTAAAAATCTTTCAATTATATAAGTTTCTCTAGAAGTGATTTACAATGGAAGTATTAATGAATATTTCATTACAGCTGTGCTGCTAGGTGCTTTTATGTTATTATTTTTTTTAATGAACCAATAAGGTGCAAGCCTAAGATATTTTTAGAGAATACATATGGACTATTTGACAGAATCTTGCACCTTTTTCTTTAATTTGTTTCCCTCAGGCTAGTATGTAATTGGTTCCTGAGTAACCTCAACAACCTTGCCTGGAACACCTTTCCAGATATATTCTTCCTTTGGGGGATTGGTAACAGGGGTCAGAGCAGTTCATATTAAATCTCAGTACCAAAATCCAGAAGTAATTATGACTCTTCTGAAACTAAAGCAGCAGTTTGAAAAGAACAGAACAAAATACACTACAAATTCAAGTGTACCCAACTTCAGCTGTTACAGACAGCTTTTGGCAGCCTTTCATGTCCCCCGATGGGACATGATGTCCTTGCTTAGAAAGATTAACTCAAGGTTAGGGGAATTCTTTAAACTTCACAGTCTGCACACCCCTCAGGATTAATTTGAGGCTTGACCCTTGCTTGTATCACTAACTAAGAGCTCAGTAAGTGTCAATTTGTTGCAGAAACTTTGTGGGAGAACTCGTTGCCTCAATTTCACCATCATTTTTCACTATGAGCCATTTATAGCATGCACCTGAAACTGGTGGAGTTCATCTACGCTAACATGAAAGCTAGAAACAGGTCATCACTGTAATCCAACACTAATTTTGGGCAACAGTAGATGGATCTTTCTATTGTGACTAAAAAAAACAAACCAAAAAACAGGAAGAAAAAGCTGGCTTTCTTTACTTTTAACGCTTCAGCTTCTTCATTTAGACTTCAGTCCCATTACCACAGTTACCCCAGTACCACAGGTACTTCCTTCTAACCAAAGACTTCTGATACTCTCTGCTAAAACACACAAAAGAGGGATTCTCTTTCTGTTCACCACATCGACAACAGGAGAGAAGTTGTCATAATTTCTTTTACTCATACAACAGAGTTTCATGTTTCTAACTTGTCTTGATAATCTAACTCTGACCTGCAGAACAGCATGTGAGAGAAAAAGGGGGACAATTTTGCCCAAGAATTAAATGCAAATTAAACTCCTCCACAGCTCTCATTCTGCACCTCTCAATATCACAGGCCAAAGAGAAGAGCATAATTCACTAATGAATAACACAGCTCCCCAAAATTCCTCTATCTGTGCAAATGAAAGTTACTCAACACACCCAGGGCACCCTGCAGAGCAGTGCAACCCTCTCTAAAGCAGATTCCTGCTGACTAGTCAGACGAATTGCTCCCTAAGATCCATCAAGTAAGCCAAGGGAGCAAAAATATTTTAATTGCAAGTATAATTGAAGAAAAAAAAAGAAAAGGTAATGCGTAATGACCCATTTTCTATCAGAAATTAGTTAAAAAAGTAATAAATATGGCTTTATCTCCTAAGTAACTTTCTTTTTGCTTTTGCTGCAAACTAAAACGAACAAATTTGTAAGAACTGCAAGAAACAATGAAGAGGGCGTGTATGGAAAAATTATGTATAATTAAAAAATAAAATCAGATACATAACAAAAGCAAGTTACTGTTTTCTACATGACATGTAAGTTCCAGTGTGATCCTGCTGCATTTTTTTTTCTGAAATAGAAATAACAAAGACATAATTTTTTATGCAACATTTCTTGGTCTTTGACTTTTTTTCCCATGAAAATAGACTTGGATTTAGGTCCTACTTAAAAAATTGAAGTTGCCTTCTTTGAAAGTGACATAACCAGGTGAATAGATGGTGGTAGTGCAGTGGATGTGGTTTATCTTGATTTCAGGAAAGCATATGACACCATCTCCCACAGCATCCTTGTAGCAAAATTGAGAATGTCTGGGCTGGATGATCAGGTAATGAGGTGGAAGTGTTAACTACATGAAGGGAAGAAGGCAGAGAGTTGTGATCAATGGGGCAGGGTCCAGTTGGAGGCCTGTGTCTAGTGGAGTCCCTCAGGGGTCAGTGCTGGGACAGGTACTGTTCAATCCATTAATGACCTTGATGAGGGAACAGAGGGCACTGCCAGCAAGTTTGCTGATGATACTAAACTGAGGGGAGTGGCTGACATACCAGAGGCTGTGCTGCCATTCAACAAGACCTGGACAGGCTGGAGGGTTAGGAGGGGAGAAATCTAATGAAATTCAACAAGGGCAAGTGTAGAGTCTTGCATCTGGGAAGGAATAACCTCATGTACCAGTAAAGGTTGGGGAGTGAACTCTTAAGAGAGTAGTGTAAGGGGAAAGGGACCTGCGGGTTCTGGTGGACAGCAGGATGAGTATGAGTCAGCAACGTGCCCTTGTGGCCAAGAAGGTCAATGGCATCCTGGGGTGTATTAGAAGGGCTGTGGGCAGTAGGTCGAGAGAGGTTCTCCTCCCCCTCTACTCTACCCTTGTGAGACTGCATCTGGAATATTGTGTCCAGTTCTGAGCCCCTCAGTTCAAGAAGGACAGGGAGCTGCTGGAGAGAGTTCCGTGCAGGGCCCCCAAGGTGATGAAGGGAGTGAAGCATCTTCTGTAGGATGAAAGGCTGAGGGAGCTAGGGCTCTTCAGCTTGGAGGAGACTGAGGGGTGATGTTATTAATGTTTACAAATATATCAAGGGCAGGTGTGAGGAGGATGGAGTAAGGCTCTTCTTAGTGTTGTCCAAGGTGTAATGGGTACAAGCTGGAACATAAGAGGTTCCAAAGAAACATAAAGAAAAATTTCTTCACTATGAGGGTGAGGAAGCACTGCAACAGGCTGCCCAGATGGGTTGTTGAGTATCCTTCTCTACGGACATCCAAAACCCACCTGGACAAGTTCCTGTGTGACCTACTCTAGACGGCCTGCTCTGCCAGGGTAATTGGACTAGATTCTCAAGGTCCCTTCCAACTCTTAAGATTTTGTGATTCTCTGTGAATATCAGATTCATTTTCAGTGTTTTAAAAAGATGTTTTTTAAGTAAAATTAGATGTCACAAACCAGCAAATATTGTTCAGTGTTCATATATTTATCAGCCAATAAGACTTTATTTGTATTTTTAATGTCATATTTCCTCTCACCAGCTTTTGTTAAGGTTTTAAATTTAAAAAAAAAACAAACAAAAAAAACCCCATTTGACTTCTTAAACTCCACTAGGAAGTTAAACTATTGTTTATTTCTGTGCAGGGGAAATGACTAACTGATCAATCAGATGTTAAATACTAGAAGAAGTAAGTCTGCCGAAAGGATCAGCAGTGACATTAGGGATCAACAGGACTAAAAGATAAGACTTTTAAAGATACCTTCTATTCTCTTCATTAATGTCATTGGGAAACTCCAAATCAATTCTAAGCAGAATGAGAAAAATACAGCACTTTTGAACATCTAAATCTAAATCAAATAATTTCAATACTCAATATTAAAAGCATTTCCTTAACAATTCTATAGTAGTGGAGCAGGAATGTGTTAATAGGCTTTTTCCAGCATCTACTGCTATGATTTCTAAGAAGTGTAATCAGAAACAGAACATTTGGATTATTTTTCCCTGGAGGTGGAAAGGGGACAGTCACTTCATATTTTATTAATTGAGAAAAAGAACACACTTAATTGCAGTGCGTTATCTCATTTCATAAAGGTCCCAAGCGCAGCAGCAGTCCAAAACATTTAAGTGTAGCTAGCTGTGTTCACCTAAGTTTCTCTTCAGCACATAAACAGAAGACATAATGATGATTACTTCAATGACAGCAGCCAGTGCTGTTCCTCTCAGTGAGCTATTTTGTTATTTATTACATTAATTAAATTTTATGCACATACCTTACTAAATAGCACACTGTGGATTGGAAGTCACTTTAAAGTTACACTGCTTTAATTTTTAAGAGAAAATCATGGATTTTCAGATGAAGAGTTAGCAGAGTCTATCAGCATCACATGCTAAGTCATTCTAATAGAGACAGTATTGATCTGAAATCCTGAAACTTTTCTTCTTTGAAGTGAGCTACAGGATGATAAAAATGAAGAATAAAATAAAACCTAAGTGGGTTAATACAGAATTGGAAGACACTACAGGAACATTAAGACAACAAAACAATTGAAGCTTTCAGATGTAAGGCAGCAATTCAATGATGTGGTCCCACACTTCACTAAAGTATCTATCAGAATAGTTTATACTTATTACAAGGATGTCCCCCACTCTTCCCTTTTGCCTTTAAATGGTTGGGACTAAGTTTTATCATTCTCTCACTATGGAATCAGGACTATCGTAAACATTAAAGATTTACCATCCTACTGATCCCATCATGAGTTGACCATCTATATTTTTTTCTTTTTAAAAACTGTAGGTATTGTCTTTTTAAAAGGAAAACTTTTAAATTTAACAGATGAAACAAAGTCATCGAGGAAAAAAATATGATAAAGTAATTTAGAAAAAAAAATAAGTGTCTGTTTAGTTTAATTTAGCCAACATTATCAACATTAGATTAGAGTTCTTCGATTATAAGAACACACAGAAAACCGTGATTTACTCTGGTCTCACACCACTTATTAGAACATTGCTTTTAGACAATTCAGGGAAGCTAGTCTTTGAAGCAAATGAAAATCTACTACATTCTGTCTACCTTTGCATAGTAAATAGAATACTATTCAGTGTTGTCTTCAACAGGAATTTATACCCAGGGTTTTTTTTTTTTTCCTCCTTCAATTTCGCCGTAGAGCTGGCCTGGACATCTAGTATATTTGGACATTTAGGAAAATACCTCTACAGTATTGTTCAACATTATCAATCACATGGATGAGGGAACAGAGTTTACTCTCAGTAAGTTTGCTGGTGACACTGAACTAGGATTACTGGCTGATTCACCAGAAGGCTGTGCTGCCATTCAGCAGGATCTCATTCAGCAGGGCTTGAGAGCTGCGCAAAGAAGACAAGGGGTAATGGCATGAAGCTGGAACACAAAAAGTTCCACTTAAACATAAAAAACCTCTATATTCCTGTGAGGGTGAGGGAGCCCTGGCACAGGCTGCCCAGGGAGGGTGTGGAGTCTCCTTCTCTGGAGGTTTTCAAAGCCTGCCTGGATGCATTCCTATGTGACCTGACCTAGATGGATCTGCTTCTGCAGGGGAGTTGGACGAGATGATCTCTAAAGGTACCCTCCAACCTCTTACATTCTAGGATTCTATGATTTTCTTCATTGTTTTGTAATAAACCACTTACAAGATATAGACAAATATATCTGCCACTACTGATCTCTACAACATTTGTCACAGTGTCCAAGCACGAAATAATTAAGTGTTAAGAGCTCACTTCTCTCTGTTCCAGAGAACCCTGCTAAAGTGCTGTACTGCAAACTGCTCTGATATTATAGATTGTATATAAATCCTGAAGATGATATAATGGCACATATAACAAATGCTCCACAGCAGAGGTGATAAAGATATATCTAAGAGGCAAATGAGCACCAGAACTGAAAATGGTATAATCATATTAGGCAAAAGCAACTTGATGTTAACATGGATAAGCTAGTCTATATGATACAAGCTAGTATCACCACAACATGTTCTGTTATGTCATGTGAATGTCACAGGTTGAATGCAGCATTAGCTCAAGTGTCTCAATGTCACTGATTTGTCAGGACAGCCACATAGAATGACAGCTTGGTAGAACTGGCATTACAGTAATTCCTTACCTCTGTCTTTCACACCCCCTCCTTTGCATTGCATGCTTTTTGGAGCAGCATTTCCATCCATAAATATATGTGCATTATCTAATATGGTATGGATATGACTCGGGTTAGGAAGGTACATACAACTGCAACATAAACTTACAAGATGCAATATTCAAAGTGAGCCTAATCTCCTCTACCAGGGTGCCATTAAAAAGAGATTTAAATATTCTTAGCTTTCCTGGGCTATTTCTATTATAGGAAATGTGTTCTGCTCTTCCTTTATTGTAAAAATAAAAATGTCTAATTAAAAACAGCAAAAGCACTCGCTAGCTGGCAGATAAAACACACTTATAACTACTTTTGAAGATCTGATCACAGCTCAGTCACAGCTTAGTTTGATAAAAGTTTGACCACACACCTCCAGTGAACTATATCAAAAAGCCAGTCATTCATGCTTAGAATACTTAGAGCCTTGTTTTTGCATTTCACAATAAGAATCTGGCAATTTCTCATTTTGATCCCCATGAACAGATATCATAACATTTTTACTAGGGTAAATACAAGATAGACTGATTTGGTTTGTTTCACTTCTAGGTCATTGTGTCTGGTGCATACATAGCTCCTCGTGTAACTTTATGTCAAATTTCAGAAAAATTAAGTGCTGTATAAAAACAAGCTAGTACATTAGAAATCCTCTTTTCTAACATTCTGTTTTTCCACTTATATTTCAAGTTTATGCACAGTCTTCTGTGCTACCTTGGAAACTAACTCTAAATTACTCCGTTACAAGTCTACAGAACTCCAGCCACTTATTTATATTTATATTTTTATAATGCGTAGAATTCCCACAGTACAGTCATCATGATTATTGAAAGTTATTATGGCACACTCATTCTAGCACTTAATAGGCTTTAATTTACGTAAAACATGCTAATGCAATCACAGGCAATCATCTGACCATAGTCCTCTTCTTATAATGTAAAGTCTCTGCAGAGAGAACTTTGCAGAGCACCTGGTAGACAGACATTGCAGAATGCTGGACCCTGAGGGTAGACTGGGGCTTTTTAGCAAGACAAGAATATGAAGTAATAATGATCCAGATCATTAAAAACAAATAAATGTGATACTTTCGGTATCTATGCTTAGTTTAGACCCCAAGCACTAAGGTAAAGGTATCAGTGCAGAAAAACATATTTCTATTTCATTATATATCAAGTGCATAAAATATCTTTATAGTATGAAATGTATAAAATTATCAGATGAAAAAAGCCTCAAGGATTAGTTTAGAGAGATAGTGTTCAAAAACATGCAAATCTTGGGAGAACAAGTTTTGAGCATAAAGGTCCATGTCTTTGTACAGCTAGCATTTACATTTTTAATCTTCAACACTGTTGCCGACTAGGACACCTTATCTTCTTTGGCTTTGGTGACTAGTATTTTTCATGGATATTTTTTTTTTTTTACGTCACAATACTGCAATGAATTCAATCACAGCTGTTCATTGCCCAAAAAAGTAGAAATGAATATCCTCTAGATTAAAGAAACAGATTTCTCCCCCACCAAGTCTGCTTTATAATTTTATTTATTTCTCTTTTTCTCCCTTGTATTCCTATATTTAAATTTTGCTTCTGTAATTTAATGTGACATTATTTTCTGAATTCCATGTACATTTCATCACATCTAGCTGGAATAAATTCAATCACACAATACTACAGTTCATACAATCACAGAATGGTAGGGATTGGAAAAGACCTTTAGAGATCATCTAGCCCAACTTCCCTGCCAAAGCAGGTCCACCTAGATCAGGTCATATAGGAACACATCCAGGCAGCTTTCTGGACACTCTTCTTGGGCAGCCTGTGCCAGGGCTCCCTCTCCTGAACAGTGAAATAGATTTTCCTTACGTTTAAATGGAACTTTTTGTATTCCAGCTTCATCCCATTACCCCTTGTCCTGTTGCTAGATACCACAGAAAAAAGTGATGTCCCAACCTCATGACACCCACCCTTTAGATATTTCTAAATGTTAATAAGATCTTCCCTCAGTCTCCTCTAGACTACACAGCCCCAGTTTCTGCAGCCTCTCATCATAAAGAAGATGCTCCAGTCCCATGATCATCTTGGTAGCCCTGTGCTGGAAACTCTCCAGCAGTTCCCTGTCCCTCTTGAGCTGGGGAGCCCTGAATTGGACACAGGACTCAGATGAGGCCTTAACAGGGCAGAGTAGGGGGGAAGCAGAACCTCTCTTGACCTGCTGGCCACACTCTTCTTGATGCATCCTAGGATGCTATTGGCCTTCTTGGCCATGAGGGCACATTGCTGGCTCATGGTTAGTTTGTTGTCAACCAACACTCCCAGGTCTCTTTCCTCAGAGCTGCTATCCAGCAGGTCAATCCCCAGCCTGTACTGGTGCATGGGATTGTTCCTTCCCAGGTGCAGGACTCTGCACTTGTCCTTGTTGAACCTCATGAGGTTCCTCTCTGCCCAGCTCTCAAGCCAGTTGAGACTCTGCTGAATGGCAGCACAGCCTTCTGGGGAATCAGCCAGTCCTCCTAGTTTGGTGTCATCAGCGAACTTCCTGAGCGTACACTCTGTCCCCTCAGCCTGGTCATTGATGAAGATGTTGAACAAGACTGGCCCCAGAATCGACCCCTGTGGAACTTCACTGGCACAGGCTTCCAACTCGATTCTGTGCCATTGATCGCCATGTTATGGGTTCAATTCAAGAAAGTACAACAAAAGTTCACATTAATTCATGATTAAACAGTGATTAAATCTTACTATGCTCACTGCTATAAGCTTCTCAGTTGACAGAGTAAGAACCTAGCAGCCCTGGGCCCCATGTCAGCTACTTTGAAAACATATAATTCTACAGAATTGCACTTAATTACTGAATTGCACTTAAAAGTCAATCAAACTCACAGAATTAGGGCAGTCTTACAGTCCCACATTAGCATTTTGAAGCTCAGAATGGGAAGAGAACTTACATAGCTTATACCATGTTTTTATTATTTGTTTGCTTACAGTGTTAGTTGAGTTTCCATTTAAATGTAAGCCACTGTCAAAGAGAGGTGATGAAGCTCCACTGCTGTGATCACTGGATGGGCCAGGGGAACCTGAAAATCAGATAATGAAAAATAATTGTTTAAGTTAGAAACATATATATATCAGGCAATATCTAGTCCAGCTGTAAAACACAGGAAGGTTTTTTTGCCACGAATCTGAGTGAGAAGAACTAATTTCATTTTAGAATGACAGAAAATAAACTGTCCATATGCTACACTTTATGTCTACAAAGAGAAAAGGTAGCTAGATGTCATTTTATAGAGGCAGTGATCATGGGAACTCCTTGTACACTTAACTGTTTGCATGTTTAAGAATGAGATATTCAAAACCAGAAATTCAGTTACACAAATTCCAATAATTTAAAACAAATTTCCTATTAAATGTCTCACCTTAGAGTATTATTTCTTGAGTATTATTTGTGTTATTTCCTTGACTATAACAATACCATGTAACTATAATAATAGCTTATAGTGGATTATTTCCTTGAAAGTCTCACTTTAGAGTATAACCACAGACTGTATTTATAAAAAAAGCTAGTAAGAAACTCTCAGCCAAGTACTAACTGTGCATGTATGTACACTTTATTAATTGATATATCTTTTCTGAAAATGCCAGTTGCTTTCCAGAATGATCTCAAACCAAGAAACTAAAAGCAAGCAATCATCTTAAAATGTTGATATTATCTTAATATGTTAAGATTACACAGTTACATTCTTCAAGATATCTCTTCCTTTAGCAGTTACTGCAGGAAAGCTTAATACTTTTGTTGCATACAATAATGGAAACAGCACGAAGTCACATTAGTGTGCAATTTCTGCTTAAATACAAAATGTTAACATACAGCACCAATATACAATTACTGTCAGACAGCATTTGGTCTTACCAATAAAGCACATAAAATCAATTCCACAGTAATATATTAATCATCACCAAAAATTCATTTTTCCATCTGAAGAAGTCACCTGAAATTGCCTCTAAATCATTTTGCATTAATAGGTCTAACATCACAAAGTCAAAAAGTCATTCTTAGTCAAAAACTCATGTCATGCAGTTTTTTTTTCTCTATCTATTCCACACACTTAGATTTAGCAAAATTGAATTTAATTCAACAAAAGTTCATTTTCTCCATAACAAATCTGCCAGTTCAGTGCTGAGGTCTCAGAATTATACCTTGACTTCTGAAATTTCTGCATGTTTTCATTTGGAATCCTTTCTGTAAAACACTGGATGACGTCAGCAGAAGGAACTGTTAAGCTTTTCTTGTACGGGTCTAACCCAAGTGCTGACTTCAGTAGCTGGCTACATTGTGTAGCTAATATATACATACAGTAGACCACAAAAATCTACATTCGTACTCAGATGACCACAGTAAGCTGCTGAAACAGAAGATAATTTCTGATTTTCTTTAACAAAACTACTGAAATAACAAAGTATTTGTTATTTGTAAAGTTGGCATTAAATTCTACATAGAAGAGCCTGCCTCTTGGGGAATCCCACTGTTTCTGGCAGTAGATAACTATGACAGTTTCGTGAGCCAATCGGATTCTTAAAGTGGAATTCTCCCACTTCTTCAGCAATTTGAGCACACCAAAAGATATGCATTTTCAAATCTCTAATCCTAGTTTTACCATCATACAAAATACTTAATTAGAATATGGTTTGAGAATATTCTTTTTTGAGTTAGGGAAAACTGACATTCCTTGCATGGGAAACCTAAGAATAAAAGTTAAGAAACAAATTTCTGTCCTCCCACAGTGTCTCTGCAGATCTGCTTTTCAGTTCAGCAGCTTTCTTTGCTTTTCTGAGTCACAACAAACTTCACAGCCTCTCTCTGGCTATGCCACCTCCATCACTTGATTGCAAGAAAGTAAATAACTCCTTTAGTCTGCTCCCTGCCTATTCTAGCTATTTATGGACTACTCCTTTATGGCCTTATTAGCACTTTAGAAACTCCCATTCTATATGCTCAACTGCTTTCATTGGAAGGTGCAGTGATCTCATGTCTCCAAGTAGCTCTGTTTGCCACCCCAGATGGAAGCCCTAGAGCAATTAAGTATTCCTTTCTCTTGTTCTCAGAACAAAACACAGAATATGTACACACACCATATACATGATACAAAATATAACAAAGTCTTGCACTATCTGCTACTGTAACTGTTGCCTAAGCAGATGAGACTAAAAATGAAAAGTTAGGTATCTGTCCAAATTAGAATCATAGTATGGCTGGGTTGAAAGGGAAATTTAGAGATCATCTAGTTCAACCCACCTGCAGAAGCAGGTTCACTTAGCTCAGGTCTCATAGGAACATGTCCAGGCAGGTCTTGAAGACCTCCAAGGAAGGAGATTCCACAACTCCTCTGGGCAGCCTGTGCCAGGGCTCCGTCATCCTCACAGTGAAATAGTTTTTTCTTGTACTTCAGTGGAACTTTTTGTGTTCCACTTTCATCCCATTACCCCTTGTCCAGTCCCCTGATCATCTTGGTGGCCCTGCGCTGGACTCTCTCCAGAAGTTCTCTGTCCCTGTTGAGCTGAGGAGCCCAGAACTGGACACAGGACTCCAGATGAGGCATCACCAGGGCAGAGTAGAGAGGGAGAAGAACCTCCCTCGACCTGTTGGCCACACTCTTCTTGATGCATCCCAGGATGCCATTGGCCTTCTTGGCCATTCTGGAACATTAGTTTGAGAAAGACTATCAACACAGAATAAAACATCTCATACAGCTAACTCCACCTTCTGTGATCAAAATGCAGTACCCTGATATGTACTGAGGCCAGAAAAAAATTATTTGGTGTGTTGTGAGATTTCCAGCAATCTCTGTTGTCCAGATGTCCTCTTATACCACTCAAATCATAGCTGGACAACCAGTCTATGAGAAATGAAAAGCTTCACTATGACAGGCTTCATCTTTTTAATTTGTTTATTCTCAGCTGTGGCACTTTTATTTATCTGAAGAGGTTCTGTCAGGAAGGAACCTGTGGGAAAGAAAAAGACCTTTGCCTGTTCTTTACCTGAGCAATAGTTGAGTATGCACAGAGAAAAAAAAACAACTTACCCTGTAAGGTCAGAAGGCATCAGAGAGACAAAGGTAGCAGGGACATAGAGGTCTGCAGTTCACAAAAGCAACTGAGATGCCCCTGAAGGTAGCAGGGAAAACACTGGCAGAACTTAAAGGTGAGGAAAAGAAATTTTTTAAGGTTCATTGGGGAGCTTGCATAGCAGCATTAACTCAGGAAATCACTAAGCTAGCTGACACAAAATCTAAAGCAAGAACTCTTTTGCAGTGATACAGCTAGGGGTTGTTTATGAATTCTTTTTCACAGATTCACTAAGATTTTTCAGTTTAAAATACTACTTATTTTAATAAAGCCTGGATTTTAATTTTAACTTAAAAGCTTCAAGTTTTCTAGATCTAGGAAGGCGTCTATTAAAGTTCTGGTCAGCTCAGAGTCCCATCGACGGGTGGTTGTTAATTTTGGTCACTGAATTACACTAAATTTCTAAATGACAAACAAAACTTCCAAAATGCAGGACAGCATTTCAACGTATCGCAAGCAGCCAGCAAGACTTCATCCTTTACAACAACTTGAGTTATGATCAACATTGCTGAATAACGCTGGAGACTTAACAGACTTACTTACTAGTTTTGTATATAAATATATATATATTTATTATCTAACTTGCTAATTACATCATATACAACCTTCAACAGACAAAAGTCCATTCCAGAAGAGCCACAAAATTAAAATCAAAGGAAACTCTCCTGGTGATTTTTAATTATACTGCAGGCATTTTAACTTCAGAATATTCTGATAATTTAGTATAACTATCAAAAAAGAAAAATTCTGAAGAGAGCATGTTTTAGCATAAAATGTCCTGAAGATTCTTCCTAGCAGCAGTGAATCTTATTTTAAAAGGTCTTACAAGCCCTGCTCAAGTGTGGAATGGGTAATTGACTTAGCTTCAGAGAATCCTTCATGACAACACTCAAGAGCGGATGCTGTTATTTTGTAACAGTCTAACAAATAACCCTCATAGCCACTAATAACTTCCTGACCCAGCTCCCAGCCCAAAATTCCTTCCTTCAGTTTCTAGAAACACAAATCTATCTTCTCTGTAGCTAACAGTGACCTTAGAACAAACTACATGCCTTAGGATGAGGAATCATCCTCACCATGGAGCCAGACAACCCAAAGAAGCAGACCCTATTGGCCCATGCTAACTTCTGATCCAGGCCTGGTAGTTGTTTGAGAAAGAAGTATTTGCCCTATACAAAATTATGCCAAGCACTCTGCAACATTTTAGAAAACTGCTGATCCAATTCCTTTGGCAGAAGATATTAGCATAATTTCATTTACTCTTATGGACAGTCCCATGAGTCTGGTAAGGGACCAGACTGCCAGGCAGCTGAGAAAGAAACAATGATTGATATTTGCATCCCACTCAAGGTTCGGGCCTCCTCCACACAGAGAAACACACGGTTCTTGTCTAATCCTTAAGTGCTAGTTAATCAGTACCCCTGTCTAAACTCCTGCCAAATCCTATACTTGTTGTTCACAGTCCATGAAAGAGTGAAGCAATGAGAAAAATGTGGTGAGAATTGCCTGCAGATCTTTCCCTGTTGTGATATTCTGTGTTTTTTGACAGATATGGCATGAGATACTGTAGAGGAGAGGTATGAGAAAGAAGCAGTGAAGGCAGCTGCTACTCCTGATGATATACTTTAGCAATAATACTAGTTAATAGCAAGAGACAGTGTGATTGTACCTGAAGTGAAGGCATTACGGTACTAAAACTGCCAGCAACAGCAGCTGGTCTGAATGCTTGAACGTAGGGGACCATGTGCCTGAGTCTTCTGGGATACTAGTAAAGGCCAACATACTTCAGATTTATGCACATATGCACTTAAACCTTTCCTGCAGTGTGAGCTGGGAAGTCCTGTATTCCACAGTAGAATTGCTGCTTAGCTTGCTATATGTGTCGCTGATGCTTCATGACTAGAATTCTGTTTTGTGCACAGGCTTGTGAAAAGTTATGCTTGAAATGAGGTTCTTGATCCCACCAGTGCTGTTCCACATAACTTCGTGAGACCATAATTTTCTACACCTTATTTGCTTATTTCCTCATGAGAAGAATGACTGTTTATGTCAAGTCACATACCAAAGATCATCTGAGTCATTTATGTTGGTTTCAGGCTGTATTGGATGGCAGCACAGAACATCCTGGAGAGGAGGAGGTGCTAAGGTGCAGGTTCACTTCACAAGAAGGGTAATTTCTTAAATTCCTCAGCTGTCTGATCATCCCTAGCCAGTCCTTTTGGTGAGCACCTACTATAGGACTGAAGGTGTTGGATCATGCATAGGACTGGGCAGGGTAGTATAATGCTTGCCAAAGATTATCGTATGGTCTGCGTAAAGGAGGCAAGCCTAATAAATTTCCTAAAATGAGAAGTTTGTATCCATGATGTCTCTTTCATTTAAGAAGCATTGCTTCTCTTCTGTGGTTGTTGATAATCTGTGATAAGTTTGTCTAAAATGGCACAGTGTTTCCTATTCCAAACAGGTTTTCTTTGAACAACAGTAATTACGAGCAGATTCCAAATAGTGCTAGTTTTCTCTTTCCAGAAAAGTCACTGCTTTCTCTTTCCAGAAACAGCACTTTATGGAAGCATTGCCATGATCTCAGCTTCCCAGACAGGAACGGCTGCAGTGCCTCCTGGTGAGAAAGGCAATGGAGTTGGCTAAGTTTCTCCTCTCTCCCATGATGTACCAAGAGGGCACCAATACTCTTGGTGGGAGATGGTCAGGGGCTGACCTGTACTGAACACAGCATCTGGAAAACTAAGAGAAAAAATATGAAAAGAAGAGAGGAGCAAGCAAAAAAATGTGGGAGAAAAAACCTGCAAATTTCAAGGTCACTGAAGGAGAGGGAGGAAGTGCTCCAGGCATTGCAGCAGAAATCACTCTGCAGTCCATAGAGAGACCATGGTCAAGCAAGTATTTTCCTGCAGCACATAAAGCACAATGTCAGAGCAGATGCCCACACTGCATCTCACGGAAGACACTATGTGCCCTCAGGAGGCTGCAGCCTGTGGGTACACATTGTGGGGAAGCAGATGTAGAGGACTCATGCTAGAGCAGTTTGTAAAGAACTGCAGCTGGTGGGAAGGAGCCACATTGGAAATGAGTAAAATTGCAAGAAAGAAGGAGTGGCAGAGAGGAATGCTGGGTACTGACCCCTACTCCTCATTTGCCATCCTCCTGCAGCACTTACAGAGGAGACAGAGAAGTCAGGAATAAACTTGAGCCTAGGAAAAGAGGTGTGTTGTTTCAATTTATTTTTCTGTGTTTCTTGCTGTCTGAATCTATTTTAAAATGTAATACATTCACTTAAGTTTTCCCAAGTTGAGTCTATTTGCCCATGACGGTAACTAATAAGTGATCTCCCTGTCTCTATCTTGACCCAAGCGCTTTTTCATTACATTTTCCCCTCATTTGCTGTTTGAGGAGGGAGAAAAGAGAACAGCTGAATGAGAGTTTGGCTGTTAGGCCATAGTTAACCAGCCACAAGTAATAAAGTCTAAGCAAGTACGTGATATCAGTCAATGAGATGAGATAAAATTGCCAGTAGGATTAGCATGCCAAAGTAATATCTAAGCTTGGACACAGTTACGCAAGGCATTACAGATACAGTCCTATAGACCTATAGTCCTGTAGTCTATAGGTGTCTGATGACCTAGGATAGAAAAGGAGGAAGACAAACCCACAAGTTTCATTATAAAGAACACAGATCAGATAAGATTTCCAAATGTAAACTTCAAATTTCTTTGAACTTACGTTCCATTTTCAAATGGAAATGACACACTTTAAGAACTAAAATAATGGTTTTAGCATGAAATGTATAGTTCAGCTTAATAGAGATCCATCAAGTTTGCTTTTAATAGATGTAGGAATCTAGACAAAATGACACACTTCTAATGACAAAAACTAGACCTAGGAGACCTACGATTCTGATGCAATCAAGAAAAACCAACCACATAGTTGAGCCCAACTTACCTAAATACCCCAAACAAAACACATTTTAAAATAGTTTTGATTAATTTGGAAAGTGAAACATATGTAAGATAAACCACTGAAAAATCATTTGATTTGATTACATTAGCTGATACATACACTTTTCTACGTGCAACATTGATTTCAATCCAGTATCTTGAATGATTATATTTGCTAACAAGAAGAACCAAAAATTTCCTTCATCTGCACTGTTCATAAATGAGTTACTATTTTTATTCTTAAGCTACTCACTTGTCACACCATAATTCTGCTGACACAAATAATCGAATATCAATATAAGTTATGAAATATGCACAATTAATGTTATGCATTAATTGCAATGTGAATGTGTGATTCAAATGTTTGTAAACACCATTTTATTGTAGTCAGGAAAAGCTTCTGTAGGAACATAGCAGAATATCAGAGAGGAGGACTGTAAATATGTAAATATGTAAAAGTGATCTGCAGCTAGGGTGTTGAAAACTACATATATCAATGATGCTAACTGTTGCTTAGCCCTGAATGCTTGGCAAGTTGAACATCCTTATTTAGATAACACAGACCTGTGATGGACTGAAGCAACTATTGGACATTCTTGAGATTCCTGCCTTGCTGTGGGAAAGATCAAAGCACAGTGGAAAATCACACCTATAAGCCAATCCCTGATTTTCAGGCAAAAAGCAGTAGATGCTGGTGCCTTTGCTTTTCTGCTCTGCTGCTGGCAGAACCGATCTCCACGGTGCTGTGTCCCCGCTTACGTGCCTCCACCCAGTGTGGTTTTGGAGAGCCCCTGGATCATGAGGTAGTGAGAATAAATTTGCTTTTGTCATTTTATCCATGGTTCTGCAGTTGTTCCTGTGTCCTGCCTGTGTCAGCTCACACAGCTTCTGTAGAAAAACTTGTAGATATCACCCATGCTTGTGTTGCATTTTAATGAGGTTTTCAGTTTGATTTTGAATAAACTATACAGAAGCAGTCATGCAGTATGCATTAGATTCTTATGTTAAGCAATAAAGTACACACAGAATTTTCTCTTTTTTTTTCCCTGTAAAATGCTCTACAATCAAATTCCTGTTTCTGTGACTGTCAGCTTATTATGAGCATACTGCAAAGAGGAAAACAAATTACTCCTGTCCGTTAATTTCCTCTTACCTAATGGGAGCTTTAAAAATGATGGAGCTTCTCTGAGGTACTGAACAGTGATGGTAACTTCATCGCCAGCATTTCGCAGTAGGTGTACCTGTCAGTGTGACAAATAACAGCTACTTTAAAACAAAGAACCACCAGTCATGGAAAGCACATTACTTACAATGAAATCAACATGTCTGTTGATTTATAAGAAACTCAGTATGAACAATTCTGACTGGGAATGAAGAATATTTTGAGGGTCAAGCCACACAAACAATGGATAAGAGTAGGCAAGACCAATGGAACTAACTGAATAAATAATTTGATGGGTAATCAAATGTTTTTGTTTTGACTTTATATTCTAGCTAGACATAACTCCTAAAAATTAATTTTATCAAACTGGCATAGGGTAGTAGGGAAATAAGTGTTTATGTAGGTATAATACATTAATGTGTGTATATATACACATAAATATAATCAGAAATATACATGAATAGATTATATAGAGAGAGAACTTAAGTCTTTGGTTTGATTCATTTAGGTGATCATTAAGCACATTTCTCTGGTTCAAATATAGTCTTGGTTTTTGTGTCTATCTTCATTATCTTCTTCATTTGCCAACCAGAAGGGAACACATATACACACACATATGTATAGACACTTGTGTTCAAACATCTGTATTGAATTACAGCCATAGCAGACCACTGTGTAAGGAAGTTTTTCAAATGCAGAACTTGAAATAACATCTTTGATGGAACCCGATTCCTATTACAGGGCAGAGGTATTTCCCAGTTCCATATCCATTTAGGAAACAAGTATTGCATGTGGTTTTATGCAGCCTGCACGCAGGTTCTGCAGCCATGATCCCATTTGTCAGAAATGGATGCTACATCTTGTAGACTCTAGTCTGAGCACAACCAGGCTTTCTACATGTATCAGGCAGAAAAGTAATTAATTGCAGCAAACTAGTTGTTCTAGATATATATACTGGTCTAATGCACTTAGAAGAAGCTGGTGGTTGCAACCAGACCACTATTTTAGCACAGTGCTACCTTGTCCAACATCGTGAGATGCAGGATTACCTCAAACATTATAACTCTTCCGCTTATGCACCTGAAATAATGCTTCCATCAGTGACTGATGTATTCACCTACATGAAAACATCAAGCTTATACCTGATGGATATGAAAACCCAGGTTAAGTGAAGAAATCAAGTTAGCAGTCACACAGGCAAAGAATTTTAAGCAAGAAAACTACTCTGGAAAAGAAAGAGCAAAAGAAGTGATCATGAAACCCCCAACACTAACACTGAAAAAAACATCGTCTGGACAGGGACATGTTCTGATTTAGCCCATTAAGTGAGCAGACCGTAATTGCCCATATGTAGTGGGTCTGGGATGGTAGTGATTTTCCACAGTAGCTCTTGCAGTGCTGTGCTTGTTGTTGATATCAATATTATGACTACCACTTGCATAACATCAAGGCTGTCCCTCCAGCATTCCTTCCCCCACCTTCACCAACAGCGGTGTGTGGGCACGATCTTGGGAGGGACCATGGCTGGGACAGCTGACCCAGGCTGACCAAGGAGATATTCCATACCATATGACGTCAGCTCAGTAATATAAACTGGGGGAGAGGAGCAGGAGGGGGAGGCAAGATTCATTCTGGGCCTTCCAAAAGCAACCGTCACGCGTACTGAAGCCCTGCTTCTTGGGAGGTGGCCGGACATCGCTGCTGATGGGAAGTAGAGAGTAACAGCTTTATATGCTTTGCTTTGCTGTCTCTATATTAAACTGCTTTTATCTTAACCCACGAGACATTTGTCTTATTTTCTCCCCTTCTCTGGCTTGCTGAGGAGGTGGGTGATCAAGTGGCGTGGTGGGTGCCTGGCATCTAGCCAGGGTCAAACTACCACACCATATAAAGTACTGTTGCTGAAAGCTTAGTAGTTGCAGTTCCTGTAAAATCCATTTATTTAATAAAGACTTATAGTGTCTGCCTCCATCCTCCCTGCCCATCTTTCAATCTGTCAAACAATGACTTCCACTGTGAACAACCTGCAGCAGCACTAGTGACCACAGATCAGCCGCTGGGAAGGAATATGTTTTATACTCACTAAATTAGGGAATACAGCTCTGCAGGGAAGAAGCTAGAGCTCATTAAGGCCAAAGAAAGCACATAACAGTGAGCCCAACCAGATTAGTGAGCTTGAGGAACAAGGGTCCAGAAGCAAAGATGCAGGAGATGCATAAAAGAAAGATTTTAAACAGCCCAATCAGAATAACTCCCATAAAAAAAAAATAAACCAAAACAAAAAAAACAAAGAAGAAAAAAACCAAAAGTACCTGCAACGTAAGCACGTTTCCCAGAAAGGACCTGCATTACCTCTCAAGTTCTATCTTACAGACAGAATCCTTCCTCCCTAGGACCTCATTTCTCTGCTCTTCTTGTTCTCAAGTATTTTTACTTCATTTTTTTTTCCCTCCACAGCTACTGCTACCTACTCACTCTCAGTACTCTGATATGCAGTGTTCTACTCAAGTCAAAGACTTTTTTTGACAATTGACTACAAGAGATGCTGATGTCTCATGGGAAAAAACATTGTGGAGAAAAACATTACAGTCATTGATTTCTGACAGCCCCCTCAGGATGATCACAGTGGCAATAACCATGAACTGAAGCACATCAAAATTTGAACGCTTCTTTAGGGTTATAGAAGAGTGTGTCAGGACTGCAATCAAAGTCCCTTAAGTTCTAAGGTATCAGAAAAGCTACATCTCCTGAAATTCTTTGCCCCATATTTCCTGAAATATTTCACCCCTTATTTATTACTTACTAAGGGCTGAAGATGATTGATACCTCTGCTACTGTTACGCTAATGTTACAAAGACAGTTCTTTCCATTATCTGCAGATTATCATACATATAATACATACGATGTATATAACAGTCTATTGAATATATATAAAGGTCTATTTTATATATATTAAACTAATACATATTAATACATACACAAAACTTTTTTTCAAGATTCTTATCACGTTATTCTTAAAATACTTCTGAAATTCTGCAGTAAATGAATGCTTTGCCTTAAATTAAGCACCTGGTAGGTGGTCCTGCTCTCGCAAGGGGGTTGGACTAGATGATCTTTCGAGGTCCATTCAACCCATAAGATACTGTGATTCTATGTGATTTAAAGATTCTGGATTTCTATGTTATCTTTGGTCATAAATTCTAGATTACCTTTAAGTGAGATAAAGCTCAATAATTCAGATTTAATGAAACTAAATTAAACTAGAATTATAATATCAAAACAAAATGTTTGCTTTGATAATTTAGACCAACTAGTTTGCACAAAATGCTCAGAAACTCATGAAACCTATGTCAATTCCCATAAACCTTTCCTTGAAAGTAACACTTTAATATTAGTGTATGTATATAGATCTCTCATCGCATAATATTTGGATGCACTAGCAAAATTCCAAAAGAATATTCCTCAATATAGTTCTGATTTGGAAGACATTCATGATGAGTTCAATGAGTTTCAGTGTCCACAAAAATATATTAATGGTACAGAAGGTCACTAAATAATGCACTGCTTTGTGGTGCTGGAACTTTTGCACAACTCCCGTAAGTTCAAAAATTAGCTTTGGAGTATCATTCACTGTTGCACTATTGCCGTACTGTAGTATTACTATAAAAGGGGAATTGTAAATATGAGTTGTATTTTCTTTAAATAGTTTATTAGATACATTTATTGCAGCTATCTCTGTGTATGCACTTATTTGTGTGTTTATATGTATGAAGGGGAAAGGGCATCAAGGGAAATGCCTGCTTTCCATGCTAGCTCTTATTTGCATATTTTGTGTCTCTCTAAGTGCATTCATGAAGCCAGGGTTTATTATCCTTCTCTTTTTTACATGCATTCTCAAGAACAGAAAATGGAGAATGTTAAAAATATAAATAGGAGCTTCTAGATCTGACGTGTCTAACTGCAGTCCAGAGTCTGCAGGGAAAACTATGACTCATATTTTAGGAAAATCAAATGACCTTTGTTGCCTCATTTTTACTGTCAACATCTATTTTAGGGAAATCACATATACCTGCAAGTGGGCAAGTGAATAGCACAATTCACAACTGATGTGCATTCATTTAAAAGCGTGGTGCCTTATGTTTATGGTGGCTTGCTCTAAACCTTCACACATATCTGATCGTTAATATTCACGCTGTTCAGATTTACACAGGGATTTGGCTGTTTGAATCAAGTTCTCTCTTATTATAGATCGGAACTGTAACAGCAATTAAAACTGAAAAGGGGCACGTCTGTGATGAATGAGTTCACCCATATGGCCCTTTAGCTAACATCTACCCTGAGAGCAGAATTCATCATTTAACTTTGGCTGTTTAAAAGATTCAGCTCTAAAGTAGTTGTTCATATTTTTTCTAGAAATCATTAAAGTTTTTAGGATAAAAACTAATCATCACCCACAGATTGCTTACCTATAAATAAGGAAAGTCTGGATGACAACCTGACATTTTATAAACACCTGAAGTTAGATAAAATTAATCCTATCTTGCATCTATGGATAAAAATTTAAGATTAAACACTTAACTCAGACTAGAAGTCTGTCTAAAACAAAAATTCTAAAGTAGAAGGAGGTAAATGTCCTGATGAATGCCTGACCTTGAAGTACATGTACTTCACAAATAAACCACTTGAAATTCACACAAATGCAAGTCTTGGGCTTCACAAGTACCCGAGTGGAAGATTATGTACAAGCTTGTAATGAAGCAGTCAAACAACCAAGAAGCTGTAATAAAACATATGAAAAGAATTAGATCATAGCATGTAACAGTAAAAATCCCAATGAACTAAAGAGATCTAAAAGGCTTAAAAAAATCTTAAACCCCCAGAATAAAAAAAGAAAGAATAGTACTTAACAAAATACCTCTTAGACTAAAGCATGTTTGGAAGTTATTTTGGATACTTGGCAGATTCAGCTCAACCTCTATGTGTAGAATGGAAAAATTTGATATTATGCTTCCATGTCTATGAGAAGGCAATGAATATTCATGAAAAGCAGAGACCTCACAGTACAAGTAGGCTTTAAAATGACAGCAGAAGCAAAGTGGCTTTAAAAAATATATATATAAAATTAAAATTGGACTGCAAATGTTACTGAAAAAACATGAAGCAGAAATAAGTTAGTTCAAGAATGCAGTGGTTTTGCCTGGGCCAGGTTTTTTTGGTAGCGAGGGGCTACAAGTGTGGCTTCTTTAAAAAAAGATCTGCCAGAATCTTCCCCTCTAGCTGATAGGAGTAGAGCTGGTCAATTTTAAGATGGACCCCGCATCTGACCCAGGCCTGGCCAATTAGTGATGGAATTAACGCCTCTGTGAATAACATATTTGAGAAGAGGAAGAAGCAACAGATAGTGAAAATTTGAAAACATCTCCGCAAACATCAAGGTCAGTGGAGAAGGAGGGGGAGGAGAGTGCTTAGGCACTGACAGAAGGACTGCCCCGTGACCTGCAGTGAAGATCATGGTGAGGCAGCTGTGCCCCTGCAGTCCATGAAGGCCACCGGGAGGCAGAGATCTACTCGCAGCCCCTGCAGGACCCCACACCAGAGCGGGTGGATGCCTGAAGGAGGCTGTGACTCTGTGGAAAGCTCACTCCGGAGCAAGTTCCTGGCAGAACCTGAGAGCCTGTACGGAGAGAGGAGCCCACTCAAGAGCAGGTTTGCTGTCAGGACTTGTGATCCTGTGAGGGACCCAGGCTGGAGCAGTCTGTCCCTGAAGGACTGTTCTCCTGGTGGATGACCCATGTCGGGGAAAGATGTGAGGAGCTGACCCCATGGGAGGGCTCATGCGGGAGCAGTTTGTGAGGAGCTGCGGCCCATGGGAAGGACCCACGCTGGAGAAGTTTATGAGGGGCTGTCTCCCGTGGGGAGGGACCCCACAGTGTAGCAGTGGGAAGTGTGATGAGGCCTCCCTTTGAGAAGAAGCAGCAGCAAAGTCCATCTGTAATGAACTGACTGTAACCCACATCCCCTATCCCCTGTGCTGCTGGGAGGGAAAGAAGGGGAGTCCTGGGAAGAGTTGGGGGGGAGGTGTTTTAAGATTCAGTTTTATTTCTTATCTCCCTGTTCTTATTGCTCCTTTAATAAATCAAACCTTTTTCTCCCTAAGTTGAGTCTGGTTTGCCTGTGATGTTAATTGCTGAGCGATCTATCTGTCCTTATCTCAACTCACAAACTACTCATTATATTTCTCTCTCTCTCCTGTCCAGTTTAAGAGGAGGAGTGATATTACGACTTCATGGCCACCTGGCTAAACCACCACAGAACAGTAAAGAATTCTTGACACTTGTTTCTCTTCCATTGATTAATTATGAAGTGGTTTCCAATAAATACTTCTGAACCTTACCTTTCTTTGCTTTACGGCATTCAAAGAGCAATACTCTCCTCCTTAATGCTTCACTGGCCACTCCAAAACAAGAACTTGTGTCTGAACAATTTATACAAATATACTAGAAATATGACAATCAATGCGGTTCAAGGAAATTTTCATAGATTTAAACTAAACTGCAATTTCTCTTTGTTCACTCAATTATCACTTTTATTTCTGCCTGCATATACAAAAAGAGATGTTTTCAATTACAAAGCTTCAGTATTTTCCCTACATGATATAATTACCAAGAGTTATAGACAAAAAAAAAGGAAATGAATGTTTTTCTCATTATTTTGTACTTTGTTTTTTCCACTTAATGATACACTTCAATCCATGTTTCCCTTCAAAACAATGCTCACACAAATATCTAGGATATGAAAGATGTCGATACACATTGTGGATTGGAAAATGTATTTTGAGTTAAATCTGCTGTTCCCAGCGGAAGTTTAAATACACTCACAGCTAACTATTACCTGAAACATGAAGGCCCGTCCCTGAGAAAATAGCTTTGCCATCCTTCAAAAAATTTCAAGAATATTAGAGCAGTAGAGGGACTTCTCTCTGGAAATTCAGGTCAGTCTCAACTGTTATCAATATGCTATAATTGAAAAGAGTTAAAATCCACAGAAGTAATTTTAGAATAAGCAGTGTGCTTTATTGCCCATCTACTGTCACACATTACCTGTAAAAGAATTATGTGAGGTATCAAAAAATCACAGCTGACAGAAATGGCCAAATTACTAGAGAACATACAATTCTGAGATTGAAACTTTTAAAATTATTACTGACATATCTGGTATATCAGCAACACCTACTGTAGTATCAAAGTGGCACTTCCAGTTCAAATACATACACATCTCTCTGAGAGTGATTGGAAATATGTATGTTTAGGTGAAATCAGAATCTGCCAATATGAAAACTTCTATCCAAATGCCGATCTTTTCAAGAAAACAAATTGAAAAAGTCTAAATACACAGGTTCATGTTATTCAGAAGTATTTGAAAATCTTTCTAGATGATAGTTAAGTGGTTCTGTTTGTACAAACTCTAGCTGGCACAGATTGAGCTAAAAAGGCTAAATGTAGGTTTTTGTGTAGCTGTTAGGGTTCCAATTTTCTTTGTTGTTTTTTGCTTGTAATCATGACATACCTGCATAGTTCTGAGAAAAAGGTTTTATCTGACTAGAAGTGTCTCTGGTGAGAGAGATCAGTCAGGAAATTTGTGCCATCATCATCTACTGGCAATGGTATGAAATGATGATGAAGGTAATTTCAGTTGGATGATACACAATATTTAATTAAGGTTGTTTTGTGCTACTGGTGCAAAAGCAGAAACAGAAGCTTTTGAAGTTATTAAACCCAGCAGGTCATATGCTTCATTCTTTGATTTAGAAATTGTTGACAATTTGGACACTGCTTCCTTTTCTTACAACAACCTTTTCCACATTATCCTTTTGTACTAAGTCTTCCGAGTTTAACAGACACTTCACAGATATTCAGATTTAATATTAGGATAAAGCTAAGAAGCACCAAGAACTGATTTTGGTGTCTATACATTCACTGCTGAAGTACAAGACAGAAGTTCTAGACTTATGGACTGATCAGCTCAAGAGACTGCCTGTCATAGAATCATAGAACCACAGAATGTTAGGGGATGGAAAGGACTCTTATAGAACATCTAGTCCAATCCCCCTGCTAAAGTAGGTCCATCTAGTTCAGGTTGCACATGAACATGTCCATGCCGGTTTTGAAGACCTCCTTCACTTTGAATCAAGCAAAGAATTCATTTATAATGACTTGTATGTTCATTGTTTTAGACTTAAAGAACTGAGGCACTTAGAAATTAAAAAAAAAAAAATCCTCTTTTATACTGAAATCCTTACAAAATGCTAAAGAACATAATAGGATAATAGGAATACCCATGGACAAAATTCGTCACTGTTTCATAGTAATAGTACTCTTATATGTCAGTCTTTAATGCTTTCATTGCAACAATTCTCCAAGCATGGAAGTGCTACTATCACCATAAAACAGTAGATCATCTGTAATGTTCAGCAGGCACCACAAAGAAATTTGTTAGGCCAAGTCTCATAGCTGAACTTTCTGCACACTGTCTCAAAACACCAGTCTACCATTCCTTTCTGCACACTGTCTCAGAACACCAATCTACCAATACTGCAAAGGCCAGTATTTATCCTGCACAGGATCACCACTTTTATTCAATATTACTAAACATTTTCTGTACTGCAAAAAATTAATTCTAATTGATGAAGAAAACATCATGCACATCTCATCAACACACTACAGTCTTCTGAAGAACTACATTATCTTCCCCCAGACTATTGATTGTAACTAGAACCATATTTGTTTAAATGCAGGGTTATACTTTTTTCTACAATACTTTTTGCTGACAAGCACTATATCAGATAATAAACCAAAACCAGCAAAAAGTCTTTTGATTTTCTGATCCAGTTCTTTAATAGTTTTTATGCAATACCCTAGCTCATGTGCCATCTGAAGTGTATGAATATACTCCTGGCTCTACAAGTGTTTTTTCTGCTATCTAAAATAAGTAACAAAAGCAAGTGCCATTACCCAGAATCATTCAGTGGCTAAACAAATGTGCCTGAAATATTATTGACAGCTACCAGACTCATTCACTTGTTTAGATCACACTTCCACTAAGTCAATGACTTTTTGAAGAGAAACAATATTTACATACAGCTCATACAGTGATCTCAATTGAGCGATCTCTCTTGTAATCAGAAATACAATTTTATTAATGAGTTAATTTTATGTGGTTGTAAGTCCCCTTCATAACTTATGTTTTCCTTTCCATTTCAGGAAATTTACAAAATGCAGAATAACTGAGTTTCACTTATGTAAACAGCATAAATCTAATGTTTTACAAACACATTTATTTAACTAATCTATTCAATATCACTATCTCTTTATTAGCTTGCAGCTTGGTGTTCTTAATACATTGAGCTAGATTTTACAGCACTCCATAGCTCTTTATACCCTAGTGAAATACTGAGGGTGACTCAAAATGAGGCAGTGAAGTAGTCAAAAGCATAGAACACATTTTAGATAGGAAAAGGAAGGTGCAAGAGGAAGAAACGAGGAAGAGAGATTACTGCTTCAGAGAAACTAACTCAATCAGTGTGGAAAAGCGGAAAACTGAATAAAGATGTAAGACCAGTTTATGCGTGGCATGTAAGCATCAAAGGCAGCAAGAGTGGCAAACGCACCTAGTGGACACGTCTTCCTAGCACTTGTCACAGATAACAAGGGACATACTATAGCACTGATTCTGTTAACAAGTCCTGTTTCAAAAATAGGTATTTTTTCCTACTAGCTCCTTCAAAGACACTCCATGGATAGTTTCCACTCATTTTTTCTTATTCCAATGTTCCCTTTTAACTTAAACATTTCTTCTCTGTATGTGGCTCTCAGTTTTATTGAGCTGGGAGGAAGAAATAGAAGAAAGAATCCCTTTAATTATGACTGAAGAAGCTAGTATAATCTGTCATAAGTTCTTTATAGGTCTTTCAACATTGATAAATGAAACAAATATTAAATGAAAATGGTTAAAAGAGACACAGATTTTTCTTTTAGTTGGTGTTTTGTTTTTTTAAAATTTTAAAAAAATCTCAACTCCTTTTACCCTTAGGAATTACTGCTTAAAATTGTGTCCAGTCACACTCTCTGCTATGTTTTACCCCAGAAGTGTTACATTTAGCGTCCACAGCTTAACAAAGATTTCAATTCTTCCCACAGCTCCTTTGTGCCAGGTAGCTGAATTCTCTCATCAGTTTTAATTATAGTAATTCTGCTTTTGTGCTCAAAAGATTATGTACATCATAAATGCTCAGAGTACTTGCTGCTTCTCTAACTCAGGGAATTAAATGATTGTGAAATACATGGGGGTAAAACAGTAGTACTGAAATCTGAATTACTTAATTGTGGATGCTTTCTTAGCATGTTTAAAACTTGAAAAAACAGTTGAGCTCCACAAGTACATAACGAAAATCAGGCAATATTTTTAATCACACATTTAACATAGCTACTATAATATTTAATTCCATTTTTTAAAATCTTTCTCTGAAATTTTGCTATGCTTTACAAAAGCACAGTAGAAGTGCAAAAGAGTGCAAACAGAAATGATAAAAATCTGTTTTGAAGGTTGTAAGTTTTATAATTTGCACGTAAAAGACACTGGAGTCCAAAAGTATACTATAATTTGCTTCTTAATGAAGAATGCTGCCAGATGCATTCAGTACTGCAATAATCACATTTCTTAGAGTACCTGGAAACAGTGAGTTTGAATTGTACACTCCACAAAATTTCAAAGTTATACTATAATTTGCTGATTTTATGTAGTTTTATTTCTATGCAGCACTGGGATACAAAACAGTTATGGCAAATTAGGACCTGGAAATATGGAATTAAAGTCAGACCTTTTTCATTTAAGCAAGGTGAAAACCACTTTTTAATTATTTGTCTCAATGTCATGGTAACAGGGCTGTTGTTCTATTATGACCCAAATCTCCAAGAAAAAAAGCTCAGAAAAGTTCTATAGGGTACCTGAAAGACTAGCAAAACTATGCAGAACTTCCCTCTACACTCTAGTGTCACAAATTAGCAGTCTTGCTACTAATGTTTTCTTTTTCTCTTTCTGTTACTACCCACCTACATAGCAGTAGCAAATTTTCTGAAATACATGGTAAGTCTTAACTAAGGAAAGTACCTATGTTAAACCCATTAATAAATTCTCCCCAATAAAACAGCTCATTCAACTCTTTCAGTTTCAGCTTGAGCTCTTTGATGCATGCGGTTGTTCCACAGCTATCTACTTACAGTAATAATAGGTATTTGCTGCCCACGTAAGAGATGACTAAAGCATTCTTTTGGGACTCAGGCAATGACAAAGGAACAATGTGAGAATTACCAAAATGAAGTTAAGAAAGTAAAATCTTCAGAAGCTTGATATCTACATGTATATATTTGTCTCCCTAGTCCTAAAAATATACTATATGCTTTAAGCTGTGTCTCAAAATTGCATGTGTTTGAAAGTGACTTACAAATGCCTGATTTGGCTGATCCCAAATGTAAATCTTCTGATAACGGGGAAAGCAAGCAGTCAGAGTCTGATATAATTTCAGCAAGCTGAAATATTAAATAACATGAATAAATTACATGTCAATAACATTTCGGGCTGATGGATTCTGGCCATATTGTTTTTGTTCTTATGTCTGTGTGTAACTGGAGACATTCTCTTAGCCTAAAGTACATTGAAACTTAATGCCAGTCAAGATATGACTCCCTTATTCCATGCCCCAAACTGCCCATTTAAAGAAGCAATGGCAACAACAACGTATTGTGAAAGACATTATGCCTATTCAAAACTGAAGAAATCGTATTTCATATGCAGAAACTAGTCATAGTAAAATTGATATGTAAAAACCTCTGGATTTCTTTCCAGTATTCAAGGACCAAGAAGATCAGTGTTGGAAATAAGCTAGAGTAAGAAAAATGCAATATGCTAAAGGGTTTGACTTTGTTATTTTCAATTATTTTTAGGACGCAATTGTGAAGTTAAGATGAAAATTCTCAAACTATCTTCAAAATATTAAAAGTATTTCACATAAAAATAGTTTGGAAAAAAATAAAAGGAGAGTCAGTGGGTACCCATAAGTAAGAATTCCTCTAAGCTGTTTCACAGCATAGCCCTAACAAGTTGTTCTTGAGAAATCTCCACTGGTTTCCCTTTCCTCTCTTTTCAGCTTTCATGAACAGAGGATCCGAAGAAGGAGAGGTGATGATAAGCTTTTTTTTTTTTTTTTTTAATCCAGTGATAGGACTAGGGATAACAGGCAAAAGCCGGAATACAAAAAGTTCCACTTAAGTGAAAATTGTGAGGGTGAGGGAGCCGTGCCACAGGCTGCCCAGGGGTGTTGTGGAATCTCCTCCTCTGGAGATTTTCAAGACCCACCTGGACATGTTCCAGTGCGACTTGATCTAGGTGGACCTGCTTGAGCAAGGATTTGGACTAGATGATCTCTGATAGTCCCTTCCAGTCCCTATCACTTGATGATTCTGAGAAAATCTGTTACTGGTTCTTCTGAATTCTAGTAGAATTACCATTCCATTATTAGTTGAATACTTCTGTTTTAACAGAACAACGAAATTGCAAGTACAAAGGGCTAACCATTCAAGAGAAGGATGCAGAGTACTGCTGAAAGTACTGCGAATATTCCTCTTGGTGGCATTAAGATACGTCTCCAGAAACGAAACATACAAAATCTATGTAGAAAAAAATATTTGTCTTTTCATTACTTTAACTGGTCATACTTTCATTGTATTATTGTCATACTTCAGTGGAACTTTTCTTTCTAACTTCATAATCTTTTCTTTGCTGGGTGAAAGAGCACATTCAAACTGAAAAGCTTCCCACAGGAAAAATTGTAAACGTTCAAGGAAAAATCTGAAGATAAGCACCAGTCTTAGGCCAGAAAAGTGTGTATGCCTGTAAGAGTATCTATACATATTAATGTAGCAACTACCTGGTCAATCTAGGAAAACAATGGGAATTTCTCTTGAACTTTGTTCTGTACTGCTGATTATTTACGGCAGGAATCTTAAGGAATTTAAACTCTCTATGGATATTAAAGGAAAATTTTATTTTTATTTTCTCTAAAGGTCACAAGGTTGTTGCCTTAAGGATTACTAAATTACATATTCAAATACTAACATACAGAACATAACACTGCAGCTTTCACATTGTAAATATACATCTTAATTTTTTAAAGATAGCAGTACATTAATGATTTTAATAACTGCATAAATCAACAAAGCCTACTCATTAATATGACAGATAAAACTGCACAGGAGAATTAGTAAATCACGAGAATGTACTTTTGCTATTTCACAAGCATCTATTGATATTGATTTAGATTTTTAAAAAAATTAGTGAGTGTCTTCTGTGAGACTACTCGTAAACAAAAAGAAAGAAATGTTTCTAAGTACTTTCCTGGGTTAGTGAATAAAAATCCAATTAAATTAACATGTGTGAAATACTACAAGTGTATGAAACACACTAATTTACTGTAAATATATATGAATAAGAGTAATAAAAAAAAGGCATGTAGCACCTAGTTCTCAATTTTATATGCTTAAACCCTCTATTCTGTTTTTTCTAGTTAATAGAAATAACAAAGCATTTATTATCATGAAATGCAATTGATTTCATTCAAACGTACATCTGAACTAATCACAGAATCATAAAATATCCCAAGTTGAGAGGGACCTCAAATGATCATCTGGCCCAAGCTTTTGTAGGAAAAAGAGCCTATATGAGATCACAGAATTGTTTAGGTTGGAAAAGACCTTTAAGATCATGAAGTTCAACCATTAACTTGACACTGCCATATTCATCACTAAACTATGTCACTTGATGGAGTCACCATCCCTGGAGATATTTAAAAGACATGTAGATGAGTTGCTTAACAAGGGTTAGTGGGCTTGGCTGTGTTAGGTTCGTGGTTCAATCCAATGATCTTAAAGCCCCTTTCGAACTAAAATGATTCCGTGATTTTATGATAAACGCCACAACTACAGGTCTTTAGAATACCTCCAGGAATGGTGACTCAATGGTGACCTGGGCAGTCTGTTCCAATGCTTTCATTGAGGATTTTTTTCCTAATATTAATTTTAAACCTGGTCTGGCACAATTTGAGGCCTGGAATATTTTATCTTATCCTGTCACTTGTAACATGGGAGAAGAGACCAACCTCCATTTTGCTATAACCTCCTTTCAGGTAGCTGTTGAGTCATCGTGTTTCCCCTCAGACTCTTCTTCTCCAGGCTAAACAACCCCAATTCCCTCAGCCACTTCTCATCAGACTTGTTCTCCAGACCCTTCTCCAGCTTTGTTGCCTGTCTCTGGATGCACTCCAGCACCTCAATGTCCTGCTTGCAGTCAGGGGCCCAGAACTGAATGCAGCATTTGAGGTATGGCCTCACGAGTGCTGAGTACACAGGGACAATCACATTCCTGGTCCTGCTGTCCACTTTCATAAAAAACAAATTTGCAGGGATCCATGGATCCTCAAGAATGTCAGCTGAAGACCTTCTTTAAAAAAAAATAATTAAATGGATTGCTCAGATTTGTTCCTAAATTCAATATAAATTTCACTTTTTTTGTCATGTTTGTGTGCATGTGCACACACTCTGGGCCTCTGTAGACCAATAAAAAAGAGATGAGAAATAATAACCTCTTGACAGGTAGTGGATAAGCACATCATCATCATTGACATGTTCCATCTACAAATAGCAGATATTGACAAACAACTCTTTCCTACAAACTGAAAGCTTAGGGACATTAAATGAACATTCTTTTTGAAGCATTTCTTTTCAGTTGCAATAACACCATATTCAGTAAGTAGATTTTTATTTTGGATAACTAATATCAATGATTGTTTCATAAAATTGCAATGACAATTTTGGTAAAAAATAGAAATAGAATATCTTGCACTCACTCAGGAGCTTTAGCAGTAGACTGCTTCATCTCAAATCTCATAGAATCAGCACCCTTTCCTCTGACACTTGACACATTTACCTAACTCCCTCTGATTATGGTAGCAGATTGTGGTAGTAGAAAGGTCTCTTTGCAAATCTGTATGTCGGGTTACTGTGAACTCTGTTCCTTCCAGAGATTCCTTCAGCCTTATGCCCAGAGTTGTTCCAGGAAGTTTTGTTTAGTGCTCCTACTGTATTTCCATGGAGAGAGGAAAGAGCAGCATTATGCACTTCTCTGTCATTCCTCATCACATAGCTGTGTTACATCGACAGTACTGGAGCACTTCTTGGTTCAAAAGCCTAATCCTTAAGGGATATAACTTACCATTTTGTGGGAAATAACTTTCAGGAAGTTGAGAGTTTTGTATGTGCAATAATAATATAAGCAGCAGAAGGGAAGTTCACAAATACACAATAGACCTGACTCTGTGCTTTACTGAGATTGTAATTATTCCAGAGTGTCAACCTGATGATGTTAATCAACGCTAAGAAAGGGATCACAAGATCATGCAGCTGCACTTTATCTTGACCTAGAGAGATCATCTCCAAGTAATAAAAGGAATTTTAGTTCCTTTGCCCATGTAATTTCTGCTTTCCTGATAAGGCTGTCAAAGCCCATGTCATTTCTGGTTGCTACAGATGCTATTCTGAGATACGGTTGTCAGTTTATCGACTGCCAATGAACAAGGCAACACAGGGTAACAATTTTTATGTATACTGCCTTGTAGGACAGACCAGAAAAGCACTGTACATGGAGTGAACGTGAACAGGCTTTATCCACATGTGGTCAATCTGATAAATGAAATAAGCCAGTTAAAAACTAACCACCATCCAAGAAATTATTTGATTTCTAGTTAGATCAAACATTGTGGTAAACTGTATTTCAAAGCCACATGAAATAACTGGAAGAATCAAAGAAGCAAGAAAGACAAAGGGTCACATTACTAGGCAAGTGTCCACTACATATCAAATGATATCCAAGAAAATTTGCATAATTAAAAGGCTAGCTAAGAACCCTTTGAAAAAGTCTTGAAGCTGAAAAACCTTAGGCCATCCAGTACCAAATCAGCATTTCTCAGTGCAGCAGATAGTGCAGTAGCCTATTAGGGCTATATGGTATGGAATTGTTGGAAGTCATGTATAGAAGGATGAGGCTGAGATATCCATGGTTCAGGTGAGAGCAGGCAGCAGAGAGAAAAGATGCTATAAAATGTGTTATTGCTAGGTTACACCGACATTTGGACGCATCTTCTCAAGATCTGGTGATTTCAGTGCCTTCCAAAATTGTAAGATTCCCAGCCATCTCCTGTGCTCTGCACTTTTCAATGCATTAGTCTAAGTGTTGCTGCAGAAATGACTCTCTAACTGGTGCAGAGTATGAAGTGGAGGAGTAAGCGCAGGAAATTCTGTCAGAACATTAAGATACTAATCTTGGGCCCACTAGAGAACATGTGACGGTAAAAATATCTGGAAATTCAGACAGCAACTTCTGGCTTACCTCTTGTCTAAACTTTTATAGGATAGATAGAGTAACTACTGGGATGTGCTTTTTTAATTGAGGTTAATCTGAAAGCATCGAAGCTCTAAAAAAATGCTACAGACACAGCATTCTTTAGAGAAAAAAAAAGAGCTCCCTATTTTTTTATTTCCTCAAGAGGAGTCTTTGACATCTTAACTCTATAAAGCAATGCTAAAAAACACTTAAATAATTTTCCTTTTAAGCAAATAAAAACTTCATTGAAAGACCTTGGTCTATTTCTTCAACATTACCCTGAAAACAAAATGCACCACCAAGACTTAGAACATTGTGCTAGAACTAATCACCACAATTCCATTCTTTAGTTTGAAGAGCCCTCCAAACTGAACATCACCAGATTCAAAAGCTATGCAGAAACTGTGACTACATTCTATGGTATGCTGTACAGTCCTGGGCAAGGGGCCTTTGCAGTATGTCACAGCAGTCCACACACATCCAAAATATAGAGATGTATGTCTTAATCTCTTCCCAGCTTGAAGCTGAGATCTTTGTATGTTTTCTGTATTCTTCTCTGTCTCGCATGTGACTATGGTCCTACTAGGTACAAGATTTCTTCATTATGGTTATTTATTATCTATTAACCTCTGATACTTTCAGCTAAGAATTAGGATGTGTCTAATATATGTAACTCTGGCTTGAAAACAGGAAGTGCATCTTAGTCCCACGGATCCCATGAAGCAGAGACAATGTTTGAGCACATTTCTTGCTTCCTAATAAAAAACCCCTCTACTAAATCTGACAAATAATATCTTAAAATGACACATAGAATAAGAGGAAACTTCAAAACATGCGACACCACTGCTTTCTTGGTTCGTCCTATTCTTGTCCCAGCATTTAGAAATCTTTTAAGTATAGCACTGGATGCTATTGTTATTATCTGTACTTCTGTAATACCTGAGAATCCTTACTATGAAACAGAAGCGCTGTTCAGTGCACCCCAGCCCATAACAATAATGTACATGGCATATAAATAGAGAAAACCTGAAATTGTTACATCATTTCACCAAATAAAAGAACCATGTTCCTTTATACATTTCCCATCAAGAATCCCCATGTTCTCAAACAAGTAAACATTTATAAACAGGTTAGAAAACCTAATTAGATTTTCTGATTTTCAACATATGCAGGGGCAAGACTTATGAAAGATGAGTCCCTTTCAATTGCATTGAAAGCAATGGGAATCAAAGTTTTTAAATACCTGAGCAGCATTATGACATTCACCCTACGTATTCTAATTTTTAAATGCTGTTTATACAATAGCTTAAATCAAGGTTCTAAGGACACTAAACTAATTCAAATCCTTTCCCTGCAACTCTTAAAAAGGTCAGAAATTTAATACCATTTAAATGTACTACCACAGTAGATGAACCTTTTAGAAACATCTGCAATCTCAATGGATCAGGCACTGCACCAAAGTCACAATCCATAATCCATATATGTTATAGATACATTTGTACATATGAAAAGCTATTCAAATTATCTGCAACCCCTGAAAGAGTGTCTAAGAAGGCATTTGGGTACATAGAGTAGCATAATAAACAAAAAGATAATGTAAGATTTTCATATTTTCACCATTCATTCTTAAAAAGTAAAGGCATTTAATTTTTTTCTTTCCATTGTATTGAATTTCCATGGCAAGCAGCCCAGTGTACAATTTACAAGAAAAAAGCCCAAAAGATAGGTGTTCATTGACAGAACTGATATAGCTCCTATTCTGGGATGAGCAGATGCAACCCGCTGAGCAGAACAGATGTAATCTACCAGGAGTTTGCAATTTTGCCTTATTTTGTGCTTTAAACATTTGTTTTATCTAAGGCATAAAAAACTACAAAAAGCAATGTCGAAGACTCAATTTTGGGACAGTAACAAGTGCATACATCTTACATAAAGAAGAGCCACAGTAAGAGTGCAGAAACTATGACAAATGCTAACAGCCAAAATCAACTTTTTCATAATCACATATGTGTCGAGCGTGACTTTAGCATTGTGTCTTTATAGTACAAAGGAGAGCATGGTTAGATATACAACAGTATAAAACCAGAATATTTTGTACACTACTAAAAAAGAATTGAAGTGGAATGACTTACCACTTCTTCATGTGTAGCATTTTCTACATTTATACCATTAACCTAAAAACAGATGCAATAAGGTGAAAATGATAAGCAATATGTAAGTTAATTACTGAAATAAACATAAAGCAAGTGTGAAACAAACGTCTGTGGAAAAAGTGAATGTTTACTGACCTGTATTATTGCATCTCCTATAAATAACATTCCTGTTTGGTCAGCTGTGGGATAACAGAAGGAGCACATTTTAATTGAAAGTAGCACTGAAAAACAATGCTATATTCTCTTGCAGCAATTGGTTTAGCATGCTAGCTGTAGCCTTAATTTGAAACTGATTTGGTTGCGAAAATACCAATGGCATAGCAACCAGTATTCATCCCATAAAGGCAATAGATTCCTAGCAATTTTAAACAAATTAAGAGAGTTACTTTCCATGCACAAAGAATTTACTTAATATGGAAAATAAATGTCATTTCTCACTAATGAAGGATTTCATTAAATTATGTGGAAAGTGTGATTCACACTTTTCATCATTCCTCCACAAAAGGGAAATAGGAATTTCTGAAACTACTTAGCAATTCCTTTTCCCCTGAACAAATTTACAGGGACTGCTATAATTAAAGAGGTTGTGTCTAGAATTTAATACAACTCCTTAAGTAGAAGTCTGAGTTAGCTTTGTTCCTAAGAACAGCAAAATACATTATTCCTGTCTGTAATTTGCATGCTCCTGCTTTACAGATTCACTGGGAATAACGTAATGAAACTGCAAATAATTCTGCACAGATACAAGCAATAACATTTTGGAGGTGTATTCTCTAACTTTACTTTTTTTTTTTACTTTTTAGTGGAATTTGAGGATGTTTATCTCTGGAGACATATCACTTAATTGAAAGTAAAGCTCTGATCCTGCAAAGACTGACAAAATTAAATAAGGTATATTAGTCTCATGCATGATCTTACAGGGTCATAGACTAAGCCTTTGAAGAATGCAATAAATGTTAACAACGACAGCATTCTGAGAGATGGAAATACAGGTAAAACAAAGGAAAAACTATATTGAGATTATCACTGTTTTTGCAATACAGCTGTTGCTCCTATAAATGTACCTCTAGGACAAAACAGCTTATTTATATTAAATTCATGTATCTAATATATTTTCCATCATTTTTGGCAGGTTAAAGATAATAGTTCACTTGACAGACTTTAATCAGCACTTAGGAAAGATTTCACTATTTATATTTTAAACACTGCATTACAAGTTGTATTTAAGGTCAGTACCCCACTTCTTACCCTGCTTTGTATTTAAAAATACGCACACACTTTGTAACACCCAGTATACAAGAGGGACATCCATGTACAGAAATGCAACTGAATTAAAGCATTTCAAAACATCTTGAAGCAATTTGAAACACCTGTACTGGGTATGTATAGTGATGGAGATGCTGACTATTAGTTGGGCATCTCAATACTCACCTCCTGTTCAAGATGTTACTAATACATACACCAATAGTTACGTTATGGCCCTACTTACGTTAGGGGCATTGGACTATTTTAAGAGAGTGGGAACGCACTTGAAACGCAGATAGAGGGAAGAGGATGTGTTTTAAATTCCAGTTATAGGGAAGTATGAAAGGAAAGTCAAGGGGTATTTCCCTTGCCCACTGTGTGTGATTGACTCAGGACTGAGTGGAGAAATTTTGAGTACATCTGTATTAGCAAGTGATAAGGCAGAACAGAAATCAGGAATCAAAGCAGTTGATGCTGAGGCTCCTTGTACTCACACTGCATGGGTTTCAGTGATTTTAATTCAGGTAAGACTAGTCTCTCAGTCTGAATGCTTTTAGGTGACATGAAGCTGCCCAAAGAAACCTAGTGCACAAAACTTTTTGCTTTGTAGACCTCATCCTAAGGCCCACCATTGCCACACAGTGATTCATTCCTGCTGCTAGTAATAGCTGCAACAGGCCACAATCTCCAGAAAAAGACCTTGCTTATAAGTAATGCAATGGTACCTGCAACCTGACACAATGCAGAGCTTGGACACAAATTGAACAAGGTGTAACACAGGGACAGTGAGTTCTCAATCTGCTTCAGAGGACACCTCTAATAAGGCAATCCTAGGATATTATTTCGTCTACATGGGGGTCACAGTAGAACTCACACTTCAACTCTCTGCATCAAGGCAGATGTGTTTATACTTCAACAAGTATCAGTCAGTTGATCTACAGACCAGAGATGTGATGAGTATGGCACACATAGACAACAGATAATGCTGTTTTCCTGGGGCCTTGTCTTGTTGGCTCTTCGGGGAGGCCAATACGGCTCTTGCCATTAGGAAGATCAGTTGGATATAGAAATATTGAAAAAGAAACACGATAAAAGTAAGAGGGTTGAGGATGTGAGAGATGAATTTGGAAAGAATTTCTTTCAAAAGAACAATGTAGTCTGGTAAAAAAAGAAAGCATATTTAACCAAGAAAACATTTGGGCAAAAGACAAGATCCTAATAGAAGAGCATGCCATGAAGATTTGTAGGCAGATAGGTATCACTATCCTCCTGGATGTTTAGCCATCCATGACCCACTGGATATCAGCACAATAGAAAAGTTTTGTACTCTTGTCTGTGTCTTTCAATAAAACCGCCAAGTTTTAACAAAAGTTATGCTAAAATATGTAGAGTGGTATCTATGCAAAATAAGAAAGGTAAAATTCCAGACACAGGTAAAATTCTTGATATAGGGACAGTTAACAGCTCAAGACTTGAAGATGAAAATCACTGACATGAAAAGGTATAAAACCTGAAGGAAGAAAACAAGGTACATGGAGGATTGGAACTCAACAGCATTGAAGGCAAATCCCTTCAAAAAGTGAGCAAAGGAGGCTAAATCTTTCCCAAATGAGTGTTGATTGCCAGGTCAGGAAAGACTCATTGATCACTCCAAAGAGGTGATGAGTACTGCAACATCTTCAGCTGCCACAGCTGTGTGTGTTAGCCAATAAATTTTGTAGTTTAAGAGCACAAAGCAATTATATTCTGCTTGCAAAGTCTCTACACACAATCAAAGCTGTCCAGATAAGCAAATGACAGAAGGAGAATTATGTGATCAATACCAAACGCTCTTTGAACTGAAAAAAAAGCACAGAAAATGGGGACAATCAGGGCATTTTCTCCAAAAGGGAGAAAACATTGCTAACTGACCCAATAACGTAGACACCTTCACGGCTGCTGTCATCAGGGATGGTACTCTGGCAAACTATGTTTGGAAGTCTGTGATGAAACACTTTGGGTTTAGCCAGTTGTCTATAATCTAAAATCAATGATGATTTCTAACAGAATATCATATAAAAGTAAAAGGTAATAAAAGTTGTAGAAGATATACCACTATGATGCAGTAGTTACAATGTAGTTTACAAGTGACTGGAAGAAATACTTAGAAAAAGACAAAAAGACAGTCGTGTTTCTCTAAGATTTCTTTTAAATCTGAAGACATCTACTGATGTTTTCTACATCACAGAAATGTTTACCTTAAGTAAAACGTTCCAGTCTAAGTGGGACTTTCTCACTCATCATCATATTCAAATGTGTCTATGAAAGGCAGCTGCACAATTATCAGTCACTATACATAAAATAAATAAGTACTAAAGTCAAAATACTTAAGAAAGAGCTTTAGGATACTACGGAGCACATGATTTTTTTTTTTTTCCGAGAAACAGTAAATATAACTTCTTTAGAATGCAGCATACCTCTTGAAGTTTTACTTGAAATAATATTTTAGTAGCACTAATTGAACATAGCCAAAATAAAAAGACTTTGAAAAGAAAGTAAGTACAATCTGGTGCTAAGCAGAAATATCTTGGGCTGTAAAAGAAAATGAAGCACGTGCTAGAAGAATTACTGCTACATCACCTTTATTCTACATTATAATTATCTGTAAGAAGGCTTAATATCAATTAAAGGTTGTACATTGATTAAATTCACAAGTACTGAAGTAGGAGGAAAGCATCATGGAAATCCAAAGAGGGTCATTGAAGAATTATATGAAAATAACCATTAAAAAAAAAAAAAAATCTTATTTTTGAGAATGTTAAACTTGAGTTTCCCAAATGACTCATCATTCCAGTCATTAAAAAAAATAATTCTGACAGAGCTCTGAAGTAGGAAAAATTGTCTTGTACTCAGTGAGAAGTGAAAAGAACCAGTAATTCTTTCTAGCTTTGCCTTATTTATTTTTTCCTACCCATTAGGGCTGAAAAAGGACTTTATCAAATTCTTTAAAATTTGCAAGATTGTGAAATGGTAAGTTTACTGAACAGACTCTCAGGAAATTCTGACTTACTGCATGTTAATTGATGCACAACTCTACCTAGATTTGAGTCTATAAATAACCTGATGTCTTTATCTTTTTCAAGATCGATCACAATATATATTTTCAATCAATTTTTGTTGAATTCCTGAATCACACAAGAAACATACCAGGTCCTTTGACACTGAACTTTGAAATTAAACATACTCTTTACAGAACTTAGCTAAATTTAATTCATTTATTTAAATAATAATTGAAAAAAACTTTCAAAATTTCTATTTTTGATCATGAGATTTCATAAGTTTGGCTTTCTTCCTCTTTATATGTGTCTGGTTAATCATGCAAAAAAAAGCTGTAAGTCAATAATACAATGCATTTCATCAGCCACATCATTATTCTAATGTGCCAGGTTCCCCATGCTCAATTTAGTGGCAGATGGGGAACTGGGGCTTCTCTCTCCACTCTTTAGTTCTGTGCCTGTGTACTAAGCAGAGATAAGTCCATATTCTTAAAAGTACTGTATCTACCCATCAAGAAGTCACTTCTACATCTAAACATACACAAGCCTGAAGCACTGAAACTCATCACACTGTAAGAATCTACTCAATGTGAGAGATACAGAGGATGAGAGGTGAGAAAAGTACTGGACACAGAAGTAAGCAAAGACTGGAAGTAGTGGGAAGCACAAGTTTGGAGAAATAACATTGAGCCTCCCATGAATTAAGGTGAAAGATATTTATCATTTGATCCTCCTCAATACCCTGATCACAAATGCCCTAATGGCAGAATGAAGTTCCTGCTGACACACAGAAGGTTAGTGAATAAAAGCAATACTCTAGGAGCAGGTTATGGGACTGTTGAAAAGCTGAAGCCTTCCTGCAGAGCAGCAATTGAGCTGACAATTCATACAGCTGCATAGAATGCAGCATTGTATCTGCAAAGATAACACAAAACTCGCCTGGCCTGGGAAGTCAGAGCTGTTTTCACCTTGGACTACATGAAGAACAACATGAACTGTAACACAGTATGCACACCATAAGCATCATCAGGAAAGATACTACTTTCCACTAAGCATCTGAGCAAGAACTGGACATAGTTTTTATTACAGTTTAGTATGTGGCAACACGTGTATGCAACTGATACCAAGAACTGCTTAGGACAACGTCCATATTAGCAACTGTAAATTTCTCTTGTTTTTGCTCCATAAAAGAAGCATTAACAAATCCAGGTCTTTTCTATTCTATATCCACTGCACCAGGTAGGGTCCTGTAGACAACGTAAGGATGTGTTTTTCCTGTAATACTGGAATCACCGTAAAAGTCATGGGCAGGGATCCCAGCTGGAAAGCTGATACGTGCAAGAGGTGGGGATAGAGACCAAATGGGTACATTGGTCAAAAGACCAATTACTTTTGCCACTACTCTTTGAAGTGTCAACATGGGAAAATTTTGAAAAACATGACTTACAGAAAGAAATGTGCATTCCTAGGTTCAAAAGTGAAAATTATTATTTTGTTCCATATGAAAAATAGGCAGTTATTAAGATGGGAATCTCAGAGGGAGTATACAAGAAAAAATGTATTCTTTAAATCAATGAACACAATTAAATGGGATTTCTCGCTACTTTGTGGTAAAAATAAAGCTGAGAGAAAAAATATATGGACTTTGTATTTTAATTAGTTCTTGCCTACCTTTCTGTTTCCCTTCTCTTCACCATGGGCATATAATTCAAAGTAGTTTTATAGCTCTTATTTATTTATTTACTACCCCAACATTACTGCAGTACTAAGAGGCAACTGGAGGTCAAACATATGAATCTGTAAAATCAAGACACATTACCTGGCATGATATTGCCAAGAGAAAGAAGAACTGTAACTAAACACTGTAATTTCTGACCTTACACTACTATAAAATCAATCTGGGTATTAAACCTGTCACCATGTCATGACATGCAGTTGAATCAGATTAAAAAAAAATTAGACAGGATTAGGCTGGAGTAACACTTGGATTAGAAACCTGTTAAAAAATTGCTGCTGCACAAGTGATGTCTTCTGAGTCAGTAAGTTTTGCTGAAGACATGAATTAATTGTTAAACTAATGCCTTACCATGAAGGTAAGCAAAAATATAGTTCCAGAGACACTACGCTGTTTGAGAGGCAAGAAGTTGTGAGGAATCTGAGATGATTTATCACTTCTTACAGTGATGGAAATGTTTCCTTCAATGGTTTAGCCCAATTCCATGCTAGCTTCTGACATTCATTTCTGGCTTTATTTCACTAAAAATATCACTATTGTGTTTTTTATAATTTCTTTAGGAATTACTGTTAAATAAATTGACGTTCTTTACTGGAAAGGAAACAGCTTCTGCTTTGAGAAAGGCACTTAACTCATAACAACTTTGGACTAAATGATCTCAAAGGTCTTTTCCAACCAAAATGATTCTGTGATTCAATTCTAACTGCACATGTTCCTGGAAAAGCTGAATCCTTTGTATTTTGGGTACACATGAATATTGCTGTTGTTATCAAATGGACATGAAAAAGCACCTGAAGGTGCAAAACTTAATGGCCATTAGTTAACAAGGTGCTCTCATAAACAGCATGAGAAGTTTTGTCAGCAGGTGGAGGGAGGTGATACTTCCCCTCTCCTCAGCACTAATGAGACACACCTGGAGTTCCGTGTCTAGTTCTGGGTTGTCCAGTACAAAAAAATGAGGTCTCACTGGAGCTAGTCTCACTAATACTTACATGTATTTAAAAGGTTTACGTCAAGAAGATGTGGCAACACTTTTCTCTGTAGTGTCCAGTGATAGGACTAGGACTAATGGACAAAAGTTGGAACACAAAAAGTTCCACTTAAACCTGCTGCCCAGAGAGATCGTGGAGTCTCCATCCATCTGGACATGGTCCCAGACAAATGGCTCTGGGTAGCTCTGCTTTAGCAAGGGGGTGGGCCAGATGACCTTCTGATGTCTCTCAACTTCAACAATTCTGTGACAATATCAGAGATTAATTATTTTTATGAGATTAACTATTTTTAATCTCAATTTCTTATTCTTTTTACTGACAGAAACTTGGATTTGTATTTTCTAATTCCCATTGCCATGGGAGCAGCTACAAATAGTGAATTAATTCACTGAAAAGAATACACACCATCAGGAGCAAATAATCACAGATTGGGAGCAGACAGATTTTCTAGGAAATCAGAGTAAAACTTGCCGGAAAAAATAAGAATCATCCCTCCAAATTACTGATGTATAGCAGAATTCCACCTGGAAGAAGGTAACTAAGTCAGGTTCCACTGCAAAAACCATGAAGTGATGGACATTTCTACACATATATAGACATTACTTTTTTTTGTGTGTCATACATAGCATTGTGCTGTAACAAAACATAGTTTTCTCTGTTTCATTATTATTATATTTTTTGTTCTCTTCCACTTTATCTGCATCTTGTATATTTGTGCTTTCCCACCTATCTCTATTAATTTTCACTGTAAAGGTCTCTTATGATCAATTCTCTCACCTCATTCACCTCTCTATTTTAGAATGATCAGCAAGTACATAATTATTTCTGGAATGACGACTTTTTTAAAATGGCTTACAGTAGAGATTTTACAGTTAATAATAAAGGACACTGAAAACATAAGACATGAATTGCTAAAGCTTTTTCCCTTTTTTCAAATGAAACATTTTAATTCAAAAGAAAACCGAAAACATCGAGCAAGAAAAATACTACAGAGCTGAATCAGTTTTAAGGATAGGTGTTTGATCTTAGCTTTGTTCCTTAACCTTCTTTTAGGTGACCCCAGCATAAAATAGATTTTGAGAACATGTTGCTCACTAGAATCTTCTACCGATAAAATCATTTTCCTGTCAATGGCACTAAATCCAACTTTAAAGGAAACCTACTGTAGCACCAAACTTCCAATATTTTTCACTGCAAGCTATTAATGGCATGAACTTAGCTTTATTACAAACAAATACTGTTTTATATTTTATATATACCAAACAGAAAAATGAGGAAGATCTATAAGGACAATTAGTAATCCCAAAAACATAACAACAGGCATCATGATACCTTGGAAAAGAAATCCTTTTATTCCCTGACATGACTTTTAGAAGGCTGATGATGTTATAACTGTTTTCTAAGGCCAATTTCAAAATCCCATTTAGTTATTATTGCCTAATAATATAGACAAGCTATGTGAAAGCCAAAATTTACCATGTGTTTACTGACCTAGTAGGGACAACGGCTGTATGTATAAAAAAACTCAGAAAACTAGAATCTGGAAAAGTTCTGAGTGTGACACTATTAATAAACTGTGCTTTAAAAGACAATACAGAAAGAAGTTTTTAATATTTAGTTTTACTTCCACTCATCTAACTCACAGCAGTAACTAAAGCAAAATTTTTTTCTGATTGCAACCAGGTTTGTGATACAAGCTGCGTTGCCAGATTTTCACGTAAGCTATAAAAAGTGCCAGTATATACTGTAACTAAATAGATTTTATACCTGCCTTAGAAAACAAGAAGAGAAAAATTCAGATGGTCTGTGTTTCCTGAAGAAGTCCAGGCATTGGTATATCTTCATGAAAATCTTTAAACCAAAACAAGTGATGATGTGATATGTAGGTGTTTCCAAACAAGTAACATTGCAGGTTGAGCTCAGTGTAGAAAACCTAGACACATCTTAGTGCTTTCATTAGGAAACAGGCCTAATGCATCACAGATTAGCTTTTAGAAGTGGCATCACAAAGGGCCCAGAGGAATGGTTATCATCATAAATCCTTACTACAGAAAAGCACTTCCGGTTTTACAAGCATTTAGTAAATCATCTCTTCATCATTTGATTTTGCCTTCATAGAAAAATATCACTGCTGAAAGTAGGGAAATGGAATTGGAACATTAACAGTGTAAGTACTTTAAATTTTTGCCTTTTTAAGAAAAGTTGTTACAACTATGACATGATAATAAGAGCAAAAGTGTGTTTTTTTAATGTATCTTTAAAATATTTGAAAGTGCTACATTACTAACATCATTTCTTACTTGTAATACATGTTTAACCACAGCTAATAAGTCTCTTGATTTTGAAAACTAAAGAAAAATACTTGTGCAGTTTACATGGAGACAAGTCAGAAATAACTAGCAATAATTAAGAAGTAAAAGTAGTAGTTATCAATAAGTTATATTTCATTTTAAAAAAACTTCCATTAGCTAAGTATAGCTAAGACGCCACTAAGAGTCAGTGAAAAGCTATTTATATTTGCAACAACACGCTATTTCTAGGAATACAGTTAGTAGTGTTAGAAGCGCTACATACTCTATGTGTATAATCAATCTAAACTTGTTAATGTTTTCAGAATTATTATAATTTTTTTTGGTAAAAATAGTCATGTGCATTTTAAAGTTAATTAATCACTAGGTGAATAAATTGTCAGAGGAATATAGTACAATGTAAAGGAAGAAGAATTTGATCATCAGTTTGCAATATTCTTAGGTTATCTCTAGTGGACATTAATATCACATGTGAAAGGCTTTCTAAAGCTTAATAACATAACACAAGCTTAGGCAAGTTATGAATATGTCACATAATATAAGAAAATAAAATTACAATCTGGCATATTCAAACTTCTATTCCAAAATATCTAAGTGTCCATTACATTCTATTACAGTATGCTAAAATGTTACAAATGCTGTAGAGATGGGAACTGGAAAATAAACTTGGAGACTGGGGGGGAATAAAAAAGTAGCAGAAATACATGCTTTAAATGAGTTATAAGAAAAAAAGAGATGTAGTTCCTAAAATAATGTAAAAAGTCTTTACTTCAGAAACCAGTAAGGGAAAAATAAGAGCAGTGAAAAGACCAAAAATAGAACTTTTCTGACTGCCAAAAGTGTTATTAAATTTCTCATATAATTCCATGTGACATTATCTCCAAGCAGAAGGGTGATTACATTTGCTCTTTCCATCAAATATTCCACAGAATCACGGAATCATTGTGTGATTCTTGACTGCTTCAGCCCCCAAATAATCTGAATTACTTTTATTGTAACTCATACCTTTCAATGTAATGGGCAACTTTGTTACTGTTAAAAGACGTTTTCTGTCTATCTGCCCGCTTCTCCAATTTCTGTACGAAAGCCCTGTGTTAAAAGCAAGCTCAAAGTCCAAAACACCATCCATCCTCAGAGGAACTTCAGGCAGTACTCTCTTGAACATATTATCTGACTGAAAACATACTATGTAGTTCTCTCATTTCTTTTCAGGGAATAATTATCATTAACTTTTTCCTTCAACCTGGACTATAGTGGTAACAAAAATAAAAACTTTATTTCTGCAGTTCTTAAGGGAACAACATTGTCAGTCAGAGATAGATGGAAGGAAAAAAGAACAGAAATTGCACGTGTCAGTGAAAGGCTACAGTTTATTCACTGAAACGCCACCTGGAAGAGACGACAACTAAAACAAGATAATATATTTTTCATACCTTTCTACATTTAGAGTACCAGAATGACAACAATAACTTTATAGGTCCATTGAAAATACAAATCATGTTCTTCAGATTTTTTTCCTACCTTTTTGTTTCATAAACTGCAAAACACATTCTCCAAAGAGAATATTCACCACAAAACACTATAGAATTGAAATATAATTTCCAGAAATATTTTCTATTTTTACATAGCTGTGAGGCAGAACTAATTATCTTTTATTGAAAGCTGATCTTCCTTAAATGCATGAAGAATTTATCGTGAATATACTCTTTTATTATTTGTTAATTACATACTTAACAGAAAGGCATTATTCAGTATCAGGAACCAAATGCTCATGCACACACATATATGTATGCATATATATGGCCTCATTTTGGGAAAGTACATAAGTAACTCCTTAAATCTATAGCTGGACAGCTGATAATTCACTGTTCTTGATTTTTAGCCAAACCAAAGGAAATTTCAGTCTTCTACACAAACAGTTCTTTAGATTTAGGTCAATAATACTACTCTCTTGCTTCAGCATTTAACCATCAAAACAAATCCCAGTAGCACAAACTGTCCTAAAATATCAACTCAAGAATTCATCTACCTATATGTTTCTCACTAAATAGATAACAACTGCTAATTTTTTCACTGGGCCTCAAGTATATTCTTAACTATTAGGTCGAGAAAAAATACTTTCCTGAATCAGAGATAAAAGTAAATTCCTTTTACTTGGTGACTGATCTATTTTGTTACTATTGCCTAATAATATAGACAGCCTATGTTACAGACAAAATTTGCCATTTGTTTACTAACCTGGTAGAGACAATGGCTGCATGTATATAAAAACTCAGGAGATTAGAAAAGTCCTGGGTGTGACATTATTTTTAATTAACTGTGCTTTAAAACATGGAAAGAAATTTTAACATTCACTTTTATTTCCACCCATCTAACTCTCAGCAGTAACTAAAGCAAAAACTCTAAAAAACGCTTTTGAATGGTTTTCTCACTGCAATCAGGTTTGTGACACAAGTTGCATTGCCAATTTTTCACATGAGCTGTAAAAAGTACTAGCAACAATAAATAAATAAATAAAAATTGCTAAGATTGTTCTGTGTCTTCTGAAAATAAGTTTAGAGCTACAGGCAGAAGTCTAGGAGAGAGAACAGTGAGTAGATGCGCTCTTCAGATATCATTATAGCTTCCCAGTAATAAAGAAAAATAACACTTCCATAATAATTAAAAATTAATGTCAAAATATGAATAATCCTAAAAGAATTGAAATTTGTAACTGATATTAGGAAACCATGTATAACTATTAAAAACTGTGTAGCTTCATATGTCACATATTCAAATGAGGCCTTTTTTTATATTCAAAGATGGCCTTGTGTTCAGTCTTTACCTGCATTAGCATAAGGTATAACACAAGTTTTTGATCTATTCTGAATTACTTATAAATACTTCTATTTGAGCTTAACTAATACTTAATCTTGACTTTGTCAGCTCATTGAAATGGATATTCAAGGCTGACGAAGCAAAGGTGTGTACAGTTGTTGGGATGAAGAACATCAGCTATGAATACAAGCATACCGTACAGTTTAACTGTAATTTCACATCACGCTGACCAACTTGCTAAGACTATCCTTGGTTACCCTATTTGTACCACCTCTCTGGATGACCAGAGTCAATACAGAAAAAATACCTATGGGAACCACATATGCTTCCATACTAAATCATATTTGCTTGGCATATAAGGGTAAGTGAAACCGTAAAAGCCTCCATCAAGCTGACACCATGTCCTCCAAACAGATGGTCCTGAATGTAGGGAGCCAGGATGTGATACTTGGACACAGTCAGTGTTTGCAGAGCACATTGTTTTTAGCCAAGAATGTTTCAGTGGCTGAATGTCCTGAGTTTGTTCCAATCTTATCAGGGTGTACAACATCCTCAGTCAGAAATGGACTGAACACAGAAACTAGAAGATTTTTCAATACAGAAGAACGTGAGTCATAAATTACCTTTTATCACCAAAGGTGAGAAAATGCTTTCAAATTAAGGTTTTCATGAATTTTGTCTCTCAAGAGACGACCTTTTATGAAACTGGCAAAATGCAAACTATGTCTATGCCAACAGGTTATATTTTTCATGATGCCTCTGTGAGCTGAACCCACTGTTCTCTTTTGTTGTTGCTGCTTATCTGACTCCACATTTTATATGACATGAGCAGAGCTCATGGCAGCAGCCAGATTATTGCAGGTCTAAAGAAAATTGAAAGTAGAATCAAGGTGACAAAATGTGATTCCTAATGTGATAATTCTGCAACAAAAAGTAGAAACTTGATGTTTATATAATAAAATTTCCAATGCTATATGCAGTAAGTCACTTGTATGTATGATTAGATTTCAAGTCCATTTGTTTTTATAGTCTTTACCAGTTAGATTCCACAAGTTCATAAACTCATATTTGGAATAACAAATAAAAGAGAGAAAGATGTAAACACTTGAAAGCTTGTACATTTTATCCATATATTGGATAGATTCTTAAAAGTATATTAAATGAGTCTGACAAAATTTCTTATTGATTTGCTGTACAAGTAAGTCTGACCTGAATCCTCTCAAAATTCAGGACATTCAGCTATACATCTCTGAGAACAGGACTCTCTATATATTTGACTGTAAACCTACTGCAATCTTTACCATAAATTGTTAATGCTAATTATAATACATATATAAAAGTAATACACATCAAGAAGCTATTAGTAAATCACAAGCTACTGCACGTTTTACAATTGTACAATCGAAAAGTACAATACATCCTGTCTTAAGAGAGTTTCAAAAGGAAAATACAAAAAAAGCAATACTGAATTTGATTACATTTGAAAAAAAACTAAAAGCATCACTCAGTCTTGAAAAAATCTTACTGAGGAGTTTCAATATCAATATTCTCTTCTCATAATCTGAGAGATTATTACCAGTGTTCTTAATATACCGAGTCCACTGGATGGTTTGATCTATGGGTAGGAGAAAAGAAATTCTTGCTTTGGAAGTGAATAGTTACATACAGGACTAAAATTACTGTGTCCAGCATGTCCAGCGAGCTTCTCCTCCCCCTCTACTCTGCCCTTGTGAGGCCTTGTCTAGGTCCAATTCTAGGGTCTTCAGTTCAAGACAGGGAACTGATGGAGAGAGTCCAGCGGAGAGGCACCAGGATGATGAGGGGACTGGAACAACTCTCTGACAAGGAAAGGCTGTGAGACCTGGGGCTGTTTAGCCTGGAGAAGACTGAGGGACCTCATTAATGCTTATGAACACCTAAAGGGCAGATGTTGAGAGGATGGAGTGAGTATTTTTTCTGTATTGCCCAGTAAAAAGACACGAGGTAATAGGCACAAGCTGGAACACAGGAAGTTTCACTTGATCATAGGGAAAAACAACTTCACTGTAAAGGTGAAAGAGCCCTGCCACAGGCTGCACAGAAAGGCTGTGAGTCTCCTCTGGAGGTGTAACCTCATCAAAGTTAATCTGTTTTAGCAGGGGGTTGGACTAGATGATCTCTAGAGGTCCCTTCCAACTCCTAATGTTCTGTGATTCTGTGAAAAAAAAGCACAGTCTGAAATCTAGTCAATTTAGTCTGAAATCTAGTACAGCAAACTGGTGCCAAACAAACGTGTTTAATCCCCACTGCAGCAAAGCAGGAAGAGAAGTTGATGAGTTTAAAAGATCATGTCATGCCTTCAAGTCCTTTAAGAAGCAGGACATGTAGAGAGTCAGTGCAGTGCTCTGTCTTTTCATGCAGGAAAGGTTACATGAAGAGAGTAATTTATTCCAGAGAAGAGATGAACACAGAAGCTCATCATAGAAACACGAAAAATCTTCAGATACGCAAAAGAATGTCTCAGCAAAGAAAAGAACTAGCAACTCCCTATGTCCATGTCCACCAGAGAAAGAAATGTGACATTATTTTTCATCAACTAAGAACTTTAATTCACTTTGCAAGTCACTGCCCACCCATGTGCAGTGGTTCTACTTTTCATTACTTTTTCATTACTGAATGGACCCTTTCATTTCAAAACTAGTTCTCCAACCTGACATGATCAAAGTCTGATATGGTCTATCAAAGGTTCCTTTTGCTAGATAAATGCCAATGTAATATTTAACTGGGATAGACTATATCAATTTAGATCTTGTGCTATTATCACCATAATAAATATTACAAATCACTCTCTGCTTGCAACTAGGCACAGTTAGTCATACCATCTAGCAGTGGTTTACTGTGTGAAGAAAAAAATATGTCTGATTTCTAATTTATTTTTCCTCTGGATTATTAAAATTAAGCACATCAATAGATTTCCTGTGTCATAGTCTTGTTTTCACAAGTCCCTTTAAATATTTTGTTTATAACACAACTGTCTTAGTGCAGTAAAAAATGTTTCCTGAAACTGTTAGTTACCAATAAAATTTCAAGTACAGGTCCTAAAGGCTTGAAAACATTATAGATTTTAAATTCAACACAGAGGCATATGGACCATTTGGACATTTATAGAAAGGTTTAAAGATAGTGTGAGGCTGAAAGAATGAGCTATACATATATTTTAATGTTTAAAGCTCAGTTTAAAGCTCATTTAATTTTTGCAAACACCCCAAATACTACAGTATTAAAAGTAAATAATGTAAATATGTTACCTGCTTGGTCTTTAAATATTTTTGATATGACGACAGGCACTTTGTGCTCAGCACCACCCTGTAAAAGATGCGTGTTAACCGTTAGATCTCAAGTAAGACTCAAGTGAACTAGTCACACTGAAAATTTAAAGAAGAAATAGGAAGTTATCCATACCTTTATGCTTAAGCCCAAGCCACCAACTGGTTGTCTACGAAGTGTAACAGTTCTGTGCTTTAAAAAATTGCAGAAAAAAATAAATTTAGGTGAAAACACAGTATTTGAATAAGCATGAAAACATTTCAAAGCCGTTTCTTACTTTAAAGAAATTAATTCTCAAAGGTAGCCTAGAATCTGAGTGATCAAGTTCAGTTCTGAAGCATCATTCAACACTAATTTACAGGCATTTATTTGATTTCTTACCACAGAGAGCAGAACTCATGAGTGAATTGCACAAGCAGACTTTTAGTATGGTTTTCTATCACTGAAGTAGTATTCCTAAACAGAAATTTTACCTGGTTTAGTTTCTTTTAACATGAGAAAACTATGTGAAGAGCTTCAAGATGTGCTTTTTCACAGCAATCATTCACAATATTTATTCTTATTTTTCAACCACAAACACCCATGTTTTCTAACATATATTGAGGTTTTTTTTGCAGCACATGTGAAAAGACTTCTTCTGACAGTCTGCTTTAAGTGGCTAGTGTTTAAGTGCATAAAGAGGAAAAACATTAATAAATATTTTTCTATATCAACCTATCATATGTTTGACACTATGCTCAATCTGACGTTTCCTTAATGTGTAACTCTTAGTGCCTAACAACTTAATAATACCACTTCATTTGTTGACAGTAATTACAAGGTAAGGGGAATGTCTTTGTAACATGCTGAACAGTATTCCTTGGAATGCCATCTTTATGGTAATTCCTGAACATACAAATGTATTTTTTCTTTGTACATCAGAAATTTCATATGAGATTACTCCTGTATGTGTACTTCCTGATTGAGTATTTTACGATTTCATTAATTCAGAGAAATGTAAATTTTTATTTTAGTAGTCAAAACCATAATCTTATATTAACAAGTTATTTTTAGCTTGCTTTCTAGTGCTGAGTTCACTAGACATATGTTCATATGGACTCAGGAAAGGCTTCGGTCTCATTTTAGGAGGGTAAATCTAATTCATAAAAGAAAAAAAAGAAGTTAAAAATACTTCTACACATTTTCCAAATGCCTCTCTCCTGTTCCCATGAACATTATAGTACACTAGTCTGTTTTAAAAATGGAAAACTACTATGTTATGGCACGTGGTACCTGATTTATGAAAAAAGGTTTTTTGATGTAATTTCAGATGCTTTACTGAACTCTGTGTTAATTCCAATTGTTCCTTAAGTCTTTATTTTGAACTGCATTGAAATTTTTTACCAAAATTAAGATATGCACTGACAAAGTTGAGCTCGTCTGAATTAAGAGTATGTTTCTATCTTTAAATTCACTGACTCTTTCCCAAGAGTTATTTTCTATGACAGAAATTCTGTCTGCTTATTTAATTAGTGTTTCTGTCCACTTATGCTTACACACTATAAGCAAATTATCCCAATATATTCCATCACATCAGCAGGTTGAAATAAATATTTTGACAGTTCATCTGCTTTAGCATTTTCAAATATAAACCCACTATGTAGTTAGCTTTAGCCATTTTATAAAAGACAAGCAAGTTATTATTTATTGGCATCGTATACATTCAGCTACAGCTAACGTGTATTTTTATATGCTTGATAGGTACATTTCAAATGACAATTCTGATGATATAATTGAGTTTGTGACCTTATGAAGCAATTTATTTGCATAACATGCTGTAATAATATTCATTATTTATAGTTTCATAGTTCATAGCGCTGCTTATTACAGAGCTTTAATTATTCTTGTTAAAAAACATTTTGAAAGAAGGAATTAAAAATGTACCTAAATGGTTCCTACATAATACTTTTAAATTAGAGCTGTACTAAAAAAAATGCAAGAACTTTCTTCTTTTAAAGATGTTCAAATTGCAAAGTAAAATGCCATAAGTTGAGCATGGGAATGTCATAATCAAGATCATTTACACAAACTTATTTCAATCCTATGGTCATATATCATTTACTTGGACTATGGTCATACAAGATGAAACATCACATTTTCTACAGACAGATTCTTATTATTGATTTTCAATTTTAAAAAAAATAAACAGTGTACAATTCCAGAAAATTAGAAGAAAGCTAATACCGGGTCAGTACTGACGAGACATGAATAAAGCCACAGATCTTCATTACATTACAATACTTGAAAGTCAGATGATCACAAATCTGACAATGAATCATCCATTCCATTATGGAATAACAGTAAAGCCAGTTCATAAGGATTTAAAGAGGAACACTTTTAAATGGGAAAACTGTTATGGAAAATGCCTTTTCAAATTACATGACACTTGCTACGAAATTTCCAAAGTTGATGACAGAGCACCATCGTCATAACAACTCCCATCAGCCAATGATCTGACATCCCATGAGAACTTGATTAAAAACACAGAATCATTTAAAAATAATAGAGTCAATTTTAAGCACAAGTAAAATGGCTAACTATTGGCTACCAAATCTTACTGAGACAGACAGTGAAAATTTCAGTGTCTGGAATTTGTCTGAAAGACAGGCACATTCAGACTACAGACATGGGACAGGATTCTAATCATTATTGTGACACACTAACTGAATTTTTAAACTTTATTTTTCGATTTTAATAGTAACATAGCCTTAAGACCCTACTGTGGATGGATAATTCTCTTTTAAAACTTTATGTAAAGGATGATCTGTCATGTTATCTCATGAACACAAATTTAATTTAGGCCCAAATGTAGTATTACTAAAATACTTTGGGCTTTTTTTTTTTTTATGTTAGTTAGCAGTACAATATTTAGATACATACAAATAAATGAAATTAGTTTCACGGCATGCCACAAATATCTTCATTCCACAGAGCAAGAATAGGGGCAAAAAAAGATTTAGAGAGCATTAATTCTGTTTGAGTGATGTGAAATGCCTAAATGCTTTTTATAAGTATTTGTATCTCTATCATCTCATAACTCAAAATTCAGGAAGGTGTTTTTCAATTTTTTTTGTACAATTCCAGTCTCATAAGACATTCCTATGCCAAAGCAAAGCAGGCTGGAGGATTTCCCCCAGCAAAAGAATACAGTAAAACCTCCATTCACACTACTAAATTTCCTTTCCTTGAACATTATATATCCAAACTGTTTAACTGGGATACTACATGACATATGTCATCTCCTGACTTATTCTGAGATGTTATTTAGAAGGATTATAACTGACATTGGCCAAAACCAAGACAGAAATTACACCAACATGTACTACAGACAATTTGGCACAAGTTACAACATAGTTGGGCAGCCCACTCACATACAGTACAGACAAATGGGGGATAATGTTGCATGTATGACACAGCTGTGTTTTATCTTCTAGTAGAAATGGAGTCTGAGAGACCCATGCATAATGGATCTTGCAATAAGGAAACATTAAGAAAAAAGAGACAAATATATGTTAACTACATGTACAGACTTAAATTTAAGTATTTCTTTATTATTATTATCCCCATAGGTACTAGTAGCATACAGGTGCTATTAATAGTGATGTATAATAAAAACATACATGTAAAAAACCATGCATCTTAGTATCAGTCTGATAGAAAAGCATGGAACATTCTGACATAGTCCAAGGAACATTTAAAAAAAAAATCCCTTAATCTACTCTAAATGACGGTACTTCTATAGTTGGCACTATAGATACAATTCTAATAGTGTGGCAAAAATAAAAGATAACTCATGTAATAATTATATTAGTACAAACATATTCTTGTAATTGTGAATAAAATGTTTAGCCAAACTCTGTTTTTATGAAAGTAAATCTAACTAACAATCCTAACTATAAAAGCAGAATTTTTTAGATGTGACCTTGAGTGATACAATTCCTGAAGGCAGACTACTTTACTAGTAGTGCTGTCTGTCTGCCCCTGCTTTTGCCTTCCAGTTGTCAGCTATGCAGAGTTGGAAGGACACGACTAACTGATAATAGGTTACCAAGAATCTTTTGCATTAGAACCTAACCTTCTATATAGATGTGGATTAAATATCCATCCAACAGGTTTCAGGACAGTTAAGACAACTTCTGAGAAAACAAATGTGTGTACATATGGTGTGTTTCAAAAGTAGACTAAAATAGCTGGTTTTCATTTACATTTATAGAATAAAGTTTCCATCAAATATTTGATTCCAGGTACATACATTGACATTTACCTGAAATTTTCATAAAGTGATCAATAGGGAACAGAAATCTGCAATAATGTTAATGCCCAGTCACAGGTGTAAAGCAAGGAGGCAAAGACAATGAAGAGGAAGATGTCTGTCTGTCCAGAGAACGTGTGAATTGAGAAAAGCTCAACAGAAGTGGAAAGTTGCAAATCCCCTGAAAACAGAAACCATCTTCAAAGGACTGTCTTTCCATCTTTTCTCATTGCTTGAATGAAGGCAGAATTCATGGAATATGAATTATCCAGTTTACTGTGTAAGTATCAAAGATCCAAATACCTTCCTCACAGGAAGACAGAACACATATCCAATTCATTGAAAAGATTTTCAGGAACGTTATCCAGGTAGAATCCACAAGTCACATCTGGCAGGATGCAACAGGTTGGTGATGTGGGAAATAATTCCATTCATAATTCTTGTAACTGATGACATCAATGTACTTTCTTGATTTGTAAATGCCCTTCTTAAAGCAGAGATCTTGCTTAGCCCAAGAAGGAATCTTGCCCACACATGGCAATCTTGCTTAGTACAAGAAGCATCTGACAGATTTGGTCTGCATTTGTACCAAAAATATAAGCAAACACATTCTAGGTTCTAGGTATGAAAATAATGTAGGAAGAAAAGAAGCTAGAGACCTGGACTTCTATAGTAAGATTCTCCAAAACTCTTCCATTAGTCCCTGTAGGGCTGGAGAGACATGCATACTTTTAATGCCTTAATAAATAAATGGCTCAAGAAAAATGGATTCATGTTCACCAGAAATTGGGTTTACTTTTTAAGAAGAGGAAGCCTGTACAGAAAGCACATACTTCATCTCAACTGTAAAGGAACCAAAGCTGCTAGTACTTAAATTTAGGAAGGCTACAAAAACAGTTTTAAAATGTAGCACTGGAAATGTTGACAGGTACAGAAGACAGTATAATGAAAGATGATGCTTCTATCATGAATAGAAACAGAACAATTTTGTATCCTGAAATGAAGGACACATTAGGGAGGGAATAATGCAAACAGGAAACATAAAAGCAAGTGCCAGGAAGAAAATAAAAATTGCACAAGTCTGAACTAAACACTCTGGAGAGACAGAAAAAACACTAATAGTAGCGTGTTAAGTATCTGAGAAAGGTAAAACAGGCTAGAAAAACAGCAGGGTAAGTGTTTTGTGCTACAGAGAACTTAAGAATAAAATAAAAATAATAAGGCAATTTATAGATTCCGGACTAAATACAAGAAAGGATCTTTACTAGTGATCACTCAACTAGGATTATAACAATGACTGTGATAGGCATAGAGGCAACAGGAATGAGAAATGTAATGGTGGTAGCAGACTTAACCTCTGGTAGATTGGACATATACACAGAAGGTTATAATACAGTCAATAAAAAGCAGGTCTCTGCTTCATGGAGCACTTAATCACTCAATGCTTCATGAAGCTCACAAGATTAGACTCAATACTTATCCTACTAGTCTGAAGTATGTCATGCAGAATCTAGTTAAATTTTTTACAGCTGAAAAGTTACTGTATAATAGCAACTGCTATGTACTCTACATTCAGTGTTCATGCAGCTGTGACCCCAAGAAGTGAAGAAGTCTGTTGAAAGGAAAAATAAAAAGGGCAGCTAAGAAAAATAAACCTTTATACACAGTGTTAAGAATACTTAAGGGTACCACACTCAAAGCGCAGAGAGAGCCAAGAATGACACTTATCAGAATGGCTTAAAAGAAAAAAGAAAATTCATGGCTAAAGAGAAAGTTAGGAGAGGTTATTGCACATAAAAGAGCGACAGACATTGTATTCACGTAAAGACAAGAAAAAGGTTGATAAGCAAATCAAACTGAAAAACAGAATTAGGCAGCAACAGAAAAGAGTTCTAAAAGGAAAAGAAGAAAACAAACCAAAACAAATAATCTTCAAACCACAAGGTCGATTTATGATGAAGATCTAAAAGGCATACTTAGAGTAAATAAGGTTATTACAGGGAAGATAAGTTGACACTTTTCATTAGTTTGAATGAAAGTAGAGACATTCTTCCAACTTTCTTTTTAGCACAAAGGATGTATAGACATATTTGAATTTGAAACCACTTTAAAAGAAAATTGACAAACAACCAGATTCCCAGAGTCAGATAGCATTCAACCTAGTCTTACAGCAACGCATGGATGAAACAAACCAGGAGCACTGCATATATACTTCTCAATAAAGCCTTGATATATGAAAACTACAACACTAAAAATAAAAATAACGTTTTAAAAGAAAAGGTTCCAGATAAAGCCTAGGAAATGTATGGCTTGTGTTACAGAAATTAGAACTGAGGGGTGGGGGGGAGCAGAGAAAAAAAGTGAAACAGTGAGATAAACAGAATTGGCAGACACTGATGAATTTCATCTATCTTGGAAGAGCGAGTGTATTTTTTAGGTGTTAGGGAAACAAAGGAACCATGAGAGAAGAGTTTGGCACAGATATATTGCTAATTAAAATTAGTTAGAAACTAGAAAGAAAACCATGGCATGGATAAAATGCATGCTTTGCTCAATGGAGGAAGGTCACCAGCGAAGGACTACTGCTGCATATGCTGCAACCTGCACTGAAGGACTCACAAAGAAAAATTTTAAAAAAGGTATGAACAATGAAATTATCTTTGCTGCCTACTGAGATGGGAAGCATAAGTGAAGTGAAAATATTTGTGGAATATCTTACAAAACATTAACTGGGCAACAAAATAGCAGACAAAATCCAACAGCTGATCAAAGTTTGTGAGAGATTATTTTTCCCATGTGCATTGTTTATATAAGGAATTCAGACTGATCCTAAATTAGTTATTTCTGTTAAGGAGTAAGACCTTTGGGGTAAAGCAGATGCTTATTTGGCATCATCAGTGTGGTGACTGCTAGCAGTCAAAAACACAAACCAAATTTTTGGAAGACACTAAAATATAGAGTGGTATAATGTACCACTGTAGAAATACAAAGTTCATCCCACCTTGAAAGTTGTATACCTTTTCAGTCCCTCTATACCCAAAACTGCTAGAAAAGATTCAGAAAAAGGAAATGAGGATGACAGGAGCACAAAACCATTTCTGTACAAGGAATAACAGATTAGGCTCTAACTTTTCATCCCAGAAAAGAGGCAGATTGGGGAACAGGAGACTCTTAAAGTAATTTGCACAAGGGTCAGTGAATGGGAATTAGTTTTTATATCCTTGTCCAGTATAACCCTGAGAAGGTCTCAAATGTTACTCTTAGTAACCAGGATCAGAACAAACAAAAAGAGGTTTATTCTTTATAGAGCAAGGCTTTTGACATTGTCTCTTATAACATCTTCACAGAAAAGCTCAGGCAGTGTGGCTCGGATGAGCGGACAGTGAAGTGGATTGAGAGCTGGCTGAATGACAGAGCCCAGAGAGTGGGGATCAGTGGCACAGAATTAAGTTGGAGGCCTCTAGCCAGTGGAGTTCCACAGGGACTGGTTCTGGGGCCAGCCTTGATCAACACTTTCATTAGTGACTTGGATGAGGGGACAGATTATATCTTCAGCAAGTTGGCTGATGACACCAAACTGGGAAGACTGGCTGATTCCCCAGAAGGCTGTGCTGCCATTCAGCGGGATCTCAACCAGCTTGAGAGCTGGGCAGAGAGGAACCTCATGAGGTTCAACAAGGACAAGTGCAGAGTCTTGCATCTGGGAAGGAACAACCCCATGCAACAGTATAGGCTCAGGACTGACCTGCTAGAGAGCAGCTCTGCAGAGACCTGGGAGTCCTGATTGATAATAACCTAACCGTGAGCTAGCAATGTGCCCTTGTGGTCAAGAAGGCCAATGGCATCCTGGGATGCATCAAGAAGAAAGTGGCCAGCAGCTAAGGGAGCTTTTTCTCCCTCTCTACTCTGCCCAGGTGAGGCCTCATCTGGAGTCCTGTGTCCATTTCTGGGCTCCCCAGCTCAAGAGGTAGAAGGAATTTCTGGAGAGAGCCCAGTGCAGGGCCCCCAAGATGATCAGGGGACTGGAGCATCTTCCTTATGGGGAAAGACTGTGCAATCTGAGACTGTTCAGGCTGGAAAAGAGGAGAGTGGAGAGAGACCTCGTTAATAGTTACAAGTACTTGAAAGGTGGATGTTAGGTGGATGGGGCAACACTTTTTTCTGCAGCATCCAATAATAGGACTAGGGGTAATAGACTGGGGAAAAGAAGTTGGAACACAAAAATTTCCACTTAGGGAAAAACTTCTTTACTGCAAGGGTGAAGGAGCATAGGCTGCCCAGGGAAGGGTTGTGGAGTCTCCTTCTTGGGAGTTTGCAAAACCCATCTGGACACGTTCCAGATTGACCTGATCTAGGTGGATCTGTTTGAACAGGAGGGTTGGACGGAAGGATCTTTAGAGGGCCCTTCCAACTCCCACCATTCTGTGGTTCTATGCTTCTTTGTGCAATGTATGGTAGATTCTAAAATCTGATGAGAAAAAAATCTGGATGTTGAAAGTCTAAATGTGTTCAAGGGAATACTAGAAACACATAATAAAAAGAAATACGTTAAGACCCAATACAAATCTGCATTTTGCTCAAAGCACTAAATTTTTTCTACAGAAGCATTAATGGCTGCTGCTGGAAAAAGGACAGTGGGCTCCGCAGATTTTATGTCTGACTCAGTCCTGAACTTCCTAGAATTGTCCAATGCTTTAGGTTGGAAAGGATCTTGAAGATCATCTAGTTCCAAGACCCTGCCACAAGCAGGGACACCTTCAACTAGAGCAGTATGACCAAAGCCCCATTCAATTTGGCCTTGAATACTTCCATGGATGGAGCATCCACAACCTGTATGCACAATATCCTCCGGTGTCTCGCTACTCTCACAGTAAAGAACTTCTTCCTATTATGTAACCTAATTCTACTCTCTTTGAGTTTGGAGCCATTACTCCTTGTGGTATCACTAGAGGTCCTTGTAAAAAGTGCCTCTGGCTTTCTTGTAAGCCCCTTTAGGTGCTCAAAGGCTGCTCAAAGGCCTTTTCAGAGCCTTTTCTCCTCCAGCCTGAAGAAACCCAGCTTTTTCAGTCTGTTTTCATAGGAGCAGTAATCCAGCCCTCTGATCACCTTCATGGCACTCCTTTGGACTCGCTCTGATTTTTTTTTGTTATGAGAGAGATACGGACCTGTTGCAATGACAAAATTTCATGACTACAAAATTTGGACAGAAACCCACATTAGCTTTGTAAGCAACTATGAAAGAATACTGCATAACTCCTTGTCAAAACTGAATTGCAGTATTTGTGGAAACAAAACTATATTTTATGACATTAGTGATAATGTCACACACATACACAGATGTAAACTCAGTGTTTATTCCTCAGTCAAACATACAAACAACTCATTTCACTTTTTAGCTGCCTGCAGGCTATATATAATTTTTCTTTTCAGACTAATTTATTTATGGCTTGAGGCTAAAGTGAGGTATCATCTGTATCAGTCCTAAAAAAATCCCCAACAACTACAAATAATACAGAGCTACAATTGACTGTATGATGGCTGTGTAATTTTATTTCATTATAGGCTTTTTAACTAGCATTTTGTTTTGCTAATGATAGCCTTTAATAGTATCTACAGTTTATTAAAACTCTCCATTATGAAGGCTTCCAAAATACTTGAGGTATATACTACAACAATTACTCATTCCAGTTCTGCTACAAAGCAGAAGTAATTATGTACCCCCCATAGCACACCACATAGTAGGCCTGTTTTATTTTATCTGTTTCTAAGAGATTAGAGGAAGAGTAAGTACCCTGCATGAAACTGCAGGATACGTTTGAATAGACAGTATGTAATTATTAAATTTGCAATTGGCCAGGATACCAAGATGAAATATTCCTATCTTTGAGATCTTTTATTGTTGCCAGCTGCCAAGGTCTTTATTATCTGTTTCTCAAAGCTATGCTGGCTCTGTAATACCTACCACTGTGTTTTAAGAATAGAGGTAACAATTTGGCCATAACAATCTCTAGCATCCAAGTTTTGAGCAATAAATGAATCGACCACTGTCAAACGTACCACAAATGAACACCTATTCTGGCTTTTCTCCTGGGTAGGCATCTTCCTCACTGTGGCATTTGGATTCTAAGTTACTTATCAACACAAAATATATCCATGACTAAATGTGCTTCAGTACCTGAGCCTATCTAGTCGCCACAACAGACAACAGACTAGTCCTTAACAGATAGTAAAATATGAAAAAAACAGACAACCAGAACCATTCATTGCTACATTGTTCAGAGTATTTTTTTTTAATAAACTTTATTCCCACTACTGCAGTTGCATCTGTCATTTACTGGAAAGAATCGTCTCAAAAGGCCTCCTTACCTGTTGAAAGTAAGATATCAAATTTACTACAGGTTCTACATGGCAGCTTTGCAATAGAAAATAAACACAAGTCTTGGACAACAATGGTAAATAACAGCAGCGCTTGCCACTCAGGCCACTGAGAAACATGCAGGGGAAAGGAAGAAGCAAAACAAGAAAGGGCAATATGAAATACACAGAATAAAGGAATAGTAGGGATTGGAAGGGATCTCTAGTTCAACCCTCTGCTAAACCAGGTTCACCTAGATGAAGACTTAAAGGAAAAGCCTGCAACCTGTCCTGCTTGAATGGAGGGAAGAAATAGTCTGATACCAGAAGGGCTAAGAAGGTAGGTACTTCACATACCAGCAACTCTTGAAACTAACATAAGGAAGTTACCAGATAAAAAATGACTGAAAAAAGAGAATGTGTAAGATTGTCAGACCCAGTAAAATGTATCAGAAAATGCAGATGTCAGATGAATTGTAGTGCTATCACCTAAGACTGGGACACAGTGATTCCTTCTTCCAGTATGTGGTAGTCCAGGGTCAAGGAATCCTAGTCTCTAGAAGACAAAAAGCACTGAGTTTTGATTGCTTCCTTAGTCACTACTTTCACTACTTACAATATGTTGCACAGCTATAACGAAAGTCATGAATATACACAAACCTTAAGAAATCAGTGGAGGAAGCTAATCACACAGTTGACTTTGGTCAAACTGAAAGTGCTACGTATGTGCGTTTCCAGAAGTCTTTAATATTGCTCTCATGAACTGTAACCACCAGCACCTTATAATTAATGAGGTAAAGAATAAAAGAATGCATTGAAAAATAACATAACAGCTTTTCAATAAAACCGAATTAGGGGTGAGGTGTCAAAGAACTTTAATACAAGCAGGAATTGCTATATTGTTACAGCATGTCTGGTTTTCAGGAAAAGCTTTTTGCTCAAAGGGTCACTGTATAAACTATAGTCTCAAGTCTATATACTGTTTTGTATTCTGTTTTGTATTGGTTAAAAAGACAAGTGTAGCTCAAAGCGGAACAAATTTTGGAGACAAAGAGAATGTAAGCCAAGAAACTTCAAGATAGTGAGGGAAAGACACAAAGCAGTCCTCCATGGCATCACATAATGCCTCATTCTCAACTTCCATGGAGTGGAGTCAAGCTCTTATAAGGAATAGGTAGACAGAAAGGAAAAGGATTACTGTGAATGAGAGACACAGGTGGAGATTCATCCTTGGATCTGTTCTAAACGTGAATGTACAAACTCCTCAGCAACCTGCCCAAACTTGGAACCTATCCCGACTTTGAGCAGTGGGTTGAAATAGATTACCTTGAGATATCCCTTTCAACCTAAATTGTTACATGATCTATTCCACCAAAGATTACTATGACAAATCCAATGGTATTTTTATCCTCCAGGGCATGGTGATCATATTGAATATATCTGAATGAAACATTCATTCTTGGTATGACTTTGTAAGTCATCCACGGGAACTCCTTCTTTGAGTTGTAAGATACTTAATTAGGGACAAGAGCTATTTTGGCAAGCAGTAAGAGAGGAATCAGGCCTCAGACTGTTCTCAGATTGATAATGCCTCTACAAATATTAATTTCTAGAGTTACTAATAACACACATAGGACCTTGTGTCAAGATTTGATTACATTTCTTCTTTTCCCATTAAAAAGGTTGATTTTTTTCAATTAAAAAGGCATCCTAAACCAATAAATTATAGCTAATTCCTGCCAGAACACAGCTGTTCTTTATTTGTGTCATTTCATTTGCATTTACTGAGTGCAACATTTAACATGTTGGCTGCTGCGAAGACAATGACGAACAGTAGAGGATGCACCCATCAATATCCAACACACCACAACTGATAAAGCTTATGCTTCCATGGCAGTCAGATCTTTTGCCCCTAATTGATTAAGATTTTTAGCTTCTACACGAGCTCTCACAATATGTAGTTTCAGTTTACCCGTCCTGACGGTCTGACACAGCTTCAGCTGTATTAGATTAAGGACACATTTATTTGTACATATGCCCAGTTTACCAATATTGTGTTGACTTTCCCCTGTCTAGTTGGTGTGAGTGCTTACCCTCAACTAGACTCTTTCCCTATCTGAGGGAGAGCTTTCTTGGGAACACTCATGGTGTCCTCCGCATTCTTCTGTTGTGTTACATTTATTAGCCTTTTCACTTAAGCTACTAACTCTTTTTATCTTAAAAAATAAAAGGTGTTTGTTTTTGGTTTTTTTTTTGGTCACGCTGATGAATAATATTTATTATTTATTTTGTAATACAAAGTTTTAACTGTTCTCAAAGTGACAGCAACACAAGCTTTTGATCTTATTATTTTCATAACAAAGATCCTAAGGAATTACTTGATAGCTATCTTCTTTATATATCTAGGTCATCTTTCTAGAGCCTGGAAAACAAATAACAAATGGTTAAATAATACATTTTCTCCATACAAGTGATCTTATTTTCAAAAGGAAGAGTCTTTCTTAGTCAAGTGATTACCCACTTGATGTTTCCAAAATGACAGAAATGTTAATTATTAGCATTTTAAAAAGTAATTTTACACTAAAATACCATACCAGCAATGGCAAAATAGCACTGGGCAAGCAGTAATATTACTAATTATTTAGACAGAAGTTTCCTTTGGTTAAAAAAACCAAACAAAGATTTTTTTCCTTTCATGCAGATCTGTTCACTAGAGGTTTGCTTAAATAACACTCCTCTCTGTCCTTATTAGCATCTGAGTTGTAAAGAGAAAGCTATAGCAGTCTCATCATGGATTTAAATTACTTTCAGGCACTTTTTCTATTTTTTGAATCAACAAAACAACTAATCTTGCTTTTTTTCTTCCCTATTCACGTACCTTGTTTCATTCTGATGAAGTCCAGCTAAGATAGGGATTTTGAAGCTGGAGAACTTTGTACCCAGGATGCAAAGCTTTTGTTATTCTAATTCTATTAAGACTCACATAAGCCTCTGAAGAGTCCTCTTCCAATCAAGATGCCAAGAGCCTGCATTAGAAACTTATCTGTCTGACCACCGACCAAGTCAGAGACAATTCAGCCCTGTGAGAAGGACTAATTTTAATGAAAAGTCAGATGAATTTATTTTCTTTTACTTACTTTGCAAGTGGAATTAGCAGGAAAAGAAGACACAGAAATACAATGCAAAGAAAAAAACCACTCTGTTTATGAAACTGTGGGCTGACAACAAGAGCAGGATGATAGCAATATACATGAAAGAAAAGCAAGGAATATTAAAGGTGAGGCACTGTATGTAAAAAATTAATTTCAGCATGCAGAATGACAAAACGTCAAAGCAAAATCATACCTTAATGAAACACAATATAGAAAAGAAGGCCTCCCTGTTTCTCCTTTAACTGAAAAGTATCTCTCCTTGTCTGTCATACAATTAATTACTTTCTGTGAGTTTTGTTGAAGTTTAAACCCAAGGGGGGAAAAAAAAAAGTGACTGCTGTTAAAAGTACCTAGAAACAGTGAAAAATGTCTAGTTATTCTCAAGACACTGTTTCTGTTGATACCTTTGTGCCTGGCTTCTATGAGTACATGCCGATTCAGATGCACTTATAAATTTTCCTTTTTCCTACAAATCTGAACATCCCAAACGTAATAATAATTCATGAAGACTTTGTTAGAACACTTTGTCTGAAGTCCTGAAACACTTCTGGGTGGAAACATTGCATGTTTAATCCAAGAAATAGAAACATATAAATATTATTTAGTTACACATATAAGTTAAATTCTGTAGTATGTAATAACTTACTGGAAAATATTTTCCCCCATGGCTTCATTTCTGGAAGGATCTTTATCAATATTTAGAAGCCATCTTGTCTACTGTGAAAAAATTTAATACTAAGGAAAAGAAACAGTTGCCTTCACATTATTCCCTCTATATACATCTTGAATTTCACAAACCATGCTCTTCTCTCTCATTACACTACATCCATGTCCAAGACAGCAAGAACTAGTGAAATGGGCTGAACTGCCATTAAATTACAGAAAGCCAGCTCTACAGTTTCTCATTAAAGATGAAGATTTCTCAGTGCTTAAAAGTAGCAACTAAACGAATGGCAGGCAGCAAAATATGAAATAAGAATAGATATAAATGATTGTGGTAAAGGTATTCTATAGTGAGAGCCTTTTATCCTTGGGAATAATCCCTACAGTTGAAAGTCCAACCAATAGGAGTAGCACTAGTGATCCCTTATATCTTTGTCAGTCCTCACTGTAGCATTCAGAACTGGATGGGACTAGCAGAGCTAATTATGCCCGGCTGCAAATGCTGTCCTTGATATACCTTAGGAACTACAAGTCTGTCAGCAAAAGGGAGGCAAATGCATCCCACAAATGCTGTCCCACAAAACTGGCTGCAGAACAAAAGTATTACAAAAAGTAGACACAGAACTTTACTTTTCAACATTTTTCCATTCACATACCTCACCTAAGAAGAAAAGTCACTCTAATAATAAAAGATTTTTTTTCTCCCTCCTATGTCTACAGAAAGAAGGCAAATGAGTTACTTCTATTTTTGTTGCAAGGGAACTAGTCTGATAAATGGCCATGTGTAAAATGAAGATTAACTATGAGTACATGAATAAGTGTAGAAAGGAGAATAAATCAGTGAGACAATGAGATTGTTTATGGCTGCTACAGAATTGTCTTTCAGGGGAAAGTTTTCTATTAAAATTTTGAATCTCACAGCACAGGGATGAATATTGTTTTCTTGAACCATTTGAAAAGTAAAGCATTTATCTCTTTGGAATGTATCTTGTGCAGCTGTAAACGTAAAACTTCAGAACTACCAAAACCAGTGCTATCGAACTACTAGCTATTTCAAATTCTGGTTTTGGGCTCCTATATACCAGCAATTTATATACTGTAAAAAAGAGAGTGTTCATCTTCATGTTACACACAATTGGCCTTTATATTGAATGCTACTGTTCCAAAAGCTTTTATTTAGTTCAAAGTATAATACACAAAAAGCAAATATTGCCATGAAGCCAGAATTTAGTCCATTTTTCTCATTAGAGTTTGACATCTTGCAAGGGACATGAAAAAGTAACAGATCACAGCCTTAAAATACAGTTTTCAGACTATTCACAGAGAAAACTTAATAAAAATAAAGAGATAACATTTTCCAGGAAAAGTCAGGTCAGCAGGGCTGCCCATGCTACCTGTCAACAGTATGAGGTTGGAGAAATCCCTTCTGAATGGATTTCATATCTAGAGTTACATAAGACTTTGCAACTGAAACCTAAATTAACATCTAAATTATACTTGAAGTTTCCTCACTTTTACACATTAATACTCTTTCTGTAACCTAGAATACCTGTCATTTCACATAGTCTAACAAGTCATTCCTCTCCAGGCTTACTCATGGTGTAATCATTCATGTCATGAAATACAATCAAAGAACTTCAGCTCATTTTGTACACAGTAACTGCATATGCCAGTCCTGCCTCCTCTGCAGAGACTCTTACTTTCTAGAATTTCTTCTAAAATCCAGCTGCTCAAGTATTATCAAAGCTTCTCTTCTTGTTCTCTCTTCCACCAAAATATACTATTTAGAGTACTCAGAAAATGTTGGAGTAATATGCATTAAAAAAAAAATCAACTTAAATCATGATATTAAAGGAAGAGGCAGACCTGGTGGGTTGTTTGGGGTGCTTTTTTGTACTGCTTTAGTTCTGGGTTTGAGGGGGAGTGAGGATTGGTTTCTTGGGTGATGGCTTTTTTTTTCTGGATTTTTTTCTTCTTTCTTGAGTGATCAAAGAGTGATGATCAATACATGTACACGCTAGATAAATCTTCTCAGTGCTGATTCAATCAAGAAGTAATCTGGGACTAGAATTTCTATGAAAGTTTATACACAAAGCATTTAAATACCATTGAGTTCAGAGCAATTGTGTGCTTATATGCAGACACCACAGTGTACTCAGAGTACAGACACTCATAGGGTATTTTACTATGATTCTTGCAACTACAATTTGCATACAACTTATCAGTATTACCAGCAATGTCTGCAGTTTCTCATGCTTCTCAGTGAAACAGAAAGTATATGCAAGCTGATGATTTTTGACTGAAGCTTATACTTATTTCAGCAAACCAACCATAAATGACATGCTTTTCACTTCACCGTGTGGTCTCCCACTAGTTGCTAACTAATGCAACCTTTCTGAATGTTTTCCAGAGTCAGACATATTCTACAGAGTTCTGTGGACAAGTTTTAAAACAGTACATAATGTTGCTAACTATTAAAGGCTATTTCAAATTATTTTTCTTTGTGTGATATCAAACTATTTATATAAATCTTTACTACGGCAGGAATTAAACACGTTTTTGTGCTATACAGGCAGACTCTCTCTGACATACTCACATATGTATATACAAACACCCATTTTATACTTTTTGGGCTCCTAACTTTTTGCAGAGTCACTTCATATCCCCTGGTGCAGTTTTAAGTTTACATGACATGTGCAATATGGCAAGCAGTCAGAAAGGCCCCCTCTTGCCCTTCTCCAAGGAGGCTACCATGAATTACTCATTATAGCAAATACCAGTACAAGTCATAAAATCTAATTGACTCAGTAAAATTTGAATACCTAGTTTTAGGAGGAACATTGTTCATATGAGGAAATAAACCAGTCTATTTAGGGACATCTATAACCCAGACACTACTTCTGCACTGCTTATCCAAAATGTCACGAGTTTTTCTAGTAATATTATTGAATGGCAATATAGAAGATTCCTCTATAGCTTAGGGGCATCACATGTTTTGAAAAAGCAGCATAACTGAATTTTGGGGAAAAAAAGCAACATATGCATGCTGGCACTGATTAAGCCCCATCTGTGCCTGGAAGAGAATTCAAGTGAAATAAGTGTCTGTCAAGTTCTCTCAGCCAGCGCTGTGCCCTTGAACAAACATCCTGTCAATACTTGATACACAAATGAAGAAAACTCTGGTGTAAATGCTTGTCTCTTCACCTTAATTTAATGCCCTAACAATATTTGGTGCAAGAATGATGTAATCTCAGTATTTATAGACATTTTTTCTCCTATTAAGGTTATGGATGTTAGAATAAAGGACATATTGCACTGGTTAAAAAACATTCTTATATGGAAACGTTAAGTATGCAAAACCCCTAGCAACTAATCATGACACGTATTTCTGTTCCTCAACAAAATCTCTGGCATTCCAATACCATAAACTGAAGACATTAAAGTGCACAGTCGAAAGCACAGAGATATAGAAGCACTTACATTTGCACTGTGATCACTTCCACTAACACAGACGACATCTTGTTTTTGAATTGTTAATACCTCTTTTGTAAGCTTCAGTCGGATGTCATAAGCATTTTCGGATACTTCATCATACAACAATGCAATACCAGTTTTAGTCTGTGAATGCAAGGCACAGAAAAAAAACATTAAGAATATTTATCATTACTAAATGTTCATAACAACCTCTATCCCCTTCAATACATAAAAAGTACATAAATGACCATTGTTTACAGAAAGTGGAAAACTGGCCTGTTTACCAGTCTTCAAATGGATTAGATATAAAGCCTCTTCCATACTGTAAAATGTGGGCTAAATGGCCTTTCAAGTAGATATTAATATGTAAACAAAAAATTCTGCATTGTTCTGGAGAAATGTTGCTATTGAATCACGTCCTATTTGTTTTAAACTGTGTAACTTATGAAACTCTATTAGAAGTAGGAAAGTAAGTACAAACATAAATGAACATATTTTCCAGTTTCAGCAAGAAGCAGGGAAGTGCAATGTTGTTCCTGACTTAGAAAGCTTCCTTCCACTGTACTTCTCCATGAGCAGTAGTACAGAAATTCTATTTTAATTTTTGCTTTATTTACTTACATACAGAATTCCCACTGATTTTCAGTCAGATATTTCCTTAAATGTAAGCTATGGAATTAGGACTGCTTATCGTTATTTGTCAAAATAAGCAGGTTAATGCAATTTCAGAACTTTACAGTCATTGCACAGAAGACAACAAGAAAAGTATCTGTTCTGAAATGGATGATCGCATTTAAAAGCAATATTCATTTATTAATTTATGATGTGTATACAAGCACATACACTGCACTTCATGCAAGTGAAGAATAATCAAGCATAATCAAATGTTTAGCTGCAGCATTTGTTTTTAAAAGAGAATATAAAATCAAGTTGTTAATCTAGGTTTCATTAAACAGTACACTGTGTAAAAAAACCCAGATAAATGGACTTAAAGAAATATGTCCTTTGAACTTAATGAATGTCTTAAGGGATTTAAAAATAAAATTAAACATGAGCATATCTTCATAACAATATTTTAATTTCTATAAAATTAGGGATAAAGTTCTGTGTTGATTGTCAAGAAAATCTTTTGGTCTTTAAAGGCAGGATCAGTTTAAGCTCAAGGCACTTCAATTTTGATGTTGTGTGGCAGCAGCAACTGAGTGTCAAAGCCTTCTTTATTGTAGAAATGAAAAATGCAGCTGAGAGAGCAATCCAATTTACCCTGTGTATATACGCTGTAGGTGCCCAGATGAATTGCTCCAATGGCTCTGCTGTCTCTGGGCTCAAAGTAGTCATGACCATGAAAGCCACTACTGCTACTTAAGATACTTAAGGATAGCTAAGTCCCTCCACAGATGAAAGGCTGCCGGACGCTTTTAAGGACACCTAGGTATGTCTCTACCTGGAGTCAAGAGCAGATTTCTGTGATTATAAGGAGATATAGACATGGATCATGCCAGTAGACATCCACGTGTAGGTACCTGCAGCTTGAAATGGATCTCTTAGAAGGTTTACAGTGTAGAAATTCACTTCTAGGACAGCCATTTAGATTCTGTGAAGCCAGTGATGAGTACAAGACACCTCTGAAGTATGATTTATCTATTCTCTGTAATATATCCAGCTAGAAGGGAACTAATTGTATAACAGCTCTTTACTTAAAAAATTAACAGAAATAACAACTTGGACATCTACTTCTGGGCAGATAAATATCGTTCCTAGAGTTTGCTGAGAATGCCTAAATGAAACAAAGTTCAGTGAGGGTGTAAAGCTTTAATCATTCGTAATTGTTTGGAGATCAGCGTTTCTTCATTTTCCCAAGGTTTTGAAATTTTTTTACATTTCCAGCATGTGTGGATGCTTTATCAGTATAATTTTGTGAATGAAAGCACACATGAAATCCATGAAAACATCATCCACTTAAAAGACATGCTGCATAACAGTATTTTCAAACAGTAAAACAACCGTCTTAAAAAAAAAAAACAACGTCGTCCCTGCATTTTGCTGCTATCTCATCCAGACTGGCAACTGCTATTACTTTGGCTAATGTACCAGAGCACGCTGTACAGAAACACTGAGAGAACAGAGGTCTAAGAAAGCTCTTTATAAAGCTTAAACCCAGAACATCTCTCTGGCTGGTAATCGTTACATATGTTTAGAAGTAACACAAGGAGAAAACCCCGAACTTTCATTTGTAACAGATGATCAAGTAACGAATGCATTATGTATGCCACTGATTAAATAGCTCAGCTTTTTCCATCACACTACTCAAACTGAAAGTCTCACTGAAGTTCATCTATTCTTATTAAAATCTAATACCTACCTCGCACTCCATCTAACTTCTAAAGTGATCCAAGATGACATGCAGCAATAACTAATTTGCTTTCAGAATCAATAAGATTAATCTAGATTTCTCTCAGCCTTTCAAGTTGCTTTTCTTTTTAGATCATTATAAATGCCTTTGAATCAGAGTTAAGCACATTCTCTGTGTTAAAGAGATAGCATATGTAACTGTAGCAGTAAAGTTTAAGTCCAAAGTGCTTCTGCAAACAGGGATTATTTAATAAGAACTTAGTCTTTGCATGTACATGTATATCCAGCATTTTAACTATGCTATGTCCTTCTTGATTTCTCATTTAAAAGCTATCTATACAGCTGCCATTCTAAAACATATCAGAAAGCAAGGACTGAAAAGTATAAGTAATTTCCCAAAATGATGCAAAAATGATAGAGATCATGAAATTTACATGTTTTGTAATTAAAAAAAATATATTGAAAGTGCATAGGGAGTTGCATCTCAATAGGATTTAAGTGCTTACAATGAGAGTTAGGGGAACATAAATTTAAACTCACTTGGGTAGATGAGGAAATTAAATGTTGATTTTTGTATCTCTGACATTTTTCCAGACACTCACCTCAGGATGATGAGTGTGTGGTGTACATGTCCACATACATGGTGGAAGGCTGAGAAAAGATCACTAGCATAAGCATCAAAGTAGCTGTGACTTTTAAGAAAGCTCAGTCGCTGTGCTGTTTTTGAAAGAAAAAAAACACTGAAACCTACTTTCTCAAGTAACCTCAAAAAGTGACAATACCATAGAGATGAAAACGTCACTCTCCACAGGGAGCTAAATTGCAGATGAGCCCTTTCATCAGTTTTATTGTCGACTACTAATGGCAGTTCCCTAGTCAGTGTATTTGCTTTAAAGTGCTCCCTGTTATGGGACCCTACCCAAAACACCATAACTCTTTCATTGCACTGTATTTGCAGCCTACAGCTCACAGCCAAGTATCTCTAAGTATCTCTAAGGCAAACTTTGGTCTTACTGGCATAAAATACTTAGAATAATAGAATTGTAACATGGTAGGAGTTCAGAGAGACCTTTAAAGATTTAGTCCAATCCTCATGCAGAAGCACGTCTACCTAGATCAGGTTGCATAGGGACATGTCCAGGTGGGTCTTGAAGACCTCCAAGGAAGCAGACTCCACAACCCCTCTGGGCAGCCTGTGCCAGGGCTCCCTCACCCTCACAGTAAAATAATTTTGTCTTATATTTAAGTTGAACTTTTTGTGTTCCAGCTTCATCCTATTATCCCTTGTCCTACTGCTAGATACAATAGAAAAACGGGATGCCTCAATCTCCTGCCACCCACCATTTAGATATTTGTAAATGTTAATAAGATCTCCCCTCAATCTTCTCTTCTCTAGATTAAGCAGTCACAGTTCCCGCAGCCTTTCCTCGTATGAGGCCTCACCAGGGCAGAGTAGAGGGGGAGCAGAACCTCCCTTTACCTGCTGGCCACACTCTTCATGATGCATCCCAGGATGCCATTGGCCTTCTTGGCCATAAGGGCACATTGCTGGCTCATGGTTAGGTTATTATCAAACAGGACTCCCAGGTCTCTCTCTGCAGAGCTGCTCTCCAGCAATTCAATCTCCAGCCTCTACTGTTGCATGGGTTGTTCCTCCCCAGATGCAGGACTCTGCACTTGTCCTTGTTGAACCTCATGAGGTTCCTCTCTGCACAACTCTCAAGTTGGTTGAGATCCCACTGAATGGCAGCACAGCCTTCTGGGGAATCAGCCAGTCTTCCCACTTAGGTGTCATCAGCCAACTTGCTGAGGGTACACTCTGTCCCTTCATCCAGGTTGTTGATGAAGATGTTGAATAAGACTGGCCCCAGAACCGATTCCTGTGGAACTCCTTTGGCCACAAGCCTCCAACTCAGTTATGCACTCATAGAAGGCTGTCAGGTTGGTCAAACGGGATTTCCACTTGGTGAATCCATGTTGACTCCCCCTGATAACCATCTTTTCCTTCATATGTTTAGTGACAACATCCAGGATGAGTTGTTCCATCACCTTTCCAGGGATGGAGGTGAGGCTAACTGGCCTGTAAAATTTCCTGGGTCATCCTTCTTGCCCTTTTTGTAGGCTGGAGTGACATTGGCCTTTCTCCAGTCCTCAGGCACCACTTGCCTTCACTTTGGTTTTATTTGAAAAAACTTGCGAAAAAAGAATGAGACAGTTTAAAAGTGGTGTTAAGAGGTACTAGGTTTCCTATAAAAATTATCTACTTGTTTATGTCAATTTGCTTCTTAAACACATTAAGAGTAATATTTGTCAGGGTTTTCATGCTAGTAACCACTTAGAAGATACAGAAAATGTTGAAGACTTACACAGACAATGAGAAAATTCAGATAAGATTCATAACAATCATGTAATGTTCTTGTATGCATTCAGAGCAGATGTCAGAGTACATGCATACATTGGTATTATTTTGATTTAAACTGTGTGGTTCTCAGTAACTCCAAATCTCTCTCTTATTCCCTCTGCCTAAGGTATTTTAGCAATTGTGTTAACTAGTGTTGCAAATGAAATAGAGGATTAGTGTCTCAGATCCTTATAAAAATGGATGATCTAGTTTCCCTTACTTTACCTAAAAAAAATTTTAAAAAAATCTTTTCCATAGACTTACATTGTTCCTCCAGCAGAAATCATCACTTGCTGTTCTTCTTTCTTAATATAACCACAGCTTCAGTGGGATGGCAGTTCTATTTTTAACTGCTAAAATGCCCTGATAATCTTATTTACAAATGATGAAAGGTCATTTAAGTGCTATATTTTAACTATTTTTTTTCCAACTGAAACTCCACATTATATTTCAAAACAGATATTTTATCAGCAATATTTACACTTCAAAGGCCTAGGGATACAGTTCACTAATTCAATTTCTATTTTTTTTAAATGAAAACATCTCTGCTGAAATTCCGTATCTGTGGTATACTGACGGTTGTAACACTTGCCGAATACACTTGAGAACTGGGGTCACTTATTTTTATCCCACATCACTTTACATTATGCTGAAAGAGAACTTCAACAAGTCCCTCATAGACAGAGCTCTGACCACTAAGTTACAGCAGGCTAAAATTTATTCTCTTGTAACAGGTTTGATATGTTTTTCATACCACATCTCCTACCGTGACCAAAAGACACAGACATTTTCTCAGTGAAGGACAGAATTAAAATTTAAAATATAACGCAGAGATTTGAAAAGTGGTGCAAAGTGAGTCAGAAGTGCAAGGTGCTACACTCTAGAGAGAACAGTCATTTGCAAGGCAGAAGTAGAGCTTTTCTTTTTACCATTTCTTGAGGTAAAGAAACAGGTAGGTAGCAGTGAGGACTGACAGCAAAATACTGGCATCAATATCTTACTGTTGAAATAAAGACAAACGGATATTTTGACTGTTCTCCTTCTGATTTTTTCCTACTGATTTGCTTTTTCTCACCCACAAGACAGTGCCCAAAAGTAAACACAGTTCCTCAGCTGAGTAGTACATAAGGTTCCTTAAACACTGATGAATGTGAGGGAGGAATAATTTCACGCCCATGAAGTAATCCATCACCAGTGTTGCATTTAATACACTGCAGTGTATTGTTTCCTTTTATACAGTATTATGTCAGTGTTGATTCATAACTACACTACATAGAAGAGGTAATGAACTGAAAAGGGTCATGAGAAAAAAAGAATCGGAAGTGATCAGAGATCTGTAAATCATTCTGCACAGATTTGGGATGTTTAGTTTAAACAAAGAATACAAGGAGACAATAAAAGTTCTAAGTACTTCAAAATCTATTGCAAAGATATATGGAAAATCAGGTGAGAAAATAATTCATAAATCTCCATATTTTAACATTTTCCAGTTACAAGGAAATGGAAGTTTTTGAACAGATTGTGGGAACAGATTTTGGACATCAATCGCTAAGGAATTCTGACAGAAAACTGAACAAACATCTGTCCAAATGGTACAGGTACTAATCCTCTCACAGGGCAAAATCCCAGAAAAGACAATTTTTCAGATCTATTTGTCTCTGACGCCAATATTCAGAATTATGTGACTTCTTGCATATATGACTGAACCTTTGCATCCAGGAGAAAACTTGACTGGCCTTAGAAGGACATCTGCACTAAAAAACTTACAACTGCCATAGGAGAGAGAAAAACTACCTGTGAAGACTTGAAAAAAACTGTCATTTAGAGACTGTGTCATAGGTTTGTGTGGACACATTTGTGGTAATGGGGAAGGGGCTGTAAAGATGCCTTCTGTCACAAGTTGCTCGAAACTTTTCCTGGCTCAGTCAGACCCACTTCTGAGACTGAGCCAGCTGGACACCTCCATGGTCAATTTTTAAGAAGAAGCTGGAAGAAGAGTGTTCTTTCTTCTTTTCTGAGTGATGGTGGAAGGAGTTAGAGGAGAGAGAAGTGACCATGCAGACCCCAAGGTCAGTGACAAAAGAGATAAGGAGGTGTGCTGAAGCTGACAGCTTCATGAGATGGCAGCTGTCCCCCTGCAACCTGTGGAGAGGAGTGGTGAAGCTGAGAGTTGTTGGCAGTTCGTAGAGGACCCCACATAAGGTGTAGTGACAGTACTCAGAGGAGGCTGTGAATTTGTGGGAGAGTAGCGTTGCAGCAGAAGGTGCCCAGAATGCTGCTGGCTGCAGAGCAGTCCCATGCAGGAGGAGTTTGTGAGCAGAAGCTGTAGCTGTTGGGGAAGACTCACACCTGGGAGGACTGTATCCTGTGGGAGGGACCCTCCATTGCATCTGCGAGAAAATGCGAGGAGTCCTTCTCCTCTGAGAAGAAAGGCAGAGATCATTGGTGAGAGACTGACCACATTCTCCATTCTCCGCTCCCCTGTGCTGTTGAAAGTGAAGGAGGTAAAGACATAGGGAGCAGTAAACTGAGCCCGGGAAGAAGGGACGGGTGGAGAAGGAGAGAGAGTTGTATTTTTCTCATCATCCTGCTCTTTTATTTTCCTGTTTTCTTTCTAGTAGGTAGTACAATAAACTGTTCCCACTTTCCTCTCTAAGTCAAGCAGTTGAGTCTGTTTTGCCCAGAGCCATATTTGACAGTGAGCCCTCCCTGCCCTTGTCTTAATCCAGAAGGCCTTTGGCTACCTTTTTTCCACCCACCTTGCTGAGGCCTCTGCTATCCTAAGGAAGGCAAAAGTGGATGGGAGTGAGCAAGAGGCTGTGTGGTACTTTGCTGCCAGCTGGGCCTGAACCATGACAGGCTGTTAAGAATTGATGACTGACAATTACACCAAAAATTATTACTAATCATAATTTTTATAGCCATTAATCGGAAAGAGGACTGTACCCTCTGTGTCTGTGTCTGAATGTAAATATTTTGAAGTAGCTTGGATGAAAATATTTCAAATTAAAGCAAAACCAAGTTAAAACTGAACGTCATTCCACTTGGAAAGCAACTGGCAATGTAATTTCTAACAATGGATTATTTTCAATATCTCAAAATTAGCAAAAAACCTTTCCCTTTTAATCTAGAATAATATACAACCAAACTGACTTAATAGCTGCCTAACTTTCAAAAATGCAACCCTATCATTCTATGATTCTTTTTGCTCCTATTTAAAACAATCAAACCCTCAGTCTAACTCACCAAAAATTAAGATTAAAAAAGTCATTTGCTTTGTAGCCTCAATGAGTGAGCAGCTAGTAAGAGTAATTGTCTTAAAATGCTTCAAATATTCTCGAGCATTTAGGGACAGACATTAGATTATGTGTTTTTATAAGAGTTGTAACCCCATTTCACAGTGTTCACTATCATTGTTCTCAGCTAGTGAAGAAAATCAGAAATCCCTGATGGCCCACTTCAGAAAGGTGGATGAGCCAGTAGATGATGGACATCGCTTCTTCCAGGGTAGGTCAATTAACACTAAAGATACTGAGTTACTATACAGTGTAATGTTAATAGACTGACATTTTACTACATACAGTTGTAAAAGGTATATTAGCACTGCAAGTTTTTAGAAGATTTTAACTGCAGCATAACAATATCACTTCCTAGCAATTCAGAACACAATTCCTAATTTTTTAAGTGGCAAGAACAGTAAAAAGCAAGTACAGTAACTAAAAGCAAGAACAGTAACTCAGGGGAACAGAAATTTGAAAAGATGCTCTCAAAATACAAAATCTTGAAGTCTGTTTTGTGGCTTACATCACAGCCTGTCCACCAAAAGCTCTGTTAAAAATAGCCTGAGGGATAGATTGTTGGGATTTTCAGTTAATGACATTAGCCTTGCAAGAAGAGTGATCAACAGCTGGCTCTCAATCTGTGTGATCTTAATCATTAGAAAGTAAGCAGTAATGTCTTGTTTAATTACTGCAAACTCAATGTGTCATGAGCTAATTAGATATGATTGATTATTGTCATCCTCATGCACCTCTCAAAACATTAGACACAAATATTTGAATCCTGTAACAGATTTTTGGAAAATGAACTTCCAGAATGTCATGTTGAATAAAAATTGCCTGTTTAAAAATTCTAATTGAAGCAAAGTAGTAATGCCACATAGCTGAATATGTCAGCATACAGGTTCTATCCCAGAAAAGAGCCAAGGCACAAGCTATTAGAAAAGTCGCCTAGTTTTCTTTTGATTTAGATAATATCTTGAAGTAAATTGCTTGCTTATTACTAAAGCTCATTTTTCAGGCAACTGGACAGGAGCAAAGAATTAAATAGCCTAAGAATTAAAGATTCTCTTATTCTTAAAGCAAGTTCATAAAAGCTAAACAAGAAAGCATACATTTCACACTTCAAACTAAACCACTTAGCAATAAGATGAAAAAGCCCGCAATAACATTCTCTTTGGAGATTATTTAAGAAATAGCTAAGAGATTATCTGAAAATTAATGTGATCATTTCTATTACTGGTACTATGCAACTTACCCTGGTAGGACTTCAGCTGATAAATAAATGCTCCCGTTGATATATCAAAAGGTAAATGGAGAACTGGGAGTTATAATGTAATTCTTTCCATATTTTTGTAATGTAGAATAACCAAATGTAGGCAATATAAAGACATCATGGGTTTTTTTTAATGGAATAGCACATTTTGATTCATTCCCCTGTTGCCTTGTACACTGATATAGCTCCAACAAATTAGTTCTTTTTCAAATATTCACATAAAATTGGGGTCTTTTTCTAGTTACTGTGTCATTCTGACAAAAACAACTAAGCAAAGCCATACCCAACTGCTTAATTTCTGAATAGAGTGAGTGTAAATATTTCTTGCATTTGTCTAAATTTAAGTGGCAAAATTAAATCTCTATGGTTTCATCATCCTAATGTGACAAATGTGTAAATGCAGTTGCAAAGAAAACTATGTCACCATTATAGTAAGAACTGCTCATCCTCTATTTGTTTCTAGTGCTACTGGACACAGAAAGACTGAGGCAAAGATTAATCACAGGAACGGAACAGGATGTAAAATAGAGTTTCTAAGAATTAAAGTAAGTCTATACAAAAACAATCAAACCTGCCCCCTCAAAAAAAAACCAAAAAACCAACAAACAAAAACCCCACCACACCCACAACTTTTACTCACATCTGTAGTTGTTTTTTTAACAGGTCAGTGGTTCAGATGAACCCAGAAGCTGGAAGTGAAAATGCTTTTAGCCATGTACTTTGCTGCTAGCTTAGAAAGAAACGTGACAGTTCCATTTCATGCTTTATCTGGACTTAATGGCATGTTCAAGTTTAACCTCTCTTAAACTTTCTTTTACAGTTCTCAAACATAATTATGATAATCAGTAACTTTTTAATACTTTCTGTATTTAACTTACTGTTTGAAACTGTAACTATGTCGGATAATATCAATAAATGACGAACCACTTAAAATCAATGAAGAAAAAACAGAACTTATTGGCACTATGGAGAAAAAAAGCATAAGATATGCAACAAGATGAAAAATAATACTGGATTAAATTTGTAAGCGTTTACAAAAAGTAGTGGAATTGGTAGAAAATAGCCAAGTAAGACAGAAGCCAGGCACGAAGATGCTAAGTTTTTAAGAAATTAAACTTTAGATGGCAATCATATTCAAAACCAAAAATCAGAGAAGCAGCTAGACAGACATTATTAAAAGGTAGAGAAGAGTCTCAATTAAAAACTGATTGCGTGACATAACATGAAAAAGGACAAAACAGTCTGTTTACACCAAAATTTCAAATCCAAAATGTCCTGCAACAGGAGTACATTACTGACCAACACTTAGAATCACATTATGTTCTTCAGGGAGGTTCCTTAGGAGTAATGTCACTAGAATAACCCAAAAGGTGCTCACGCATATACAATTTGTATATAATTGATTCGTTTGTTATAAACTCTACAAAAAACAGACTTTTTCAAATGGATATACAAGATTTCAACCAATTTTCTGAGCTTGCTGGGACTTCTCCATGTTACTTAATGTATTTATTAAATCACCGTATCAGTGGTATGTTCACTGTGAAATGTAAGTCTCTTCCATTATACTCTAGAACCAAGGCTGAACTAAAAAGTAATACTGAGAATCAACTATAAAAATACCTGCAAATACCAGACATGGAAAATAAAACTCAACTTCAATCAAGACACAAAAGTACTAAAACTTACTGCTGGGGACAAAAGCTAAACAAGTTATTTTGATAATGGGACAACATGAAAACAAAAACCTGTGTCATGTGTACTTGAGGAGCCTTGTGATGGAAAAAAAGTGTATGATCTTAAATACACTATCAACACCATCACATTTTTATACAAATATAAAAGTCAGATTTGCAGGGCAAGAGACAGGAATATATTTTGTGAAGAAAAGTAGGAGAGCAGAGGTATGGATGTAGAAAGACAGAAATGGTTCTTGGCATAACGTAGCATTGTTAGAGAACATGTAAGAGATGACTTAAAATAAGAACAGCAGGAGGAATTAACAGTAATAACAGGGGAAAGGTAAAAACAAAAGTAAATTAATATTGAGGAAAAAGGCAATTTTAAAAAATCACATGCTTAAGAAAATAGTTGCCCATCAACAAATGTATATCTCTCCTGCAGGAATGATCTCCGTAGGGCACTAATCCATAAAAGAATGACTCTGCTCCAAGTATTAAAAATCTGTGTGAAACAGAATTTACAAAAGCCGTATCTGGCAAAAATGCTATCCAAAACAATTGAAAACATAGCCAAATAACAATCCCACAAAACACAGTTGGTGATAGATAGGATCTTGCTTGAGGGTTATCACCGCTTCTCCCATATCCAGAAGACTCCCTGGGATGACCATTAATGTAAACTGTGCCATCGCTTTCTACCGCTTCCTTCTTGACACGTACCAGCATGCAGAGGGACAAGCCACTGTAAGGATCAGGGTTACAGCTGGTCACCGATTGCTTAATCCCATTTACCCTACATTATTAACTATATAATTTACAAATGTGTGTTTTATATCCCTTTTGCATACTGTTAATACTTTCTATTACCCCTATTATTGCACAGTAGAAAAGCACTCTACCAATGTTAAGAGGTGAACCTGTGGCAATATTACTGTTTCAGTCTATCTGTATATATCCGTTTCTATTATGACTTACTGGTCTCAGACCTAACTATTGCTACAAGTTAAAACTTACTGTGTTTTTTTTCAACAATGTCTTAGCACATATGGCATCATTTGTAAGAATTTTCTAAGTTACACATAAAGATTTTTTTATTAGAAGGGCCAGTACAGGGTACCTCCCTGTTCCTGCTTAGGTTTTCTTCATCTCATAAATGTCAAAGGCTTACTTTAGCCTTTGCTACACTCCTTTGATTTCTGTGCCACAGGGATACACACGATATGCAGATGATTTGTACTGATGTTAATGGGCCATTAAAAATCCTAAGAGTAATCTTAAATAATCTCTCTCCTTTCCTTGTACCTGAAACTAAGCTACTGTTTTCCTCTTATAAAAGAGAGATAGTATTCTAACACAAATGCTCCAAAAAATCCAAGGGATTTATTTTTAGTCCAAGTAAAGTCAATTTAAAATTCTCAGTCAAGTCAGGCTTTCATTGTAACAATAATTACTTTAGATTTTGTCACAAATGTTGACAGCCTTTCATGTTGTAACATTCATAGCATAGTTATTATCATAACTATGAAAATTCAAGCAGAAAGACATATTACAGAGTTTTGCAGAATTTTTTATATGGAATACACTTTGTGGATTTATATGAACCACTTTGTGAACTGATATCAAGACTCCACAAACTATGCTGATGTTTATACCTCATTAATTCCTTCAATCTCTTGAACAAGGGTACATTATCAAATTATAAACAATGTAACTTCACAATTTAGAGATTATGAAAGAGAAACTAAACATACAGAAGTCTTGGCTACAAAAAGAAAAAAACAGCGAAAAAAAATCCCTTTCCCTGATGAAGTGTCAAAGCAGTTCCTAACTAGTTTGCTTACACCAGTTTTAAAATAGCAGTATCTGCACAGTCAAAATAAGCACTATCTCTTGCCATTCTCTTTCAGGAGATAAGACATGAACATATTGCTATGAGTAGACCTACTGTTTCAATAAAAGACTTTTAACATTTCCAGTACACACATGTATATACAAACACAGGTGTGCGTATCTACTTTTTTTCCCACAGAAAAATACACATACATGGGATATTCACAAGGTAAAACAGCTAAGCTTTATATGATCTTGTTAGGATAGTGAAGAAAGATTAGCTCTTTTAAGATATTGAGTTGCACAGTCCAGTTTACCCTGCTGGAAATCTTTTCCGCTGGGAGCACCGTACTGCTGGGACTAGAGCAGGTCAGTCACTGCAGCTCTTCAAGCACACACTTTTGTCTAACTGCACAAAAGGACAGGAATTCCCATGTTTAACATTGGTCCGGCAGACTCCTGGAGATTTTTTTAAATGTTATGTTTCATTTACAGTGTTCTTACATGAAGACAATATGTATGCAAATTGTTTTAAATAATTATGAAGTAATTTTTAAAAGTGCAAAATATTACATAGTTATGAAAAGTTAGTTTTTTATTTTATTTCTAAAGGCCACTTCTAAGTTCATAGAAATTGGCCTGTCAGGCTGTAAGTGAAAGGCAGGTTTTGCTCTATGTTATACTACTATATAATTTTGCATAATTCTTGCTTTCTTCTAAAGGTCATAATATTGGCTCCTATCATGAAGAAAATAATGGATACAATGGACAATTGGCCCTCTCTGAAATGGCTCAGTCTATGGTTATATGAGCTGAAGGATAAACCAATTAGCAAAGTAGCAGCTTTAAGAGTCTTTTTTACACTAAGTAAGTTAGGACTGTCAGGTAAAGTGAAGGATATAGAAATCAAGACTAAGACATTACTCAGTTTAGAGCAGATTACACTCAACCATTCAATCCTAAAAAATCCTGTTGGAGCCTTGGTTTGTGCTAAGTAGCCTAACTTCTATTGACCATGTCCCTATTTCAACGTCAAAAAGAGAATACTCTGTGCTAGACAGAGATTTTTCATATAGACAATGCAATTAAGTAAATGAATGAAAGCAGACTTTCAGGAGTCAGGTAACAGAACCTGATCAAGTTAACTTATGGTAAAAATCTGACATAAACCTGCAAGGAGACTCAGATTGCCCAGTTTCTCTGATACTAGCAAAAAAAAAAAATAAAAAAATGACAAGTTTATTCTGTTTTTCAACAAAGTGTCTCCACATAAAGCATGAGCACAGAATGTATGGAAACAAGACCTCTGTGTGGCATCACGGTCTCATCCATTAGAAATCCGGTTTTGGATAGCCTGGCTTGAAGGAGAACTTCAAACAGACTATTTGCTGTTAGGCATCAGTTTTAAAACAGCTAGCATAAAATTACAAGTTCCTAGGCTATAAGGCGGCACCAAAATGGCATTCAAAGTGTCAGTGGCATCTACTTGATGAACTATTTGTCCTTCTGACAGACATTTATTTACCCGTTTTTTTTTTTTTTTTTTTTTTAATGGGCTTTTAGGGTAAATGAATTCACTAATAAAGGTATGTAGTGGGTCTGGGATGGTAGTGATTTTCCACAGTAGCTCTTGCAGTGCTGTGCTTGTTGTTGATTATGACTACCGCTCACATAACATCAGGGCTGTCCCTCCAGCATTCCTTCCCCCAATTTCACCAATAGTTGTGGGTGGGCACGATCTTGGGAGGGACCATGGCTGGGACAGCTGACCCAGGCTGACCAAGGAGATATTCCATACCATATGACGTCAGCTCAGTAATATAAACTGGGGAAGAGGAGCAGGAGGGGGAGGCAAGATTCATTTTGGGCCTTCCAAAAGCAACCGTCACGCGTACTGAAGCCCTCCTTCTCGGGACGTGGCCGGACATCGCTGCTGATGGGAAGTAGAGAGTAACAGCTTTATCTGCTTCGCTTTGCTTCTCGCACGCGCGGCTTTGCTATTCCTTTATTAAACTGCTTTTATCTTAACCCACAAGACTTTCATCTTATTTTCTCCCCTTCTCTGGCTTGCTGAGGAGGTGGGTGATCAAGTGGCGTGGTGGGCGCCTGGCATCCAGCCAGGGTCAAACTACCACAAGGTGGGAACTGTGATAAATTAGAAATTACTAAAAAAAAAAATCTAGGAACACATTAATAACTATCTTCTAAAATGCAGTTCTTGGTGAAATATGAAATTCTTTAATTGTAGTTACAAAATTAATTTCTTATTTTCCACTGTATCTGTTCAACATAGGTTGGGCATGAAACAATCATTTGTGAATAGCTTCCATGTCTTTTACAGACAGAAGCAATCTTTTAAAGTTACAGAGGCAGAAGAGGGATTACTAATCAGCCTTGTAGGTGGATTTACTGATTGTACATGGTACACAATTTCTGGAACATTAATTATGGAAAAAAAATCCTTTTTCTGTCTCAACAGAAGGTACTAAGATAACAAAGTCCAAATTAATCACATCGAATTCTAGTTAATTCTAGAAATTCTAAGGTAATTCTAAGGATTCTGAAATCCTTAAGATAATAACATATTTATACACTATCCTCCCTGATTTCAGTGAACAAATATGGTGATCACCAAAGGACTGAGAGATTAACCATCCTCCGAAGGTGCTCTCAGCCAGCTAAAGATAGACCAAACCAGTAACTCAATAGAGAAAAGAGATTCTGTGATTCTGTAGTAGAAATTTTGCATAAACAATTCCCCAACATTAAAAAGTTAAACTTTAGCAAAGTTTGGCATTTGCATTTGTTTCTTTATTTAAAATGAGACTAATCAAAAAAAAAAAAAAAACCCAAACTTCACAAAATATGATTTTGATATAGTTGTGGGGAAAAGAGAACATGGCATTATCATTTTGTGACAGGTAAAGGTCAGCCCCATTACCAAGCAAGAGCAAACAGTAAGACAACAACAAACACTGAACAATGAAAAGCAGCCTGTGTTTGACATGGTACAAAACAATAGAAACTGCAAAAAAATCGAAAAGGGAAGAAGAAAGCAACAGCATCTCACAGTCTATTAATAAATCACAGGCCTCCTTAGCTCAGCCACTTCTTGTTCTTTTCACATTGCGCCCATTTAACTTGGGTCTGGCACTGTTGAACATTCGTAATTGTGAAGACCAGGTAAACAGGCCAACAAATGGTATTCATTTTCTTCAGACATGTTTAAGTCACGTTAACTGCATACAGAAAACTTTCCAGGGTAGAAAATGAGCTGCAAAGCCTGTCATAACTCCAGTTAAACTAATACAACTATGCAGCACATTATTCAGTGATAACCTTTTAATCATTCAGAAAAATATCCCTGGAAAACTTCAGCTAGAGTTAGTGAAACCTGAGTGAAAGCCTAAAGGTTCAGTGCTGTTCCAGGTGACATCCATGCCATCATCAGCATCATAAACATACAGCCCTAACACAAACACAAATCCAATTTTTAAAACTAAGTAGGCCATAAATCTTCAGAAAGCCCGTGGCTACTGTAAATGTAACTTACATTTTTATCTGTAAAAGCTTAAACACGCTTCAAGTGCAGGTGTACATGGTGTTTCTAAAAAACTAGTTATGAATTAAAATATTAAATAATTCTAATTTTGAAACTGAATTTTCTTATAGTTTCACAACTTAATGATATCTAAAGAGGTAGAAGTCATGGAGTCAAGTGACATAAGCTGTCCTAAATAAAACTGAGCATCCCCCAAAAGATAAATTATCTGTAAACGTAATTTTCTTTGATACTCAGAAAAAGCACCAAGTTGCTGCCTTGACAATCTCCACTAAAGTATTCTTTCCTGTTTTTCCTGAGATGTCTCTACTAAAGCTTTTCTTTTATTTAAATAGTGTTTGCATAGTTACCTACACCTACTCCAGTGAAAGTTGTCTATGTTTTAGTTTCCTTTTTTTTTTGTGACATTATCACAAAATGCCCCTGTCCTCATTGCATAGGGTGGGTTTTGTCTTTGTCATACTTCTTTCCACAGTCTGTAAATGCCAAGTTATTACAGAGCAGATACAGTTATTTGCCTCTCGACGTGTCAGTATTTCTTATTCTGTCCTCTCCATCTTAAATCAGAGATAATTCCTATTTCAGAAGTACAAAAAGAGCATTTTAAATTTTTTTAAATGAGATCTTATTTGTGGGAATTGTGTCTTTTTCTACAACTGAAAAAGCATCCCAAATTATTATGCAGACAGAAATAAAAGTGTAAGCAACCTTCTGAATATGTAAATTTGTCATGCATCAATTCAGAAATGTCTTCCTATTATACTTTGTGTTACTCATAAAATTGGCACTGAATTCCAAATCAGAAATGCCAAATTAGAATATAAACAAACATATTCATAGTTACATTTTTTTCTTCCTCCACTGTAATGCTGAGCTTGTGGCACCATTCTCTCAAGTACTCATACTGCTTCAAGATGGATATTTTCTTACAGGTTTTGTTCGTTACTTCCAAGGTTACTTTTTGTGCGCTTTTTTGACATCTTTGTATAAGCATTTTTTCATACGTCTTGAGATAGAAAGTAGTTTGGCAAGAAAAAAAAATAGAGTAAGAGAAAAAAGACCATAATCCCTACTGAAATGACAACACAGCTTATAACCAGGAGAGACTCGTTTCTTCATAGACAAAGAACAGAAAATTCTTTTTGGAAGACACTGATGACCCAGCAATGGGATCATGTCATCACAGAACGGTTTATCTTGGTACTGACCTTAAAGATCACCTAGCTTCAACCTCCCTCCAGGGACATCTTCCACTAGATCAGATTGCTCCAGCCTGGCCTTGAACATTTCCAGGGACAGGGCATTTACAGCCTCTCTGGGCAACCTCTTCCAGTGCCTCACCACCCTCGCAGTAAAGAATTTCTTCCTAAACAATCTAACCTAGATCTACCCTCTTTCAGTTTAAAGCTATTACCCCTCCTCCTGTCATTACATGCCCATGCAGAAAGTCTCCCTCTGGCTTTCTTGTAGCTCTCTTTAGGTACTGGAAGGATGTTCTAAGGTCTTCCTGGAGCCTTCTCCAGGCTGAAAAGCTCCAGTTCTTTCAGCCTGTCTTCATAGTAGAGATCACAAAGCACTCCAGCTCTCTATCATCTTTGTGGTACTCCTCTGGGCTTGCTCCAACAGCTCCACATCCTTCTTATATTGGGAGCTCCAGAACGGAACATTTTTCCCACTCTGAGAAACAGTAACCCCCCTTCCGTTGGCAAATCCACCCTTGCAACACAGCCACCGGAAAGTGCAAATATCTACTTGAAATCAGTCAGTTAAAGCTAACTCTTTAAAAATATGTTTGTTGGAGGAGAAAAAATAAGATTGTAATAAGCAACATATATATGGACAAGAATGCTGTTCTCTTAAACTACATGACTTTGAATGTGAATTTCATTACTGCCAAAATACTTCATATATCTGAGACTGGAAAGAATACAGATTTAAAATACTGCAGTCTAGTCTGTGCTCTGGAAGACCAGCAGTAGGATTTGGCCCTTTACAGTTGTGTTGGTTTCACATTTTCTGTTCTAGGCTAACACTGCTTTCCAAAGCAAGACATGATGAATAGCACTTGATGAAACAGGTTGACAGCTTGTGTAGCTTAATGACTTATAAGACACATTATTATGCATGATGCCTCACTCCTACCTGGTAGGATGGCAAACAGCAACTGTGAAACATGTAATTTAGCATCTATAAGCACACAAACAAAATTCATGAAGCCAGCATCTCTGTTGCTTTCATTAATTACCTATTCCATTTTTTTTCTATCTGGATCAACTTTGCTAGTTATGGCAGAAGCCCGTAGTACTAAGGAACTGACTATAAATATTACTCTATAAGAACTACCTCTTGTTTGTATAATAAAATTTAAAGGTTCATTATTTGTCATCTTTCTAACCCAAAAGAAATGTATCATTACGCATACAGTGAACCTCTCACCTTTTTGCTATAGTTGAAAGTGTATATATACATAAAAAATGTCAGCAAGCCTATTTTTTTTCTAAAATGTTACCAGACATTAACAAAATTTCCAGCACTGCAATACTAAAAAAATTTGTCATCACCACCACGTAAATGTGATTACAACTGACTTGCATCAGTGACTGTTGACTACCTAGGTATAAGAGGTCTACCTTCAATACTTCCTTTGTGCCTTCACAATCATTTAATGAGGCAGGTAACAATGAAACGGGGAGATTATCTAAGATGGTGTAACTTCTGTACAAAACAAGGTATAGCATGGATAGAAACACAGAAAGTGCAATCAAAATTAAGCATCATTTCTAACATTTCAGTATACCTTTCATTTTAGTTTCCACTTCAAACAATGCACAGAGAATTTGAATTACACTCCAATATGCAATTTCCACATTTAGCCCCACTGCCTGCAAACACCTCCATAACTACTTTTAGACTGCATTTAGGTAGCCATCAAGTTAGCTAGAAGCACCAAGCTAAAACCGTAAATGTTCACACACTACAACTTTTTCTGGCAAAACAGGGAAGACAGGAGAGATTATACATATAGATTCACGAAATGAAAGTTATGGTTTTAGAATGCGGAGAAGAAACCACCTCAGATCACCTACATGCTCCATTCTTGAGTATGTAGGTGATCTGATCTAACTAACTTGATTTCCTTCTACAACAAGGTGATCCATTTAGCAGCTGAGGGAAAGACTGTAGATGTGCTCTGAGTCTGGGTCAGTAGCCAGAACCTATGCATGTTTATACTGCATCAGAGAAGATTTCTGTAATCCTGTACACAAGATTAAAAACACTAGGAAACACTGAATTGTACATGAAGCTCTCCTCAACTGTTGCATGAAGCTTCTGCTTAATAGAGCGTTACATTAGTCACTATAAAATGCAACCTAAGCAATAAAAAGGAAAATATTGCATGCTTTGAAATTACTTTGCTCTATTCTACATGTTTTCAAATTACATCCTGCTTGATAGAGTGGACAAACTACCAAAATGTGTATTTAATGAAATTCCCTAAGCTTAATTAATCCACTGGCAAGAATCTTCCCTTTTTAAAGAAAAATCACGTGGGTTTTGAGCACCGATGTGGGGTTTTTTGTGGGTTTGTTAGGTTTTTGTTGTTCTGTTTATTCTACTACTTCAAATAATCTCTTTCTAAAATAAACTGCTCAAAGGAAAGTCTAGGAAACATAAATTATCCCTTCATAGTCTGTAACACTTATTTGCTAGCACTATTTAAAATTGTACAGTTATATCTATTGAGGATTAATTCCATTTGATTTCATGAGCACAGTTCTGCATATTCATTGCTGATAAAGCTGGATATTTTTTCTTGGACTCTTAGAAGTCCAATTTGGTTTTACTTGAAAAGGTGTGTTAGTTCATCTATTGGGCTCACACGGCCAATACCATCCCTGAACTTTCAGAAACATTTCCTTAGTTTAATTGGAGATTCAAAATATATGTTAAGTACTATAGGCATGTCCTGTTTAATAAGCACAGGGAAAATAAATGACTTAACATCTAAAAGCAGAAACGACCTGAAGCAAGCAGTCTTTTCTAGAAAATTCATCCTCTCCTCCTATAACACAATCTATGGACTTGTTTGGGCTTTCTTGAAATGCAGACTTTATGACAGTATTTTTTAAGATGACTGCAGACATGCAATGATTCAATCTTGGGAAACTGACTAAGATAAAATGGACATCAGAGTTTAAAAAAACAAACAACAACCCACACATTCAAGAGTTCAATGAAAATGAAAACTGAAAATTTAGTTTGTCAGTATTTTGGAAATACTTCAATAAACATCCCTAAGAACCGATTTAACATTGCTATATTTTACATTTTCTGAACTCCTTAGAAAGCCAAATAATTTTCCTTATTTTGCAATCTTAATATTTTCCTTTTGTTTCAATTCATCTTCATTGTTTCTATAAAAATAGAAAATAAATTGATGTTTGAATTATAAAAAGTTTATTACATTTCATCTATTCTGACCTAGCTCAGAAATAAAGATTAAATTTAGTTGGCAAGCTTTCAAACTGAGTATCTCTCCAATTTGGAGGACATTCCCTACCAGTAGGTGTCAATTCTAACATAAGCCAAACCTTAACAAGTTTGACAACCGTTACCTTCAGTAACGTGTATTTGAAACTTATATTACTTGGACAAGGTGTTGAATAGGTAAGCTACATTTTTGGAAACAATCTGAAATCAAGATGAAATATAAAAAAATTTAATTGATAGGTAAAGGGCAGCACTGCAGCTAAAATTCACATTCAGAGAACAAAAACAAGTAGCAACTGAATAGAACAGATACATACTTGCTAAACCACCTTGCCTATTCATTATTATTTGAAAGACAGATTGGAAACAAAATAAGGCTGTTCCATACTATTTATTGTTGAGATTGATATGATATTTTGAGATTGATTGATATGTTGAAAATTTTTAGTTTCCTTTAAATATAAATATACTTGTACTGACGACCTTGCGTTAGGAATAAGAAGAAAATAATACACTGCTTTTTCAAAGAATCTCAATTATTATTATGACTTATATACATATATTTTTACAAAGTAGGAGAAGAAGCTAGTAAAATATGTCTTCATGGATATGTTGTTTTCATAGGACAGATGAAATATGTTAAAAGTTGATAAAAAATCATGTCAAATAGCCAGTCCTGTACATTTTATACAAATGATGTTCGTCTTGAATTGCAGTGAATATGGATTAAGGAACCCTGAGACAGACAGTAAACACAAAACAAAAATTAGTTGGACACAACGATGAGTTGTGTCCACTGTGAAAGAAGAAAAGTCAAGGTTAATTGCCCATCCTCACTCCCTAAATTCCCTGAAAACCCTTGTGTAGGTCTCACTTATTTCCAAAAGTCAGTAAGTTCTCACATGTCTGTGCTTCACCTGGCTGCTGACTGGTACTCCAGTTCCTAACCTTAAAACTAAATGCTTTTCTTACGGTCTCAGAGATCCTCTAATTGAAGAAGTAACAGAGGCAGATGTATCACCACTTCCCCCTTGACAATTTTTAATGTTCGCACAAGGAAAAAAGGTACAACAATCAGAGTTTATCTGAAGATGTTCCCTGATCACATCCATTAGCTTTACAGGGCTTCAGCGTCTGAAAAGTTTTAGTGAAAAAGTCTTTCACTGACCAACATCATAGCCAAGCATAATCTGAAATCCATCACCGGTCAGGAAAAAAAAAGAGCTAAGTGCTCTGGACTTCGTTCTATCCTTTGTCTGTTTACATCCACATTTGTAGGGGTTTTTCTTCTGTATTCACAAGATATTTGCTCCATTAGCTAAGGAGGCTATGATAAATTCATTCAAAAGAGAAAGATCAGATTAGTCTGTTAACAAAAAAATAGTAAGTGGTTTGTTGCATTAAAGGCATCTACTTTGGAAGTATTTGCATTACAGTCTAATCTAAAATTGTCTTTTCAAGAAGTAGTTTACCACATTCATAATGAACCATTAAAAGAAAAAGAAGACAGCAATCCAGTCTGCATTGCAGCAATTTTTGGTTCTGCTTTACCTCGACACATAGAAACAAAAATCTAATAACATAACAAAATATTCCAGTATGAGAGCAGGGATTAATAACAACATGGTCATGAACTCTTGTTACATTGCAGTGGAAAATAATTGGATTTCATATGTCTGTCACTTGATCAATTCGTAAAAGATCACACTGCATGAAAAAAAAAAATTCCAAATATTATGAAGATATTAGAGCAGGAAGAAAAGAGAACTTACATATTACTGACATTGCAACAACACTATAATTATCCTCACTCTTCATCAATTTTCCTCCTTCTAAACCGAAGCACCTAGATTTGCCTGTTTTATACTTGTGTTCCATAAAACTCTTGTGCTTGGCTGCCTGTTTTGCACAATCATTTGCACTTTGTTTAAAAGCTGTATTACAAATTTGTAACAGAGTTACTACATAAAAATGTTATAAGCTAGTTGTAGCATCATTTGGGCATGTGATGTTTTATACCATCCTTCTGTGTTTGTTTTAACATCTTTTTATTCTTTAAGTCCCTGGCTGGAGTGAGAGCAACAAAGGCATCTCTTACCCATTACAATTTTTTATGGATCGATGCTAATTACTCTTGTGGTATTTGTACAAGCCAGCTTTCAATCAAAAACACTTTAAAGGACATTAACCTTCCATGATCCCCCACCTGATCAGTTCAAAGTTTGGAAACTATTACTGTAGTACAACCACTACAGTCAGAGCTGCCCCTTCAGCACTGTTCTGCCATGGGATGCTGTTCTCCGTGAGAGACTGTAATAGTGTCACATCACTGGGCTTCACAGTCCTTCCCAAAACTGTCCTCCACTCTGCCCCTGTACAAAACGTCAAGCACACTCTCCTGGAACAGGAGGAGGTGCACCTGACAAAACTGCAGCACCATGATAGCCCAAACAGATGGCATTATCCACTTGATTGTTTTAAAATTCAGTTCTAGAATGAAAAAGAGCTTTTTTTTTTAGTTGACCTTTATTACTCTAATACACTTATCTGGAGTAACAGCAGTACTAAACTAACAAATAGATTCAAACAGTAAAGAAAATATTTTCATAGAAGGTATTTTGTTAGCAATACAAAAAGGAATGGTAATAAACCATTAGGTATATACTGAAAAGAGAACAGCGTACTTCTCTGTAAAGTGAAGTGTAGTAAATCCAACCATGCCACTCTTCTATTAAATACATCAACAAAGGATCTAGAAGACCATATTAAATATTTGATATACTACTGCAACATCACAACAGTTGAAAGAAAGAAAAATAACAAACAACAATTAATAAATCGCTATCAAGAACATCTCACTAAATTACAATACTGCTTCTGAACATGTCATCATTTTCATTACTGGAATGAGGACATGGAAAGTTTAATTTATTAATCCATATTACTAAATTAAAACCTAGTGAATCAGAAGCATCATTTGAACATCTTGCAGCCCTAAAAATCAACAGCATGGTGAAAATGACCACAGAGAGACTGAGAAACAGCACAGAAAGTTCAGTCAGCCAACGTTCAGTTCTTTGCTCCTCGGGAACAAAGTATCAATCATTACAATTCTTTGTGAAGTTTCACTCTGAAAATATTGTATATTATGTATCCCCTTCAACTCTGCTGCATTCTATTTCAATTAAAAAATTAAATATAAGTAATCCTTTAAAATTGTTCCCTCTCAGTCACAACTTGAGAGCTGTTACTCTCAGCACATGAAAACATAAGGTCTACATAGTGTCTCCTCCACAGCAGTTTGCTCACTCTAATATACTATTATCCTTAAATAAACACAGATACATTATGAAAAGAGATAAGCTACCATACATTGATCACAGCATAGAATGATGATGAGTCAGTTACTGTGGAATAAATCATCCATTTTAAACTCACACACAGTATTTTCAGTGGTAAACAGCGAGTTGTGTAACAGCTGCTAATACTTCAGTATGAAAAAATATTGAAAACAGTATTTTTCAGTTTACTGTTACATAGCAGAAACAACCAGTGATGCTGGTCTCAAATACTATTTGAGTCTTTTATCATTCCAGCTGTAACTACCCATTGCAAAAGCAGCAATACCAAAACAGGAATGATTTTAAAATAATTTATTAACAAAATAGCTCCTTGTACCTGACAATTCCACAAGTCATAATTAACAGACTTATTTTTGACATAGGTGTGAATACAGGTGCACTCTGTGAAGCCTCTTACACAAAACACATGTTCATACAGCCTTCAGAAACCTCCACAACCCAGACAGAAATACATTATTCAGTATTTGCTGCAAGTTATCTAATTTAAAGCTAATAACCTGAATCTCTATCACATTAGGTCTATCTCTAATTAGCGTCAGTGAGAAACAGCAACTATCTGATTGACAAGAGAATGAGAGCAGCTGCAGTGCAGAAAAACAGATGGGAAATCAACATGTTTCAAGGTTGAGAGAACAGCTCAAGTTTGGATGGTAACATCTCTTACACACACTGAAGTTCTAAAGATGTTCTGCACCACTGATTTACATAAAACATGTATAACTGTAAAGCTTTAAGAATTACTCTTGGTTGCACAATACAATACAAAACAGAATGAATCTTCTGGGTAAGCATGATCTCTGTCTGCTCTCCATACTTGTCATGGTTTAGCCAGGAGCCACTTTTGCTTGTTAACAGGGTGAGCGGGTTGCAGTGAAGACCCATTAAACAGTTCTCTGACTCTTCCCCAGATCTTGTGTTCAGACCAACCTCTGGCCCAGCTGGGTCAATCTGGCACCTGTGCCATCACTATTTAAGGATGTGAATTTGAAGTGCTTGGGAAGACATGCAGGAGTGGTAGAAGATGGAGGTGACCACACGGACCCCATAGTCAGAGAAGGAGGAAGGAAGGAGGAGCACCAGACCAGAGACTCCTCTGCAACCCATGGTGAGAACGGAGGCTGTACCCCTGCAACCCATGGAGGGCAATGGCAGGACTGAGAGCCACCAGCAGCTCTGGGTGAGTGCACCTGGATGAGTGAGAGACTGTGTAAGAAGGCAGCCATGGTGCAGGCCATGCAGGAGAGCCTCTAGGCTGCAGTGCAGACCCACACATGACTTTGTTTGTGGTACACTATTAAGTTCTAAAGTTAATTAAAAGTTAACTAAAGTTATGTAAACTATTTTGGTGCCAGTATAACTCAACATGTGTATTCTAGCACACTTACTACACTCATGATCTTTTACTGTTCATGATCTTGCCAGAGGAAGAGTTTGTCAAAAGAATTAAAATACTTTCTCTCTAGTTTTCTTTGCCAAATGCAAAAAGCCTTTGGTGGCTCTAGGGGGAAATTAACCAAAATTCAAGGGAGAAACACTGTAGTTGCAGTAGAGATGGCTGCTTAAAGGGACTGTATTAAGTCGTATCTGGAATCCTATATCTGGAATGCTTTTGAAATCATGGTTCTTGATGGGCTGCACTTGTATGTAGCATAGCTGCTAGCTAGCTTTTACATAAAAAAAAACCCTTCTTTTCCAATTCCATGACTTTTCTTCCATCTTTAAGTTTAGGGTGCTATTGGTGATGTAATTGCCTCTATGATCTACTGTGAAGAGATTCAAGTCCTGTTTCTGCTAATATTAGTTTTTCAGTAGAAAAAAAGAAGTAGGCCCAGATTCCTTTTCCTCTTCTGGGGTGTTTTAACTTGGTGAGACTAGGAAAACCGAAGTAGTAACTAGATGAGCACCTAACAAATTTATAATTACAGGAATGGCAAAGCCTTCACAAAACTGTTCACCTGCAGGCTTTGCAAAGAGTATGAAATACAGAAGATTATTTGTATATACTCTGATGATCTCAGTGGTGCTTCTTTTTTAAGAAGAGGTTGTAAAGAGGTAATTAAGTAGGACATACCATTTTGAAAGGATTTTTATTTTGTGGGGTTTTTTTTTCTTTTTAATTTAAAAGTGTATGTTGGATCTCCCAAAAAACTACATTTTATTAATTCCTGACAAAAATGTGGCTCTTAACAGTTCTTTCAGCAAAACTGTGCTGTTTACTAAAGGAGGCTTGACAAATTTTTCCATTTAGAAGAGAGGAAAAAGCTGTTTTGACAGGTTTATGCTGTAATGTCTGAATAACTCAGCAGATAGTGGTACTATGGAGTGACTGAAGTTGTGTTCAAGACTTGCAAGAAGTTTAAGGGGTATTTTTACTTCATTTCTCTAAAGGAACACTCAGCAAATGAATTCATCAAATTCACTACAATGGCTGGGGTGGGCTCTGTTGGGAGAGTTTGAAGGAGAAGGGCTAATGCAGCTTGGGGCAGAGATGGCTTCAGTAGCACATTACAGCAGCTCCTCAGTGCTTACAGTGAGATTAGTGAGCAAACTGAGCCAGGCTCTTCAGTGGTAAACAGCAGAAGGAAAGAAGAAATGGGCCTCAATTGAACTAAGACAGGACAAAAGCAATACTTTCCTGACAGTGGTCCAGCAGTAGGGCAGGCTGCCCACAGATGTTCTGGGGTCTCAGATTTCAGATGTTTTTAAGAATTGATGTTAGAAATCTGTCTGGATCTCAGAGCTGACCCTGTTTCAAGCAGAGGTTGGACAAGACCCTTTCTTGAGATCTCTACAACTTGAACTACACTATCAACATACAAAAATTGAGAAAGCACTCTTCCAGATGTTTTTATGAAAATATACTAAAAGAAACAAAGCCAGCAGAAACCTCTTTAACGTTCAAGTGAGCTGCAAAATTTGTTGAGTATTTTAGAATATTCTGGTGTCTAAGAGTTATTTTATCTACATATCCTGAAACTAACCTACTAGTAATTTGATATCTTTGGCATTGTCCTGGTTTTGGCTGGGATACAGTAAATTTTCTTCTTAGCTGGTACATTGCTGTGGTTTGGATTTAGTGTGAGAATAATGCTGATAACACAGAATCACTGATGCTTTGTTTGTTGATAATTAGCACTTATCCTAAGGGAAAGACCTGTTATTTTCCCATGCTCTACAAGCTAGAAGATGGGACCACTGTCTTTGTTTTTCCTGATACTCCTTCCATCACACTGGGAGAGGGAGAAGTGATGGAGCAGCTGAGTGGTTCTTGGTTGCTGGCTGGGGTTAAACCATGACAGACAAATAGAATCTGGGAATGTTTTCTCAGAAAATAAATTAGTCAAGCACCGCATCACTGCAATGAGGTCCTGACAATGTACCAGACAACCAGAGTTTAATCTTTATCTGCAGCTTTTCTGCAACTAAGCACTGAAGATGCAAGCAACTGTCTAGGCAAGTACATTCTGATACCAAGCAGATCCAGGAAGCATACTCCACACTAGTGTGATGGTAGGAGGTGATGAGCATGAAGAAACCACTACAGAAGCAAAGCATCACTTCATTATCCCCTGGATGCTGTGTGTGGGCAACTGTTCATATAATCTTAAGCATCACCAGTAAGCCTGGTCCACCCCCTCACTACTATCACCTTTATAGAGTGATGTTCAAAGCATGTTTCTCATTTTCTTCTTTAACTCAATAGCCTCACTAGATCTGTGCCAAGTGATGAAAGCACACAGCTGCTTTAACAAATTATGCTGCTAAAAACTATTTGTCTTCAGACTACAGCACTTCAGAGAAGCATAGTTGAAGTTACCAAAGCAAAAGGTGGTCTACGTTATTTTGCAGGGCTTTAAAAAACCTCCTAGATTAGTACTTTCTCCTTTGAAATTAGTCCCACTCTTCTGAACGAAGTTCTCAACTAAGCTCTACTGTATTATTTTCCTTAATTCCTGAAGGAAGCAAGCACAAACCACTATTCAGCTGCAAGTATGTATCTGCGATCTATTTTTTTTGTTGAAACTTAGACCACTCCAATTTAACATAGGATGCGCTCGCTCTAATAGTGATATGAATAGCTCACCCCAGGTACTACAGATGCTTTTAGTGTCTGAAGAGCCTCTGTGGAGAGCCATTTTTCATCCAAGCCCAGAAGCTAGTGTATAAAGGACCATTATCTTCTGCCTCAGACTTTTTGCAGAACAAAAAAAAAGCAACATGAGACTTAGAAACAATCTTATGAAGTGACACTTTACCTTAACAATAGTAGAGTTCATCTTGTATTTTCCTGCAGCAGCTCAATGTGAATACAAAAATGCAAAATATAAGCAAAGCACTAACAAGAAATTGCGAGTATCACAAGGCATCACCATAAACACGAATTACAAAGGAGAGGATAGACACAGAGGCACAGTTATGTTCTGCGCAGTAATTCCCGGGCTTCACCTGTTGACCATTATAAAGCCTTATCAAAGAAACTCAAAGCCTCATTGTAAAAGACTGCTCCTATGATGGTCTCAGCAGTATCATATCAGATCACTATGTGGCTATTTAATTACTGCACTTCTGAAACTGAAATACTAATTATATTTTAATTAGTAAAGTAAGCTTAAACTAGTCAATTGTTAAGTGCTTCCCTAAGGTAACAAGTCTGAATGTCTTCAACTCCCAAGGGGAAGATAGAAAAGTAGATGGAGTGTAATTTGACTCTAGGAACAACTTAACTGCACTAACAGGACAGGTCCAGATGAACTTAGTGTCCATATAAAGTTCTACATCAGCTGTTAATAAAAATGAATATATTAAAGAAAAATTAATTCCCTTACACTTACCTAAGTGCAGAAACGTACGAGCTGTTGCCAAGTGTTATTCACCTCAGCTACATCTGTCCCTGGCATTCAACTTTTAGTTTTATGGTAGTGCTACTCAATGGGGAACTCCTACTTCCACATCATTCTTTGTTTCTCTCCCTGTGGCAACCCTCTGTACATCCCCATTTCTGTATCACCAGCATTTAGGGTTTTAGTATCCTCTCTGATCCTAGAACAAACCTAGGGAGAACAAGTCTTGCCAGCCTGACTGGAAGAAGGCCAGAAGTATTCTCCTGTTAGTTACTTCTCCACTGTTTTCCAAAGTCCCTTAGCTGTTTCCTGGATTGTTAACAGCAATATTTAATCTCGTTCATAACCACTTGTTTCAGATACACAGACTCCTTTAAATACCCTCACAAAAACCGGTAAGCAAATTTCAAGCATGTAATAATAAAAAAAATACTACACTGCTCTTTTCTTCATAAATTCTTACAGATGAAAAACAAAGCCATTACACAACAATTAGCTTTCTCTGAATAACACAGGCCATACTATTTCATTCCAAAATGCATTCTGATGCAAGTTTCTGTTTGAAAAGCAGCCTTTTATGAAAATCACCAGCTTCTCTGAGCAATTTTTGAAGCACGGCATATGAAGACAACTAAGTTCAACTGTAAAAAAACTAAGACTTAAATCAAAGTGAGTTAATCCTCAGTAACCCTTTTCATTCAAAGAGAGAAAAATAAATAATTAGCAATTTATTTCTCGTTTAAATTCATTTACCTTCACCATCTCTCAGTCTTTTTGGTTAAGAAATCCAATGTATGAACTTAATATTTTCTAGTCAGAAATGGATAGCTGATTAAGTTGATTAGAACCAATAATTTCCCGTTGTTAAGAGAACTGCAATGGAATGAAAAATAAAAGAATTGCTATTAAGGTGAAATTAAATCACAAAAAATTGCACATTTATACTAGTCTTCAAGAAACTATGTTGAAAGATTCTGCTCTTTGACCACCAATTCAATATGTCTGTTATCTTTACCAAATCACTTCTTAATTCAAGTTACAGCTTGGTCCTGAGGTGCGTACTGGCTCAAGAGTTCACAGGAATGTCGCATATCCATTTATTTCTTCATGAGAAGCTGACTAGATATGTGGATACCTCCCCATACTCACCATTTGCAAAGGATGTAAACACAATACAGGGACACATAGGACTGCTGCTTTTACAAGTTTTCAACATCTCTCTGAAGCTGTTATCTTGCAAATCAACCCGGGCTTCTCACAATTACAAAAGAGATTTATATCAACTCTCTATACCTACTCACATCCCTTTGGAAAGGAAAGCAGGCCCTGCACAAAGCAGAATAAGTTGAATTATTATGCCCACAGAATATGTTGTCATCAACTTTTAATTGAAACCCAGCAGGTAGTTTTTTTTAATGAATTGCTTCTTAAAACATTCAAATAGTTTAATCAAGTAATTTGTTGTTCTTTATTGGTAAGATAGATGAAGGAGATTAATATTCTGTATTAATATTTGTACTTCTTGTGAGCCCTGACCTCTGATTCCATGCTACCGAGGGAAGCCAGTGCAAAATACAGATCAATTCAAGATGCAGCTGAGGGCACTACAAATGTAGTGCACTTCAGAATCCCAGCTCCATTTAATGTCTGTTTATCAAGTTTGCCTTTAAAGCAGACAACATAATAGGAACCATGGCAACTGCTCAACTATGGCAAAAGAGGCAAGAGCACAAACTATAAATATTCAAATTGCATGCAGCTTGTAATTTTACTTTTAAATATATGAAGAATAGAGAATATTTAACTGCATATAATGTAAGTTTCCCTGTAATTTCCCGTAATGCTAAAGCCTCAAAGTTTTCACATGGTTCTGAGGCAGACACAAGACCCGAAGTGGCAGTGAATTTACAAAAGCCGAAACCAGGAGACACATTGAACACATTTAATAAATGTGCTGGGTTTGGCTGGGATAGAGTTAATTTTCTCCATAGTTGCTAGTATAGGGCTAAGTTTTTAATTTGTGCTGAAAACCATGCATATCATTCAGGCATGTTTTAATTATTGCTCAGCTGAGCTTACACAGAAACAAAGCCTTTTCCACCTCTCATTCCACTCCACCAGCAAGTAGGCTGAGAGAGCACAGAAGTCTGGAGGGAACGCAGCTAGACCAGATGACCCCAAGTGACCCAAGGGATAATCCCACATCATATGACATCTTGCTCAGCAGATAAAGCTGAAGGAAGAAAAAAAGAGGGGGACATTTGGAGTGATGGCATTTGTCTTCAGGTCACTGTTGTGAATGATGGAGCCCAGCTTTCCTGGAGATGTCTGCACACCTGCCTGTCAATAGGAAGCGGTGAATGGATTTCTTGGTTCGCTTCGCTTGCATGCATGACTTCATCTACTAAACTGTTTTCATCATCTCAACCCACAAGTTTTCTCACTTTTAGTCTTCTAACTCTCTCACCTTGCTACAAGTAGGAGTGAGCAAGCAGCTGCCTGGAGCTTAGTTGCCAGATGGGGCTAAATGTCGTGGTTTAGGCCCATCAGGGAACAAAAGACCACGATTAGCCTCAAGTACCAAAGACTTGAGGATTGCTAAAGGGCAGGGAGAGCTTAATTGCCGCTTAAGGTGCAGGACAAAACAGACCTGGCTACTCGGCTTGGGGAAGAAAACAGAAAATAATTTAATACCAACCAAAACA